>BJKM01000265.1:600000-769364 GCA_015082035.1 Chaenogobius annularis | reverse complement strand
ACTTCATTGTGCTGGGAAAAAAAGAAGCCAAACCAGACGGGGTTCAGTGGTTTAGGCCTTTGGAGGGTTTGCACTGTCAGAATTTATGTATTTAATTACACATTCATTCTCCTAATGGAAGTGGGGAAAAGAGGCAAACGGATAAAAAGCATTATCAAGGCTACGGCTCATGGGATAAAATAATACAGGAAGAAACCCATGCAAGTTTTCTTTTCATGATTTAACGTGGTCAATAATCCAGCCACAAGGGGTCATAAACCAGTGTGGGTTTTTTTATGCCACTCCCAAGCCTGGATAAATGAGAGAAGAACCAAGTATTTGTTAAAGTACTCGTCAAATAAATATGCAAATGACTACGCATTAGGAGGCAGACAATTTGCTACGACTAATTGAACATTGTGACCTTCTGGCAATATTTCAACCAGATAATAATAATGCATCAAATAGTAGAGTACTCAGTGATACTTCTGCTATTTTGTGGTTAATTTGATGGTTCATTCATTTTAGTTTGTGCTACACTTTAACATCATCAAAGTAATTTACAGGTACATTTGAGCACATCCCTGATTACGTTGCGTCGGCAATCGTATTTTTCATCACTTCTCAACCCTGATCTGTCTAGCTCTTTGCCCAGTTGATGCCACTCCTTCAGCAGAGTGAGTTGTGGGTTTGATGCCAGAATTGGAGTGCTACTAAAAAGTCTATAAAGGAAACCATAGCAATGCGCCACTCAGTTTCATTCCAGATCTACCGTTTATAAGCTTGTATTCTCCTCTTAGGAAAAGTTGGCCAGTGCTGTTGTTGAAGTAGGCTAATGCTTGTCTACTCCGATTAGGATTAGAGTGGATGGCATGGATAGACTCAGTGCCCGGTAATCTAATAAATCAAGATAAAAAACTCTGAGATTGGTTTACAGCTAGATTTACTATTGGCCATCTCAGGGAAACAGGGATTAACACAGCATTTGGAGGTTTAGTCGCACACCCCTGAATGTGCACACGCAGAGAGGAGAGGAGGGGGAGGGCATCAGGGTTAAATTGGCCGAATAGGCGGAGAGGTAAAGTGGCAGTGACAGCTAGGGTCAGGTTAGTTCTGGTACAAAAGGCTTTGTTCCAGCGGAGGATAAAAGGTCCCCTTAACAGTTTCTACAATTCTGGACGGTGTTGTGCTTGTTGGAGGTAATCCTGTCTGCGAAGGGGGAGAGGAGAACAGGAATGACGCACACTGAGCTGTACACAGGAGACAGAGAGAGAGAGAGAGAGAGAGAGAGAGAGAGAGAGAGAGAGACAGCGAGCGAGAGAGAGAGAGAGGGAGAGCGAGAGAGCATTCCCTGGAGTTCGATTAGTTATTGAGTAACAAGCTAGAAGTTCGTTCATATTTCTGTATATCTTTTATATTTTTAATTTTTTACTCGTGTTTTCTAATTATTATTTAGTTTGATGGGATAGAACGTGTTGTAAATCTTCATCATAGTTTTACCTCAGTCAAGTTGGAGTTTGTGAAGAAAACTTTGTCAATTGAACAAAATAAAGGTGTTGCAAGGTTTTATTATTTGTCAAATCATAACCCCTCTGTAGATTATATGGATGTTCTTGGTTGCTCGGTAACAGTTGTGTGTCACATCGGCAGCTCTTGTCCAACCAGGAAGTAAACGTTATAAACTTCAACAAAACTGACAAACCGGGGAATAATAGTATCATAAAAGAAAAAAAAAGTGTAATCATGTTCAGTGTGTGTTAGTGAAATGTGCGGTCTAACCTGTCACATGCACTTCAAGAATACTACAAAATAAAAATAAAGTAAATAAAACTATACAAAATATTTTTATTTGCAAGCATAGCACAAATACTAACTACTTCTACCACTCTTAAAAAAATCAAGACATGCTACCTATTTTGTTAAGAGGGGAAAACACCACTTGTTTTACTTTTTTAATATTTAATCTTTAATCTCTATACTCGCAAGATTCTTTTAATCCGTCCCTTAATCATTTCTGTTTGTAACTCAGAGCCAAAATATACACATTCTTTCATTTCTGTTTTTTTATGTAAAAAATACAAGCAGGCATTAAGAGCATTAAATAAATAAAACATATTCAACTGATTTTGCATCAGATTACATGCTTCATTCTTGAAGCCTACATACTGTAAGGACTTTTACAATAGCGTCCTTGGGTTATCTGACAACAGGAAGTCATTTTTGGGCAGATCAGAAAACATGTGATAGTTTTGGTACAATTTACGTAATGTTTCTGATGGCGCTTGAAACTTTTTGATAATCTAACAAGACTGTGTCATAAATCCTTCCTTTAGAACCATTTTTTGTGAGTAAACTAAGTGTAATATCTGTGTTTTTATCAGTGAGGGCAAAGTGTTTGTTCCTTTGTGATAAACGGCCAACTCCAATGCCGCTGTGTGACGGTTATCTATCTGTCTCACTGCCGCTCTTTTCCGGCTAAGCATTTTTCTGAGAAACAGGACAAAAATATCCTCTATACCTGACATCCGAGCTCCTTCTATTTTCTCTGCAAAGCTGGGGTTTCATATAAAGCTTTACATATCAAAAGTGGGCTGTACTTCGATCTAGCTAACCTTTTTGTTGAACAATATCAAACACAGGAAATTGTTGCTAAAGGTTAAAAAACTCCAGCAACTCATTGCCGCCTGTGCCAAAAGAGTCCCTCCTTTTCTTTCATTTAGAAGGGAAGTGCAGAGCAATATCACTACAATTAGCAAAGGAATCGAGAGGGCAAAATGGAGATGGCAATTACTTGTGAGAGTTAGCTAAAGGCCATTTTAAACTGTGTGCCCATGACATAATAATGTTTATGGTAAATATTATAGTTGGAGACAGTGAGTGCATGGAGAGAGAGAGAGGAGAGGCAAAGGGGAAAAAAACAGCATCAATCTCCAGATCGAGAATAATTTATTAAGATCTGAGATGCGGCAATTATGTGGAAAGGACTAAAAAGAAAAAAAAATGAAGAAGCCAAGTCTCTCCAGGAACAGCATACATGATTGCAATCTTGATTAAATCCCCCTGGATCTAATGAGTTGATTTTCTGCTGTTAATATTGCATTGGCTGATGATGGATTCGTTAAGATAATGGAACGAAGCTAAAATATAAATGACTCCCTGTCAAGGAGCAGATTTTCGTCATTTTCCGTCTGACACCTCCGCCGTGGGGATTTGCTCCGGCCGCTCTGTTTAGAACCATCAGGAACCAGAATACTAATTGCTCATGTGTGGACGCCTCTAATGCCCCCTCCTGCTGCCCCCCACCAGCAGCATATCTCCTCTTCATCTCAAAGACACATAAGGCAATTCTGTTACATCTGTTTGCTGTATGTTCTGACCTGGACAAACTAACCATGGACATCTTACAGTGAATATACAAATTCAAGTATTTCAAGTATCACCAACTGAACCAAGTGCATTATGCCTATGATCTGTTCAAGTCCTCTCGTTGTAAACTGTGAATTGGCCTTTATAATGTTACTTAAAAGTGCACTATGTAACGTTGGGGGAATGGTCCGCCACCCCGCTCACAGTAAGACTATAGGTTTTTCATAGTATTTCTTAATGAAAACACCAGTGAATACATGCAAAATATGTATATATAGAAAAGCAACAGTATCCATGGAGATAAGCAGGTGGCACCAGAAACGCTCCTTAGTGCAGCTTTAAAATATCTGACAAAAACAGATAAGTCAGTGAGTACAATTTAAAACCACAACTTTAACTTAAAGTTGGGTTACACAAAGTTTTTTTTGTAAATGAGTCAATTTTGTGTGTTTCACAAAGGGTTGCTTATAAAAGCACCTTTTGAGATTGTTAGATGCTGTCTGCATCAAATAATCTCTTCTAATTATAGTCTCTTCAACCTGGTAGTATATGAGCCAAAAGCAGCTCTCTGACTGGCTGCACTTGGGTGGGCCACCCCAGTTTCACTTCACTCACAAGTTAGTTTAAAGCGGTGCATGAGCCTGAAAATTAATTCATGTGAATATCAACAATGTGCTTAATGGTTTATGAGAGCTAGGGGCGAGTTACACTGCTTTAAAAACCTACTTCCGGTTCCGCAGTGTGAAAATCAGGAACACAATTTTATTAGGTGGTTAATTTGCTCAGAAAATAGGTTCTTGAGCATGGGACATTTCCCCTCAGAACAGCTACAGCAACAAGAGCTACCATTTTGGAGATACTTTGAGTGCAGTTATCGCAATTTTACTGGTTAATTCACTTACAATGTTACAGTTTCAAATTAGCAATGAGGACAAAATATTGAGTCCCTACTTAATACAGTCCTATAAGAAGAGTAGCAGTGGTGGCCATTCTGCTTTCCATCTCCCTCCCATTCTTCATGTTAAGCTATATTACATGGAATAACCAATCATTATCCAACTCTGTATTTACCTATCAAATGATGCGGTCTTCTATATAGAGCTGGAGAAATGGCAAAAAAAAGCAAAGATGTAAGCAATAGGCTGCAGCTATCGACCTGTGCTTTTGAGATAAATTAATAATGCGCTGTCCCTTTGGAGGCCCGCGCGGCAGCTGAGCCGGTCTCTGGGTTTTAAATGGTGCGTCGCTTCAAATGGAGGAGTAAAATGGACAATGCAAAGTCTATTGATCCTGAATTGCAACTGTAACTGTATAATTTTTCTCTCAAACTATGGCAGGGACTTGATTTAAAAGTCAGTGCTAAAAGGAGATGCAGAAGAGGTGGAATAAAATGGAGAGATCACATTAATAGAGTAACCACTTTCTTTTTTTGAAACATGAAAGTTTTATAGCACTGGTGCTACATTGAATTATGTTACCCAGCTCTTCTTACCACTTCATTTACCCAACCCAATAAAGCTTATTTTTTCTTTTTTGTACAATTTGACAAATTAAAAATAATAATATATAATTTTAAGATTAGATAGAGATTCATAGATAATGTCCAGTGTTTAAAATTAAAATTAAAAAAATCGACTCCATCCACTCATGAACTGTAGATAGAATAACAAAATAACAACAATACATTTAGGACTTGTCCAAAGTTCCTTCTCTGTTTTGATCACTTGCTTTTGATCACTTGTTACAGGCATATAACAGTTGGACTTGAAGATAATATAGTATTTATTGTTGAAAAGATGTTTGCGTAAACATTTTTTTTTTTTTTTATCCATTTTATTAATGATAAATTGTTGGTAACAAAGTCAAAATGTTTTCCAAGGAAGCTGAAACCCATGAAGAGATCATGATTCCATCATGACTACAAAACCTAGACTTCGAATTATTTCCCTTTATTGTCCATGTTTACAAAAGTATGTATCACCAACAAGACAAATCTGACAAACGTGCATGTCATTGCTGCGTTCCTCGGTGATCTATATTAAAATAACATTTTTAAGTATAGCCAGAAAAGTGCGTAGAGTCTGGAACATCTTGCACAAAGAGTTAGATGTTTAACATGTTAATTAAGTACAGTTAAATCTGCGCAGCCCAAACTGACTTTTCTATCCGCGGCGATCCCCATTGTTGGTACGTTTCATGCTTTGACCTAACCTCCTCTTTGTGATTATGATATTGTCCGTCTTTTTTCACTGGAAACTCATCTGATTGGCCCTTCCCTGGGGGCTCCATTCTCCCCTCTGTCACTTTAACATGGTTTTACTCAAAAGTCCTTTTTAATCAATCAAGAAGCAGGCAGAAAATAGGCTTTGTCAAGGCTTGGGCCGGGGGTCGTGGTCTGTCCTGCGCTGCCCACTGACAGCTCCTCAAAAGGGGATGAAAAGGAATATTTTGAGAAAATAGGAGTTTCCATGGCACCGGCGCTTGTTGCACATGGGTCACTATTCTTCTGCGCCGGCGTGAGATTGAGTGTTCAAAGAAGAGACGACAGAAATTAGGCGAGGAGAGGGCAGGAGGGAACAACCATGATTTTAAAGGTAGCAAACGCCGTCCTCTCAGAGCAGAATGGAGAGGCAAATGCAGCACAAATGAAAGGGGCCCGTCAAGGTGCTGCTGTCAAATTTGCAATGTAAAGATTTAGATATTTCCATTTTTTAAAGAGATGATTTGTACTCTCTACACTATTTTTGTATCTTTTGTCAAATTGTTGAAGTGCTGCTGTTTCTTATTGTCTGTCGGTATTTCTAGACCCAGTAGAGAACCCTTATTGTCACTTTCAGATGTCTAAACACTGTAAAAGTTTGTGAGAAAGAAACAGTGCAGCGCTGGTCTCAGCCGCTATACACTAGTGAGAAGTGTATATTGGTGTTGTGGCTTCCACTTCGTGTAATGAGAGGTTGTTTCGTTAAGACTGAGGTCATGTAAAGTTGTGAGTTTTTGGATTTATGTGTGGGAAATGAAAGCAGGAAACCTAAACAATAGATTGGCAGCCATTACAGTGAGAGGCTTATTATTTTAAACTGCTCTGTTTAGTTAAGTGCCTCTCTCTGTTCCTGTTATTTCATTTGGTAATAATTAACAGCACGCTTTGTCAGTCTGGCCACAGTTTACTGTACACTGTTGGGTTTAGCTAATATTGAGATTAACATTTTTGATCCACCTTGAGTCCCTTTTTGTGATACCGCATCACAGGTCAAGGTTTCTGCGTGTCAGGAATCATTTAAGCAATTTGCAATAATTTCCATAGCATCATCAGCGCCTCCTTCAATAACAGCCAAGGTTATATATGTGCTGCTCTGTGGTCGCACAAACAGAAGAGCGCAATACAAAGGTCACAGTATTAAACCCATGTTATAAGTTACTTCATTGTCCTCATGTACAGACGGTGGATTGTCTTCAAAATCCTGTTGAATCTGTGCTGCAGTTTTTTTCTGCAGATTTCAGGTCCTCCACACTGTGCTGCAGTAAGTAGAAGGTTAAGGCAGTGGGGATATGTTCCTTGATGGGATTTTATCATGCTAGGCATGCTCTGTTTCCTGATGAATATATTAAAATTATTACTGTGCAAACAGAGTTTCTAATTACTGACCTGCTTGCCATTGTACTGTGCGTTCTGCCCCCCTCCTCCCCCTTTCTCCATGCCTTGTTTATTTATCTGCACCAGTGAATACAGAATAGTCTATGCAATGTCATTTCCATCCACATGAAAATGATTTTGAAAATGCCAATCTTGCCTATTATACAGTGTAATTACTTGTCTGCTTTTTGATTTTATCATATCTTCAGCCAGTAGGAAGGCACTTGCAGAGGCTAAACATCTTAGAAAGCTCATCGACTGATGAAAAACGCTGTTTGTGAAAGAAATGTGTTATCTGAGGAACAAAGTCATAGCTGTGTTTGGTGCGTATCTGGCGGAACTTTGTGTTTGTGGCACCAGAGTCAAACAATGATAGATACAGTTAAACAAGCCCAGAGCTGATTTACAGACTTAATAATTACACACCTCTCTCAATCTCTAAATATGTTCAGAATGGTGCGTTTCGTGTAGGTATGTGAAATATGCATAAGAGGAAACACCTCAAAGCATTCTTGATACAAACAGGCCTTTGCCATGTTTTCGTTTTAGCCGGTTTTTCTAGTTTCCAGGCCAAAAATCATATCTTTTTCAGTTTCTTCTAACTGTGAATCCTGTCATGTCATGCGAGGCTGATTTACTGTATATGCGAGGCTTACATGCAGGGTATATGGTGTATGGCGCCACACATTAGGAAACATTAGCTCCGCGCAGAGTAAAGGGCTGCCCTGTTGTTTACCCGTCTGTTGCAACGATGCACTGGGGCTTGATGGAGTCGATAGGAGCTGCAATTTAAAAAGAGGACAGTGCAGCTCGGAACAAAAACAATTAAAGCAAAATGAAAGACGGCCCCCAAGGGTTAAAAATAGAAATTATCAACATGCATGCTGGATCCACTACCCCCAGTACCCACACCCCCCCCACCTCCCTAAACTTCCTGGGCCTACATTGTTATGTACGATCAGATCTGCCAGTTCCTCCTCTAAGCTCCTTGTCACATTTTGACTTAATGAAGTGCAACTTAGAAGGGAATTGGGTTCATCATGCTAGTCGCACGCTGCTCCCTTGTTGTAGCAAACAGGAGTGGCATGGGACCAAGGCGCTACAGCGTGAGTCGTTATCATTCCGGTCAGTCTGTTTAACACAAAATTAAACAAAGAACTAATTAGAGCCTCATGAATTAATAACCGCGGTGTTGCAGAGAAGAAGTTGGGGTGCGGAGGGGAGATATAAAATAAGTAGGAAGATCAGGTTAGAATTATTATGACTTTTTCCGGGGTGCGCAGGCTCTGAAGGTGAGGAAAGTTTGAAGCGGATTTAAAGTGACTGGACTGGTTATGTGTCCTTATGTCACACGCGCAGGGTTAATGGATGTCACATAAGAAGTGCACTTTTTATTTCTCTGTAATCCTCAAATGAGTTTAGACGCTTCTATCTTTATGAAGCAGTGTCCTCGCTAAATTCTTTCTATTAAGTAGTGGTGGTTTGCGTATAATGTTAATCTCTCATTTACTGGAGAATTAAAACTTTTGTTCTGTTGTAAAAAAGTAGAAAGTCAAATGAACATAAAACTATTTGCAATATAAACTTAAAAACGTCTGACTCCGACTTCAGTTTAGTATTATGTAGGCCAGTGTTTCCCAACCAGGGGTACGGGGAATGGTTTCACATTAAAAGGCGGTGAAGTTGAATAGCATTTTCTCTAACAGCACATCTCTAACAGCACATGCCTTTATCAACGCATGTCGGTGTAATCCCTCATTCGTTCCATTGTAGAAAAAGATTCAGTTGTAGTCATCTGGACTCTGTTTTAGGAAAACAAAACGTTTCGACTCTCACCCAAGAGTCATTCTCAATCTGTGACAATCTGTGCTTTATCAACGTAGACATTCTTTCGGCATACAACTGTTACACACAAAATTTACTTCAAACTGTGAACTTCTAATGAGTATTCTTTACCTACCAAGGCTTCTAGATCCAGCCTGAAAAGTTCCCTTGAAACCAATAAATACCTTCCAACTCCACGCTCTCTTTTGATAAAAAGTAAAACGGTACAATTAAAACACTGATATTAGCCTTAGATTTTAGGTTTAGTCTGACTAAATTATTACATGCCAACGTTAGAGATAGGCACCAGAAATGAGATCACCACAATAGCTCCTCTCCTCTGCTCCTCTGCTGTAAAAATCCTTGCACTTTTAAACCCTACATCACCCAGACAGCGCTGAACACAAAAGTATACATTTCCCTTTCTGGATGTTCGCTGGGTAAATTATGTCAAGCGCCGCGGATGAGCTTGGTAAATGTATGGATTTCTGTCTGACATGTTTGCATAATAATAAAGTGTCTTGGTTTTTTAATGTCCCTTTTTCCCGCTTTTGCTGTGCTCCATAGATCCTTTGCAATGGCGTGACTCCCCAGGAAGAGAGCGTGCACGAGGTAGGACAAATCCACTACATGACTGATTACTGTCCCCAGCATCTCCCCTGTTCATATCTGCAACAATATCAGGCATCTTCATTAATCCCCGCGGATCAATGTGTCTGGGGGTTGTAAAAATTGACAAATGACTTATTAGGATCCCAGCGTTTTATTTTCCAACTGATTAACTCACAGCAATGTCGGACGCTATACAGGCACACTGATGTATCTGTTTTGCAAAGAGGCCCCCCTTCTCTTCTCTTTCTCCTTCTTTCTCTCTCTCGTCTTTCTAATGCTCGATCTGTCGCTCTTTCATACCCAACCATGAAGAATCTATACTGTAGATGTCTAACGTGGAGCATTAAAAAAGGGGAGAAAAAATATTGGGCTGCCTGAAAAAGCTCTGAATGTGCGCTCCCTGGTTGACGTGAAGTGTAATTTAGCCGGCTGACAGAAACAGCTGTTGGGCATTGCTTTGGCTGACTTCCAGTGTAAAAATACACGAGTAAACACAAAACTGTACTGTACATGAGTCAGCCACGTTTGTAGCACTAAAAGGGGTTATATGTTGAAGTTTGGCATTGGGATTTTTAAAGGAGACATATTATACTTTATTCCAGGTACTTAGTATTGAACTATAACATGAATAGATAATAGTTTTAAATTCTGTTCATTGTGAAATGCAATATTGATCTAAAACGGCTTAGTAAAAGAAACTGGTCCATTGACTTCCTGTTAAAAACTGTTCAACTGATAAGCCCCGCCTCTTCATAGTGGCATTTCACCGTAGCAATCAGCAGATTGTCACTTACGCGTTCATATTTTAAAAAAGTGGCTATGTGACATTTTAGAACCCTACATGTATCATTCAGAGTCTTCATTTATCAAATAATTGCAACCAAGTACAGGGATGTTGGTAGAGAGACTGGAATTTTCTGAACACTCGAGCCTCAGCTGCAGGACAACACAGGAGATCACAAACATGCAGGAATAGATTAAAATACAACTTTGACTGAACAAATTATGAAGAAAAACAGTTGTACCAAGGTTAAAAGCTCATGATGCATTATTTTTTATTGTTATTGGCCTTCAAACATGCTCTGGAGTACCCCTACTTTGATATTGCATGTTTTAGGGGGGGAAAAAATATGACTTCATGCCACACTATTTAGGGCTCTCACCATTATTTTTTTGTGCTGTCTGAATGTCCAGCCGATGAAAAACTAGTGCACTCAAAATTTTCCACAATGCCCCTTGAAAATTAGTGTCCAGCGCTAGTCACTAGACTGGTCAATATAGACCACAATGCTTTGCGCGCTTTGGAAAATCAACAGCGAACAGCGACAGGTCTTTTACTCATGGATTTATGGCTTGAACTGGACACAACATGACTCAGAGAGAAGAGCTGTTAAAACACACAGTTGACTCGAGAATATGAATACAAAACACACAATTAACTGTTACGCCACAAAGCTGCTAGCATTAGCCGCTTACCTTAGTTTAAGATCACCATCACAGGCAAAAAGTTTAATAATCCAGTATATTTGTTGTTTAATGTGAAATCCATAACTTGTATGGTGATTATTAGTCCATTAAGTTTTGCAGACTTTTTTTTCCCGCTCAGACCCTAGAGTCGCATGACTAATAGGGAATGTCCAAATTGCTCTGTGATTTAGATAAATGCTAAATAGTGCTGGACTATGGAATGAATGAGGGGTTAGAGACTTCGGACACAGCCTCTGCTGCAGCCACGCAGTTGTAATGATTGTGATTTAATGGCCAAAAAGGCTCAGAACGAGTCTGGTGATGATTTGTGGACTAAAAAAGAGTATGGACAAGGAAAGGGTTTTTGAGGCCTTTTGAGGAGAAGGGAGAGAACTTTCTAAACAGGATTTATCAAACTAGAGTGAATGAAGCTAGATACAACTCCAGGTATGTTTTTGATGAGGGAACAATGTTATAACATGGTTAAAAGCTCAAAGTCAATTTTGTCTTTGAAGTTGTTTTTGCAAATGATGTAATTTAATCATATTTTCTACAAACTATTTTGCTATTACATATCTTGTCTGGCTCCTCTGTGGAGCTATTGTGCAGGATGAACCTTACCTAAGACCCTCAGTTTTCTCAAATACATAATTCATATAGTATATTCTTTGTGAATTAGTGTGAGGGAATAAATGCAGTCAGCAACGCTTTTTACCAGATCTGACACATAAAAACAATTTCCTTTCAGATCCGCCCTGTTCTATTCTTATGATGACAATAATTACATTTCCCTGCTCTTTTACGTCTCTTGTTGTCACTGCATCATTCCCCATTGTATGACAAAATAATATAATTTCTCCACAATACTGCATTTATTACTGTAGCAGACATTAGACACAGACGTAAGTGCAGATGACATCCACCAAATTAACAGGAGAATAAAACCTTTTTGCTGCTGATAAAAAACCCTGCCTCTGTACAATTTGACTCTCCGGAGAACACTAATGACTTGTGACTTAAAGAAACCGGGTTATTTTTTCCCCTTCTTCTCCCCCCTCACTCCACTCGCGTTAATGATGTTAGCCCGTCTGAGCACAATGCTGATGTGGGAGTCTGTCATAGAGGATGCTTACATACATACAGCAGGAGCAGCCCTTGCCCCTGGCCTCTTAGTCAAACGGGATCTAAGACGTTGAGAAGGGACATCGTGGGCTGTCTCATGTCACAGGGAGGAGAGGGGGGTGTATGTGGTGGTGGTGATGGGGGACGGGTGGACTTTTGTTTTTGCTGGTGTAAGAGAGAAGACACACTCCAAGCATCAATCAGGAGCTCATAAACAAGCAGAGGGGAGGTTAAAAACAGGAGCTGGCACCCTGATGCAGACCCATATGTGCTCAGTAAGAAGGCAGAGTGGTACCGACTTTTAAAGCAACATTTTTCTGAGGGGGATTGCCACCTGACCAAATTTGTGCTATTGTGACATTTTCAGTTTTGTTTTCAACATTATATTCCCCTTATAGGTGCTGTACGCAATTTCTTTCAATAAAGTAAAATTTGTTTTGCCCCAGTACAAATATATTGTAAAAGTAGCTATTCGGCTGAAAAACATAAAATAATTCATTGTGCGCTGTCTGCAATCTAATTATGGAGCATTTTATTCTCTGTAAAGTAGGAAGTTTGCTGTTAGCATGATAATCTCATATTGCGGTGAATAATTAGGATGAAGACATTCAAAGACATTAGGTAAGTGAGCAATACATGTGGACCGCTGCAAAAAGTTTAAAATGAACTAATACTGTTTTTCAAGTTTTTAAAACTGTAAAAATCCGGTACAGCACTTTTAATGTAAAGTGATGTGCTGCGTCCCATATGTGTGACAAGGTATAAGCTCCCTCGTTACTATGCTTCTTAGAATTCACTTTCGGATCTCGATGGCCTCTCTGATCCAGCGGTGGTATGTGTTACTTTCAGCATGGATGACCCTGGTGTTAATCCAGTCCATGATGAGGTTTCGTCTCTTACAGTAATCGGATATGGCTAATTTCAGGTTCATTTGCTCTGCTTGTTCTTTTCTTGCTCTTGTTTGTCTACTGATGTTTTCCTTTTCATGTTCTTTTTGATGTTGATATGATTTGTTAATACACATAGAAATTATTTTTAGGATGCCATCTTGATAAAAAGTTACATTTAACATATTTCATTGCTACGATAATTCATTGCTGAAATCCTCCTTGGCTCCATCCACACAGTTGTACAAAACACCTCCCTGAGCTCACAGCTTCTGTTTGACAGTGGGAGGAAAATTAAACTGCCAAATTTGTTTTCATTGGTTTCAGGGGCAATCTCGGGGGAATCCTGGGCTTTTAATTGAGCGCACTGAGCAGAGATGTTTTGGACGGCTAACCAACAACCAGCTCAGATTTAGTTAGCTATGTGACAATCTCATATTTTATCTTTACAAATCTTAAAATGAAATATGTTCAGGTTGAGTTTGTTGCAAATATTTGTTGTTGAAGGCTGTAATTTTTATTACAATTAAAAAGGTTTTCAGTTGGAGATTAAGTTAAATAAGATGTGATACTGCTTTTACACAATGTTCTTTTAGAGTATGTTTCCTTATACATAATTTAATATTTGTAATGTAGAATGTGACTTTATTTTAGTACAGTAAACATGACCTTATTAAGATAGTACAACAAGAAATTATAACACCAGTAGTACTACAAAACTGCAGCAATGGTTATAAGTTACAGTAAGGGTTACAATCAATATAATAAAGTGTGTAATCCTTTAATTTTCAACCAGTGTGCCACGGAACACTAGTGTGCCTTGAAGTTTTCACGGGTGTGCCTTGAAAAAAATTCTAATTTGAGTTCACGGATTCAGATTCACACGTTTTGGTGTCCTTAGTGCCCTGAACATACTTCTGTATTGAAAGAGAAAGCAAATCTCCATAAAACCAAATTTAAAAAACCAACAGTGGCACAGACATTCTTCGCCACATTTGATACCACACTTTTTTAACTAAAAGGTGTGATATCGTAATGTTTTTGTAGGTGGTGTGCCGTGGTATCTTTTCAACCTAAAAATATGTACCAGGACCATTTTTAATCCATTAGTAGTTGTGCCAGTAAACAGTAAACAGTAAACAGTATTTCTTTAAGTCTTTTTTACTTAACTACAATTTGACAAGCATTTCTAATGAAGTAACTTTTACTTTGGATTCTGAGTCCTTCTATGCTTATCATTTCCACTTTTCCCGGTCCCGCTCTCTTTTATCCTCGTCATTTCACTGTGAGCCTGTACAAGCCAGCGCTACATGGAAACGGCCGCCTGTGTAAATATTTATGATGTAACATCTCCATGTGAATAGGCCTTCCTCTGAATCCATCCATCATCACGGGCATATTCTGAAAGCCCCCCTCCCGCCCGCTGCTTTGGGCCTTAGGAAGCGCCGTGTCCCCCTCTCATTCACACTATTTGTTTTTCCTTTGACCACAAACCTCCCAGCTGTGAGGGCATTTCATGTGTCAACCCCACAGTTTTCATTCAGCCAGGACTTCAAAGCACATTTGGCTCTATTGTTTGCATGACGTGGCTGTTGGACCCCAAAATGGCCAAACAGAAAAATGTGATGTAGGTCAAATTACAGCAGTTGCGCTTCTGAAAAAATAGAATTCTTATGGGCCAAACATAAAGCCGTGGTTACCGCCTTGCCCCGGCTTTTGTGCGTGTTGTCCACCTAACTCTTTAGTGCTCATAGCATGGCTCAATGGGAGGCAGAGCATGTGGAATAAAGGAGTTGTAGTTTACCACACCAAGCAGAAAAAGCATCTTTTTGGATAAGGGACAGGATAACTATTTTAGACTGGGAGGATAAATAGGCTACATTAAGTCAGTAGGCAGACAAAAGCATTATTTAATGTGATATAATTTATCATTTTTATTTATATAAGGAGTAAACATGGGGAATCAGAGTTTCAGCTTGATGCAGTTAAAATCTGGAACAATCTTCCTGAAAATGTAAGGCAGGCTTCTACTCTGACAATGTTCAAATCTATAGGCTGAAAACAGTTCTGTTTAGCTGTGCATATGTGTGAATTGTATCTGCACTTTTCTCTTTGAAAGTAAGGCAAGGCAAGTTTATTTTAGAGCACAATTCATACACAAGGCAATTCAAAGTTCTTCTCACAACAGCAAAAAAACCCTTAATTTAAAGAAATTTAAAGGTGCCATTTTCAGACTATCCGTGAAATAGTTCAAGACATAAAAGAGAAGAGTGCAAAGAAAATCAATTCAGTCATATGCACAGCCAAACAAAACAGTTTTTAGTTTAGATTTGAACTTTAGATTTGAACAATGCCAGAGTAGAGGCCTGTCTCACATCCTCAGGAAGACTGTTCCAGATTTTAGCTGCATAAAACTGAAACGCAGATTCCCCATGTTTAGTCCTGACTCTGGCACCAGCAGGAGGCTGGTCCCTGAGGTCCTCAGAGTCCGAGATGGTTCATATGGCACTAACATGTCCGAGATGTAATTTGGTGCTAGGCCATGGAGGGCTTGTATACAAGCAGAGCTGCTTTGAAGTCTATTCTCTGAGCCACAGGGGCCAGTGCAGAGACCTGAGCACAGGACTAATGTGATCGTACTTCCTGGTTCTGGTCAGGACCCGAGCAGCAGCGTTCTGGATGTACTGCAGCTCGTTTGGAGAGGCCAGTGAGCAGGCCGTTACAGTAGTCTAATCTACAAGAGACAAAAGCATGGATAAATCTCTCCAAGTCTGGTTTAGACACTATACTTTTGATTTTGGCAATGTTTTTAGATGTTTTTGATCTGACGTGGCTGTTAAAATTCAAGTCTGAGTCCATTATTACCCCCAGATTTCTAACTTTATTTGTAGATTTTAGAGCGAGACTCTGGGGGTGACTGCTAACACTCTCTTGGTTTGTGTGGGCCAAAGATGATGATTTCAGTCTTGTCTGAGTTCAGCTGGAGAAAGTTGTTTTGCATCCACACATTGATCTGTTGGATGCAGTGACTCCACTGATCCATCCACTGGTCCATATTCACCTGCTGTCATTGAGTACATTTTATAATGATTATGTAATTTTTTATTACCATTTGAATGCATCTTTTCTTGTCCTGTTAAGCACTTTGTGTCACTTCAACTAAAACTGCAAATAAACTTGTATTGCCTTTGCCTATATATATAGGAGAAACATATCAGTTTGTACACAATACGTCCTTGAACAAACCATTCTGACCACTGACAGGTCAATTAGATTAAATGAACGTTGTCGTAATGGTCTTCGTTGGTGGAATAGGACAAAGACTGCAGGCAAAACTTTTGTCATTAAAGTTGGTATGTTAGAAGCAGGAGTTTTTTGGGGGGTGTTCCTGCTTTGCTTTGGTTAGTATCAAAAGAAGGTAGTCTGATTTTGTTGCATTGGCTAGTGTAGCAGCATTTTGTTTTATAGTTTGGAGCTACAAAATAGGCAGGTGTTCTATTGTTGTTTATTATTTATGTATTATGTATGTATTATTTATTTCTTTATTATGTGTTATTTATTTATGTATGTATTTATGTATTTATTATTTTTTATCATTCTATATTTGTCATATACGTTTAGCTCCTTGTTTACTCTTCATTTTGTAGCCTTAAACTGTAGCAATCAGAAGTGTGTATGCACAGGTGGATTTGACCAGTGTTGACTGTTTAAGCTGAGAGGCAGATTTCTGAGGTTGAGTGTTTGCAAAAGTAGCTAAATCCGCTGCCTTACCTAAGTGGATTACACGGTTTTAGGCTTTTCTCATTGCACAACTTATTAGCACAAAATAGGCGTAGCAGACATCCACCAAATATTGCCACCCAGTCTCTCTCGTAACATTAGCATTATCCACAGCGGATTGCTAAAATGTGATTAATTCATCCACGATTTTGACAGACCCAGCTTGAAAAGGTAATACAAATGATTACAACTGTGCTTCTAGTCAATAACACATCACAGTTTATCTATTTATCTGTGGTGAGGTGGCTCTTTTGTGCTGTGCTGTAGCGTTGTAACATCTATCTCGATAACAAAAGCTCCCATACACACTGTCATGCCGTTAATATTCAGACGGCACACATGGGACAGCTGACTCCAAACCAGGGGAAAGTCCAACAAACATTAATATGAGCGTTACAAATCGATGCCTCAGAGCCCGCAGCGCTGGACACTCTCCCCTCGCCTTTAGGATCTGATTACCTTCAAACCCAAATATTGCTCCTGTATTGTTCACTTACAAGTGCTGTGAGTGCTGAGTGATGTAATTCACCCCAAGTGCTATTTTTCTTTCTTTGTTTATCCACGGCGTGTGTGTTTGGTTGAGTCGGCCTTGGATGATATGCTCTGAATAAATGCCATTTTTCTGCCGTTTCAAGTGGCTCTTTCCTGCGGTAGGATCCATTCAGCCTTTCAATACCTTTCCCCCCTCGTCTCCTGTCTCTTTTTCCACGAGCACGAGGGTTTTACTTTTCTCCTTTGTCATCCTAATTGATTGCATTAACCTTTTGAGTATTGAATTTCCTGTGCATCACGCCGAGCACAATGTGGAATATTATCATAATCCCTCCAAGTAATGGACACAGGGCAATCAACAATGCTTTAGGAAAAGTACATCTTTGAAGGATGGAGAGTCATATTGTTTTCAGGCCAAAGACCCACATAGAGTTTATGGCTTTGAATAAACTTTGTCGTTTTTTATTTATTCATGTAACAAAATATGTGGCATGGTCCTGCCCTCTGTATATAATTAAACAAATGTAAGACAAGAGCCACACAATAATGTGAACAATAATGTGCAATACTGTTTTTTATAAAAAGATTTTTTTACTATTTAACTATTACTATTTATTCTTTAAAGTATTTATTTTAGTTATTGCTTTAGTAAGTCATGTTTAGATCAAATTGTTTTTCCCAGTGTTTTTGTACTCTATGCTGAGACTAAAAGGTTGATGTGTCTTTGGTTTATATTTCTTTGTGTCTTTTTAAATGTTTTTATGGGTTGTGTAACTTAATAAACTCAATAGTTTTGTCTATATTTTCAAAAACATTAGTTTTAGTCCCATATGCCTTATTCAAGCTTTTTAACTTTTTTAACTCCTTGTCATTGGTATTTATGATTGTATGGGAAAAAGTATGTAATTCAGCCTCAGTTTCTTTATATGAGCCATGCACAGTGCAGAATATTTTATAATAAGCCAAAGAAAAGATAAACAATACAGGGCATTTACCTTTAAACTTTAGGTCATTGGGTTTAAGTTGTTTTGAAACTTAACTGCCACTGCCTTTGGTGTATTATCGAAACTTTCTGTCCTGGAAAACACACTGAAAATATTTGCACTGCTCCATAGGGTTACAATATAGCCTAAATAAATACTGAAAATGATCTTTTTCTGATAAATGACATATTTACCCATTGCATGTTGCTTTTTTCTTTTTTAATAAATGTATTAATATTGTATTATTTTTCAGTCTGACAATGGATGAACAGCATACATTCAATGGCCTAGACCCAATGCTATCTTTAGATTCATGGGCTTGTTTTTGAGGACTCATGTGACGGTACAGGTGACTTTTCCCCTACAAGCCACAGCTGTCAAACCCAAATATTCTCTATGCTCTTCTGATAAGCACTGTTTTGACTTTAGAACAAATAATCTTTGCTCTATTTTTGTCACAGTTCATAGAAGTACAAATACTCACTGATTGTCTTTTCATACTTAAACATTCTTGTTACAATAAAATGATGACTGTGTACGTAAACCTTATCCAACTAGGAAATCCCAATCCACAAAATGTTTTTGCAAAAAAAGTCTACAATTAGTAAAATCGTAAATGGCTTTTAAAAGCTCCGAGGATAGAAAGATAAATCTGTTACTGTAATGTATTGTTCTAGTCTCGTTTACACATTTTTGGGCTTCAAAATGATCAAAACATTCACCTTTTGTTGGGAATTTTGATTAGATTGTTGGCACACATAATACTAACATTTTCACTATATTTACTATATCATTAAAATCAATCAAGTTCAAGTTTAAACGTAAGAGTATTCAGGAGTACAGGTTGTAAACAAGGATGTGCAAGCCTGCTGATCTATTGAGCTGAATCTGCACTCCATGTTTTTAATTCAAAGATTATGCAAAATGTATAAAAGCATAGTTTTGTTAGTTTTTGCATCTGTCTTAGCCATAATGACAGAAGGTTTCAGGGGAAGTGTCACTAGAATAACTCAGATCAGCCTTGAGCTCAGGAATTAGACACTGCAAATCTTGGAGCGTAACATGACAGATGTCTGTGGAGAAACACAAACCTTTGCCCTAATTGATTAAACATTTCAAACTGTTGTTTAAAGTATATACAATAACAAGGTTTCAGTCACTAAGCAGCCAAAACCGGCTGAGTGCTTCCTTCAGCATCCTGTTTTTGGACTTCACCTGAATGGGACTCAATGGAGGAAGTGACTAGGGAGTGGGAAGGTGGGTCATGGATCAAACATTTTGGTGCCATTGTTACTTATTGACCCATTGAAGACAAAAAAGTTATTATGACTATTACTATTTTTACAAATAGAGATCAAAATTGAGTCGACAAGTTTTAGTTGTAAAACCAATGGAGATTTTGAGAGTCTAAATGATATACTGCATTAGGTACCCTAACCCTAATGCTACTTTCAGACTGCAGAGGGCATACGCTGGAGACACACATCTTTGATGCACTGGACACGCGTTAGTGTTAGACTCCAAATCTATGTCTCGCTGCCTGTGAAATGACTTCTATTTGGAGGAATGACTGCTACATTGGAGGAAGCTCCTGATTGGTTGACTTTCCGCAGATTTCGCAAAAAGTTCAGCTTTTTCGACCGTGGCGTTTGACGCCTGGAACACATGAATGCGAGGCATGGATGCTTCAGACAAATGAACGCTCAAGACGCACCGTGGACGGCCTGGACGCGCAGCCACCATAGACTTTGCATATAAACCCGACACCTTTGACACCTGCAGCATGTTATAAATGTACTTTACCACCAGTAGTGACCCAGCATCTTATTACATTGTTACACAGCTCGTTTGTTTACTTTTTTTAAATTGTTTTTGCTAATGTATCTCTTTGGAATATGCTCCCAGTAACTACGTGCTACGGCTAACCATTGCAATGCTATTACCAAATAGCATCACAAATTCACTGTAGTCTTTTTAGTTTTTCAGCGTAACTAACGCCTGTGATGTGTTTCTCTGTAAACACTAAACGCATTAAAGTCATTGATTGAAAAAAAAAAGGGGGCCAAAACTGTTATCATGTTTCCGTGACAACAGAGGGCTTTATCTGGCCTGTGTTGATGAATTGAAGCCAAACACCCTGTAATTCATATCAAGTCTATTATATTTTTTTCTGCTCAAAGAGGAAAAATCAATTGGAACAAGCTCTTATGCATGGATAGATGCTAGTTTTGATCAATATTATTTTTCAGTGGGATAGTGCTTTTGAGTTGACTGAGGCCAGATTGCACACGGTTATGGTCAATATTAATCTCAAAATGGGGTACAGTGGCTGTTTAGGGCCTATATTTTGCCACTCTTTTTGACTTTTATTTCTAGGGTAAATTGAATTGAATAATATTTTGTGGTTGAGTGAGGATAGTGCTCAGAAAGCAGGTCAAGGTCGGTCGACAGCGCACAATACCTAATCCTGTCCATCTTTTGTCTTCCATCAAGCACCACAACTATTCCTCTGGGAGACAGGCCGCCCCAAGCATATGGAAACTAAGGCCCTTTAGTTCAATTATACAAGCACTTCGAGTTCCAAGTATTGACAGTTCTCTGGTATTCTGAAAATGTCAGAGATAACGATCAACCGCTTCAGTGAAAAATGATTTCATAAAAACATAAATCTTGAGCCAGAGCTGCAAAAGTGAATGAATAAAAGGTTTAAGGTGTGTGCGAAATGAATTAGGGATATTTATATATTTGTGAGTATACATTGCATGAAAAAAATTATAGGCTAAAGAGGATTAGCTTGGTGGCTTGGAAAATTAGAGGTGTCAACATGGACATGGCGAATTAATGTAATGAGGTGGAAATCAAGTAAATTTAAAATTTACAAGTATACAATGTTCATTAGATCGATCAAACATATAGGTGTTAATAAATATAGGTGTGATAAATACAAATTAGATCACTTTACCAAATAAGAAAAAATACCAGCTAATATACTGTTTTAATTCCTTATTTAAAGGTGCACTAGATACATTTTCTGTTGGAGCATTCGTCACCTGCATGTCTCATGAAAATGTTATTACTTTTTCTGTGCCACAGTATAGTAGCATTTTAATGTAATTTATTACAGGCACAATTATTACTAAAATTATTCCAGGCAACAACATTTTTAAAGAGAAAATAGTGTTTCTGACGGTCCGCCTAAAAACGTGTAGTCCCCCTTTAAATGCAAGATTGTGACAACAATCTATGAATGAAAATTTTCATTTGAATTAATTTGAATTTTGTTTTTAATAACACATATCCGTGACTTATAGCTACCCAACACTGTTGATTTTGACTAGTAAAAAGGTCCGCATTGAAAGAGAAATGGCATCAGCATAAATATTGTACTGCATATCAACAAGCCAACACATTTAAGTCTTCTCTAAGTAGGAGATTACACATGAACATTTTTTCATACTGATATCTCTCTTCAGTTTCAATATTATTTTTACCATAGAAACTATTCATTAATGAGACAGAAACAGTAAGTTTCTATAGCCCTCACTCTGTCCTTCCCTAAATAACAAGATAAAGCCAGTTGAGAAAGTTCCTATGAGTAATTGTTCTCTATATTTGGTACAGATTCTGATTATGCTATCCACTTATAACTTCCTAATTTTCCACTGTGCAACTGATCCAGCCACTTTCTTAATCGGTTTAATTTGTTTAGCACCAGCTATTTCTAACAGTTCCATTAGAAAAGTTGTATCCTCCTCTCTCTCCCTCCTCCCCTCTGTTCTCTCTGGCCCCCTCCGTCCTGACCTACATGGCAGTCACATGGCCCCAGTCCTCCCGGCTTGGCATTTTATGGAAAATCTGCAGGAGATAAAGCCACAGGGTTTAACGTGTTATCCAATGCTGTCCTTTGAGAAGGGCTGAACACTGAATGAGGTGTTATTGCATCAATGCTGCTGGAGACACACACTTGCGTACATACATACAAACACACACACACACACACGCACGCACGCACACACTGGTAAAGAGGATCGCTGCCTCCCTGCTTCTCCTTCCTCACTTTGATTGGATTTACCGCTGTGACTTTGAGGGATTTCTGTTTCCCTGTCACTGTCTTTTGCAGGCATGCCCGGGTTATTTACTTAACTTGTCCACAAAATGGACTGTGATCTGCAGCTTACCACCAGAGCTCCAGTCAGGGTGAAGTGGCTGGTTAAGACAGAGCAGGCAGGCACCTTCATGACTGCTTTACCCCCCCAACTACTGGAGTATAGGCTTGTACTTGTTCAGAGATGTAGCTTCATGAAGGATTTGATTGTAGGTTTTTTTGAAAGGCCAGGAAGACACTTTAATTACAGCTGGCATTACCTCTAAATATGAATAGGGAGAGAGAAGGTTGAGACATTCAGCAAATGGTTGAGCCTGGGACGCAAACCAAATCCTCAGTTAAAGGGAGGGTATGTACATGTTTTATTTCTAATGTAGATCATAAGCTTGAGCTATCTATATATATCACAGATAACAATTGTAGTGTTGATTTATTCTCAATTTAAAAAAAAAAAGGAATGGTCAAGTTGTTTATGTGATCATTTGGTCTTGTGGTTCTCAAGATATTATCCAATCACAAATAAGAATGAGCCTCATGTGAGTCTCTCATAAGGGTAACCTAAAAGGCATCTATCTCCGCAGCATGGCCTGTTCATAAACTGAGAATGAGAAAAACGTACGTGTCCTCTATCAGGTTAAGGCACTGGCAACACAGGTTCAGTTGTAGTTCTTCTTTTTTAAAAAAAAATCCGGTACAAATGCCATGTACATACCCTTTTAAAGCACCACAGCACAAAGATAACGCTGTCACTTTACTACAAGTGCTGCTGCTGAGGGCTCAGTGCTGGCCTGTGACCGAGTCCCCTTCACACTATTGTCTCCCTGTAAAATTTCTGCTGCCCTTGCTTTTCAGCCAATTACAGCAAAAGAGCTTTAGTGATTTTTTTTTCTCTTCCCTCCTCTTCCTCCTGCCATATTTATATATTTATTAGAACAAGCGAATGACAAGCAATGCTCAAGGTTAAAAAAAATGCTGAATTTCATAGTGCGTATAATGTCAACTTTTTCCACAATGGCTAATCAATAAAAGTCAGCTCTATTCTGTGCCCCACAAATACGCACAGTGCAGATATAAGCAAATAGACAGCCACCTCTTGTTGCTTTTTAATGTAAAATTGTATGCACTTCTCCTACTTAAATCAATATGTTTAAAAGACACTTTGGCACTCTGTAAAATAAATAGTGGAGCTTTAAGCAGGTTTGCACATTATGTTTTGAGGTATATCTCACTGCATTGTGGGATAGGGTCTAGAATATTTACTCCAGCAACAAGAGCTCAGTTTGCATTGTAACTGAAGTATATATATTGCATTGTAGAAATAGTTTTCAGCGTGGTTGTGTTTAAAAAGGGACAGACGCAAATCTCACTTAAATGTGTACAGGGGGTTTAGGGGTTCTCCCCCGGGATTTTTTTCTGCTGCTTATTTTTGCCATTAATAATGGGACTCAGATTGGCTTATGCTCAAATACCAATCTGAAAATAACTTCCGGATGGCAGTCGAAACACCTCGATATCAAAAACAGATGACTACTTTTGAAACTTTTTCTACCATGGACCACTCCTGGACAAATGAGGGCATTACAAGCATATCTTCTTGTCTTTTTCATCTTATCTTTTATGGTTAGCTCAACAAAACACCAGTTTGCATATTGTTTTATAAGATGACATTCCTGAATTTACCTTACGCCTCTTTTGGCACATTTCAAATTCACCTGTTTTTTTTTGTTTGTTTTTTTTAAGTTTTGACATTCAAACATACCTATTTTAATATTACAATGACAGTAAAATTCTGCAAACATATATTTTAGTGTATGTTTGCGTCATAGTCAGAATAGACTTGTGACAGTAAAGGCAGGTCCCAGTCCATCAGCAGTAGCACAAGAGGCTATATGTTCAATAATTGATTAAAAAGCACACTCTCTTAATCCTAGCCACAGAATAATGAGCTCCCATTGTATTTCACTATGCAGCAGTGCCACGCTTTTATGGTCAATCTTCCAGTAATTTAAGACTATTTCACTGAATACTATAAAGTAATGTAAGAGTGTAAGTAATGTATTATCCAAACCTGGGAGGGTGATGTAGGTGTTATGTAGGTGTCTGGAACCCGTGTGATAAATGTGAGTTCTGAAACCATGCTACACGGGTGCAACCTTAGTCAGTACACCATATGTCCCTGTCATGTGTTTTGGAGGCTTTATTCAGCTTGGTACTGCCACTGAATCTGTTTGACCTGATGTCGCTAAAAGGGCACCCGATGACTATCAATACAATGTCAAATGTAATGCTGAGCCACAAAGCAGGCGAGGAATGCATCCAAAGTGCCCTGCCAGGTTGCATTCTGGTGCTAAAAGCACCAAGTCAAAATATGGTGTAAGAGGAGAGGCTTAAAGTGCTAACCTCTTGTTTTTTTTAACTCTTTTGTACCAGATCTACAGTTTTTTACACAGTTTGTATTTCTTCAGTTGAGTTGGGTTTTATAATTTTTTTTCCAACTGTACCTACCTTCACTATTTTAACAATCACCACAGCAAAATTATCCACCTTCTGTTTGCAGGGTTTAGCATATTGATTTACCCTCACACTATAATAACTAATAACCTCCTGCTTAATGAATGAAGACTGACTGACTTGGCATTGCAGCAGTTATTGTCAAAAATCTTTACCCAGATACTAATCAATACTAAAAACTATTAGTATTGAAACTTGTTTTTGTTCTCTATAAATCTGATCAAATGTTGTATTTCTAGGATTTTCTTAATAACTTTTATTTTTTTAATAGCTTCACTGGCTCAAGAATTTCCCTCGGGATTAATAAAGAGGCATCTAATCTTATCTCATCTTATTTTATCACATCTTATCTTATCTTAATAAGACAAATAATTCAAAAAAAGCACTGAGCTTATTGACCTGACATAATGCAAAAAACCCATGGCTAAAATTTTGAAAGTTGATATTACAAATAAGACAAAATGCATTTTTTAAACATAACATGAGACCACATGGACCATCTGAAACTATTGTATTGTTTTGTGTTAAAAAGTACATTCTTGTGTTTTTTCTCTTAGTAGAATCAAAATTGTTATCGAATATCAATCCTTTTCTTTAGTACCGGAATCTGATTTTGTATCTTGACAGCACAAGTTTGAAAAAGATAATGCTTATCACAATATTAGTGGTTTGCAGTTTATTAGTATAGTGGGTAGTATAGTATCTAGTACTTTTCAGCACCTTTGCATATACTGTGTGTTTGATGGTAAACAGACTTGACCCCCGTGGATTCATTTTCAGTAGGAAATACTTACAAGATTCCTTCAGTTCTGAGTAAGATATAAAACCATTTGGCATGTCCCTGGTGGTGACATAGTTGACAATACCAGTCTTACACCAGCCCCACTGCAGCCTAAAATAAGCACATCAGAAACGTTATTGTTGCGAGTCTCATAAAAGAAAACCAGAAGTTACACAAGTGATAATTGTGAATAAAAGCAGCGACACCACAAAATGTAGTGTGTTCCAAAACAAGAGAAGACAAGACTATGGGGCTGCAGGATCCACCACGCCTAGCAGTGGGAACGGAAAGGAAAAGTGCTTAATGTGAGAAAATAAACGCACAAACACTCGGAGGGAAAGTTTGAGTTAGGATCCTGAAAGATTTATGCTCCCTTTTTATTCATAATTTGTTTTCTTTTGCTTATTGGAATTGAGTTGCAACTGAATATTTGATGAAGAAGACAGCCCAGAAGTAATGTTTCGTCAGCAAGGAAACAAAAAGAAATGTATTGTGCAAGCTTTGGAATAAATTCTTTAAAGTGCTAAATTAAGACGGGGCTAAGTGGGTCAACATTTTGTTTTAAAAGCAGTAATCATAGTTGTAGTGGTACAATTTTGTTGTTATTGTTATTGTTGTAGTATAGCAAGTATTTATTTTGTGTGCAAGTTTGGAAATTGCTTGCAAAAGATCCTTGTAGTGGATGAATTGTTGCTTAGAAGCAAACTCAAGTTGCTTCATAAGTGTCTTCTTCTTTGTTATTCTTAGTAATACGATTTTAGTAACAGTAATGAGTAGTAATGTTGTGTAATTGCATCTTTGAGGTATATAGTTATATAGAGGAATAGCTGCTTTGAAACCCCTGCTGCTTCTTTAGAGTCCTGCCTTATTTTAGTTATAATGCTTCAGTAATATTGCAGTAATATCTTTGTGTAGTGACATTGTGTACTTCCAGTTTTCTTAATTTGCGTGTATTATTATAATAAATGAGAATGTGCTTTGAAATAAATTCATGCTGCTTCATAAGTGACTTGTTAATTGAGTCTGGGGGGTTGGTAAGATGGTATATGTCTTTGCAGGTTGTACTGAGTCGTACGAAGCGCCCGTCCTGGTCCACTCTGAGGCTGAGCGCGCTCCTGCCGCACACTGCACCATCTGCATTTCGCTGTTAACGCGCCTCCACATCCGAGAGAGGATTAGGAGAAAATCCTCAGGTTTTTTTCAACCTGTTGACAAATATCAGATTTGTCTTTTAAAAAATTAGCTCCATCTATATCTGCGCCCATATGACACACAGAAAAGATTATCACTAATACCCCGGCAGCTTGGGTGTGGAAAAAGCAGATTAAAGTTTAATTTCGGTTATATTTACAGCCACTTTAAGAAGGAGACTGAGTGAATTACATCTTAAACAGGCCTGAGATACTTGGAAGTAAGATTTTCTCCTTTAACTTCTAATGGGCTGTGAAAGCGCAAGGTTTTTCACCAAAGTTGTAATAACAAATGTTGTAATAATTATGATGGCAGTAGTTGTAGCTTTGGTTGACTTATTAAATGCAGTTAGCTGTGTCTACAGTAGAAGTTAGTGAAGGTTATGGTAGCAATGGTAAAGTAGAGATTTTGAAAGCAAAATTGTGAGTTATCTGTGCTTTCTACTAAAAACATTTTTAAAATTCTTCTCATTCTACATGAGTCTATTGTTGTAATTTTACTAAACATTAAATACAATAATACTGTAGGAGACTCCATTTCCACGTTCTTTGTCACAAGACAAAAATTGCAAAATTCTGCTTTGGCTCTATACTTGATACCTATTTCAAAACCACAATGATAAAATAAAACACTTTTTTCAACACAAAATGATCATACGTTATTTACCTTTTTATGTTATTTACCTTTTGAAAAACTATGAAACTAAATCTAAAACTATGCAGTAAAAGACAACATGTTGTCATATGTATGTTATGTTCATCATCATACTTTCAAATGTTCAAATTAGTAGCTAGTTGCAATACAAGTTTTAGTATTGCTTAGTATATAGTTAGTATTTTTTTGACAACCCTATGCCATCTACTGCACTGCCCATAATAAGAATATCTGTTCATTATGATATGCTTATTCTTGCTTTGCACCTGCCCACAACCCCAGTCTTTCACCATTCAAAGCAAAATGTCTGAAACAATTAGACATCGTGCTTAAATACTTCATCATGTGGCGGTCAGTCTGTCTCTTCTGCCGGCTTCTTTAGGCAGGCACAGAGCGACGACCGCAGCAGCAGGTGTCTATTCACGGAGCCCTTTGTAGTGTGCGGAGGGCCACTGAGCTGTTATGGGACCGTCCCACTGGTCAGGAGCAGGGGGTGGCTGGGAATGAGACCTGGTGGATGACCCGGGACCCCCGAGCTGTCCTGTTAGCAAACCACCCCTCCACCCTTCCCCTGCCCTCGCTCACGCTTCAAACTCACACACTAAACATGGGCAGCCTGTTTGTGGAATATGCATTTAGTGTAATATAAGAGACACAATAAAAATGCATCGTTAGACAAGGAGAGATGTGATGGGATAGATTATTATTATTATATATTTTTTTAATCTAATAAAACATATATTTGTATAATAAAATATAATAAAACATACATAAAATAAATCAATTTAAGTTCGCAATACTTACATTTCTATGAGCGTTAGAAGCAAGAAGACCTATAGTGCTTTTGATCATTATGTCATACTTTGGACATTTTAAATCACAATATTGACAACTTAAGAAACTTAATTAAAAAACAAGTCTGCTTACTTCCGGATTGAATTATTTTTGTCAAAATGTCTATGCAATGCTGCCAAATCGTGTGTGTCACTGTTTAAGAAAATAATATTGCAGAACAAAGTAAGTAAAGAGCAGTGGGCGTGACCCGGGGAGAGGTGAACACAAGGACTGTCGGAGGAATGGCGTCTTGTCCGCAGAAGAATAACAATTACTCAAATATGCATGAATCATTCTAAATACAACTTCAAGATGTTAAATGAGAAGGGAAAACAATCTTAATATGGCTAAAAGTCAATCAATAGTGTGTCTTTGTCTGACATACAGTACAGCACAGTATTATCCTTACTGCGATTTTATGAAGCAACAGTTAAGTATTCTTAAAATCTGTATGTGCAATCATTGGCCCTCAAAGTCTTGTCACATTATACATCAAATAATATAGTCAGTTTTTCATACATGAGTTGTACTTTTGGAATAATAATTAGCCTCCTGCAGGTTACAAATTACCTCTCATGATGAATAAAACACAGGGCTGTTTCAAACCACAAATGATGCTCAGCCATTGACACTTGGACCACGTTTGGTAAATCTATTAGCGGAGAATAGGACTAACCTGGGATTTAAAAATGCAGCATTGGCACAGTCACTCATGAGGTTAACAAACTCACATAAGCCGCTTTTGAAATGTAAAAATCTGAGCCAGTCCTTGAAGGAGGTCATTTGCTTTCACGGCGACAGATTGTGAGACTGGACCTGCATGGTTATTAGCTATCAGCATGTATCACAGGGATTTAGACATACTAGTAAGATGCTCTTAAGCCTCTGCTAAGTCAGTATGTTCCTTCCTGACCATTTCATTATCAAATGCATAATCGTCCAGTGCCCAGGACGGGACACAGGGCCCGAGGCGCTACCTGGCCCCATCCTGTATGTGGACTTTTAGCTTCCGCTCGAGACTGCTGCCCCACCCAGAGGTTTGCTTCATGAACACAGGAGCCCCATAAATGAAATTAAGGTGTCAATTAGTCAATTAGGCCGTAATAACTCTGAGGGCAGACATTTAGAGACAGAGAACGTGGACTAAGTTCATTTGAGCCGGGCGCTGGGCACACGTCACCGCCCGCACAGACCGCCCTCAATGAGCCCCAGTGCTCCACCTAATGTTATTTTCCCCCCTGTATCTTTTTGGATCAACAATTTCCTTTCATGGCTTTGTTTTTTGCATGCAGGGGATGCACTTTTTCTATCCCCAATTTGGCTAGGGAGAATTTTATAATTTAGTAATTAAAATCTTTGTTAGGGTTTAGAAATTGCAACTAATTTAATTTAATGGGAAGATGAATTTCAGTTTTATTTGATTATCAGGACCCCTGGCATAGGTATTTATGGAAAAAACTCCACAAAAATATGCTGTGTGGGCTAAGATGGTATAATAGAATTACAGATAATCGCATTTGGCTGTCATGAATTTCACTCTAATTTCACTATAATTTTCCATTAGATAGCTGCTTTACAAATATTTGCTCGTCTGCGATGGGAAAGGCTATCTGTCTAAAATGATTACAGAGGCAGCCTTCAGAAATATGTCCCCCTTTTTTCCCCTCCCTTTTAAAAACCAGATTGCGAGGGATCAAAATTAGGCAGATTGCATTATGGATGTCTGCATCCGGAGAGCAGTGGGGGAGATATGATGATTACGGCCGGGGGATGAAAGCAGTGTCAAGAAAAATGTATGACTCAAAAACATAGGCCTAGTCTATCTCCAAAATCTGTGCTCTCAGCGCTCTGGCACCAACTGGACTGTCCAAGCATAACTCATGAGGGATTATGAAGAGGCGTGTTTAAAAGAATGGACAAATGTGATTCGATGGTGAAGGAGTTCTTGGCAGAAATGACCAAATGACCATATTGAAGGAAACTATATGTTGACCTCTGCATTTTCTGCATTTCTTGTTTTGCTTTACTCTGTAGTAATAATTGTTGTGCAGTTTTTAAATGAAATGCTCAAGTTAATATGGCTCATTATCTATGCTATAGACCCAATCTGCAATACCACAGGGTTTAGGAAATGATCAGATTAAGATTCAATTTAAAGGGACTTTATTAATCCCATCAGGGGCAATTCATTTGAGCAGTAAAATAGCACATAGTGGACAACCAAACATTCAAAGTACACTGAAGCGATTCTGAACAAATAATCTACTATATTTCAGCGCTTGGGCTCCTTTCTTCTAATTTTAAAGCACATTTTTCTTGAGAACAAAAACACAAGCAGAACATGCAGTCTCCACATGGTCTGGGATACAAAGGTGAGTACAGGTTAAATTGAGTGCTGACCACTTTTCCACTGCACTGCCTTCCACCTCATATAAATATCATGTTAATTGCTTAAGAATAAGATCACAGTATGTGCATTATGTATGTACTCAACTGCAATTATGAAAATCAAACGAGAATGTGAAGCATCATTGTGGTGAGTGATGCAAATGGTGATCATCAAGAAGCACAGTAATGTTTTGCCTATACTTATATTTTAATATTCAGACCCTTTCCTAGCTCAAAAATAAATATATAATGCAATCTAAACAGACGTGAGAGGGAATAATGTCCCGCACAGCAGACAACCTACAATAACAGCACAGTGAACTCCGGCTCTATCCCACTTAAAAGCCCCTGCTGCAGAATTAAGCTTTTACACATTCAATTTCCTGCCAATTTGACAACAACATGACAGTGAATATCTGCCGGGATAAAACACCAACTTTGTTTGAACAAGAACACTGGCGTAGTTTTACATTTGGTTTTAGTTTACTGTCAAAAGAGGTGCACTGACAAATGAGCATAAAAGACAATATGAGATGGAACAAAACTGAAAAACAAAACACGTCAGCTAATTAAACTGCAACAAATTAGGTTTACGTTTTAATTTTATTATTCACAAGATTAAAATAAAACACCTAAAAGATCCTGTCTCTCCACAAGCTTTCTGGTTTCAATATTGTAAAGTCCAGTAATAACACATACATTCATTTTTCACTATAAACGTCATATAGTACCAAGTACCACAGTTTCCAAGTTCAATACATTTTTTGGCAATTTACTAATTTCAAAACAAACAGACACAAAATAAGTATATATAAACGTAGACAAGTGAGAAATCAATATACATATATATATATATATATATACAATATACACACATATAAACAGCTGTAAAACAGCTGCAGTACATCCAGAACGCTGCTGCTGCTCGGGTCCATGACCAGAACCAGGAAGTACGATTCACATTAGTCCTGTGCTCAGGTCTCTGCACTGCCCCCTGTGGCTCAGAGAATAGACTTCAAAGCAGCTCTGCTTGTATACAAGTCTCTCCATGGCCTAGCACCAAAAGTACATCTCGGACATGTTAGTGCCATATGAACCATCTCGGACTCTGAGGAGCTCAGGGACCGGCCTCCTGCTGGTGCCCAGAGTCAGGACTAAACATGGGGAATCTGCGTTTCAGTTTTATGCAGCTAAAATCTGCATCCTGAGGATGTGAGACAGGCCTCTACTCTGGCAATGTTCAAATCTAAGTTAAAAACTGTTTTATTTGGCTGTGCATATGACTGAAATAATTTTTCTTTGCACTCTTCTCTTTTATGTCTTAAACTATTTGACGGATAGCCTGAAAATGGCACCTTTAAATTTCTTTAAATTAAGGTTTTGTGATTTCTGTCTTGCCGTTGTGATTTTAATGCATTTTCTTCCTGTTGTGTGAAGCACTTTGAATAGCCTTTGTGTACGAATTGTGCTCTACAAATAAACTTGCCTTACCTTGCCTATATATATATATATATATATACACACACATATATATACCTTTAAAAAATATATATATATATATTTTAAAGCCAAAATAAACAAAACAAAATGTTTTACAAACATTACTCTCTACAAGTGCCTTAATCATTCTCTTAAAATCAAATGTATTATCTTTCTTCATCTTACTTACTCTTCCTGTACTACCAGTTTCACCAGTTGCGTTTTCCCCCAAAATAAAACAATCTCTTTCAATCCAGTTTTGTCTGCTATTTTCTAAACACTTAGACCTCAGATGACACCTGCAGCACAATAAACTTGATCTCTAGTTGAGTGTGACTTTCATGTCCGCACCCCCCACCTTTACCTCCACCAGTCAGGCCATCCCACCTCCTCGTCCCCCTCTCTCTGCTGCCCCATGCTGCTCGCGCCCACTCCATCTCTTCCCCATTGCCCTGAACTGCCAGCGCCTCGACGAGGGCTTCAAAAACACAATCCCGCTGTCGGCAAAGGTCAGATTTCTCACTCTGCGTGTCTCTGCGCTTTGGGCACAAAAGCCACTGAATTCACATCTTTCAAGCGGGCCCTGCGCCTTTGTCCCACCGATCGGAGGGGGACTCTGCACCAGACCTGCCCCCCCCGGAGTGCACGATCGGGGGGCGAGCCGGACGTCTGCAGCCCCTGGTTTTTGACTGATGTCACGTGCACACAAACCGCTCACACGCACGCCAGAGTTTACTGAGGCTGCCCTGGACATTTCCCCCGCGCAGCACCCGACAATAGCCCTCTGCCCACTTCAAACGCAAAACCCCGCCGATGCCTTTGAAACGTAATGGTTTCAGGCCTCTGAGATGGCAGCTCCGGGGCCAGAAGGCTGTAATGCATGAAGTGGAGTAACCTGCCTCCCACTGACGCTCAATGGAGTTTTTTTAACCCCGCCAACCAAAATCGTCCTCAGTATCACAATATCAAGAGCGAGATCCTAGAGGGGTTTTTGTTGTCATCTCGGCACACAGAACAAAGAAGCACAATGAAAAGGGATAATGGGCATGTTCTCATTACTTCACCTGAGATAACCTGCTGTAAATCAGTCAGGACAAGGATCTCTATTACACCTGCCAGTTCAAAGACGTACTCACACACACCGGCCTATATAGTTGGGTTGTTGTCCTCATTCTACTTAAAAAAAAAAAAAAAACGGTTTATTAGCACTAACCCAGCAATGCAGTGAGGTTTTTTTCTTTATTTACTATTATAATAAATTTGACATTTCCTGTTTATTGCTTTGCCTGGAAAGTTCCAAACATATCCACCTTCATTCTATTACTGAAGTTTTTATTGCTGCAATTTACCATAAAAAAATATCCATTCTTACTGTGAGCGGGGTCGCCTCTCCACAGATCTGACCTGCAACATGGCCTCACTACAAACATCTCGAGGAAGACAAGCAGGGGCTGAACCTCCAACCAGAAAGGTTACGTAGTGCACCTTTAACATAATGAAGATCTCGCATACACAATCATGCAGAATATAATGCAGTATTCAATAATCAGGTCAATGAGGAACTGTTTTTTTTTCTTTTCAAACCTAAGTCACCATAATATATTGTAAGCATGACATCCAAATTGTTCTGATTGCACTTCTCCAATATATGTTTTTTCTACTTACATCATGAGATTTCTTTCATACTTAGTAAAGGTCAGATGTGTGCAGTGACCGATTTTAGTCTAATTCCATAATTAAGCTCTTTCATCAGGTGCGATCTCTGTGACTGGCCCAAAGTCAACTTTTGTGACTGCATTGTTCTCATACAACTGGAGAACATTTCAGTGCGTTTTATTTCCAAGAAGCTATTACCTGACCCATCAGAAAGCGAAGCTGTGTTTGAAATATATGATTGGCAGCTACAAAGCAGTTTATAGCAAGTAAAATGGTGGTAGGGGGTATAGGGTTACTCTGTAATGTAATGTTGGCGCATACTGTACTCGTCAAAACACATAGTTTTAAGTGTTCTTTCTTCATAGGAACTTGTTTATCCAGTAAACTAAACATGCAAAGATGTGCTGTTTGACAAATAGATGACAGATTTAATCAAGTTAACAGAAAGTAAGTGCGTGCCAACTCAAGTCACAATAAAAAATGTCACCAAAACAATATCTGTTATTACAGTTAAAAGTTGGCCCGAGGGTTTGACTTTTTGACCATATTAGGGCATTTCTCTTTGTGTCAGTTAAAAAGGAGGAGACTATCTTTATTTCTCCATTATTAACCCGCATGAGTCATCATTTCAAATCAACCAAAACCTGTTTTATGTGCATACTTTGGACTTTGCAAACAACAGCCGGGAACTGAAGCCTAGACTGCGTATCATTTAAGCCATAAAGGTGTTGTTTCCTCTTTTCTGTCCTGTCTGTAATAAACCTGCTCAAAACTCAGAATTTTGACCATAAACTCCACATTCTTGAACCGTAGCCCTGTTTATTGTAAGTATGCATTATGTTCAAATGGAGTTGCTTTGCATGGCACTGCGGAAGAAACTGCCAGGCAAATCAGGGGTTTGTCTTATAAAGTATTCATTGTCACCTGGTAACGGCTGGCCTTTATCATTTCACCTGAAATTACAATGAAAACTGATAGTGTGTTATCAGACTCACAGAGGGAACTGAGCACAGCCACCGCAGCACACCAAAGGGCGCATTTTATGTACTTTTACATTTTTTATCATTTAACTGCTAGGGAATCTGAAAATAGTATTTATATGTTGTAAGACTTTGGTTCTGTCGGTAAAAGGAAGAGAAAGCAAAATAACAAATACACATACCACAGTAGAAGTATGTGTAGAGGTGAAACCAAAATACCAAACAAAAAGTATGAAACAACAATGAAACAATAAAGTTAGAAAAATACTAGATAATTGATACTTTACTTTTCAGGGCATGATGGAAATACACTCTTAATAACATATTTATCATTGTGAGATAGGGCCACAAATACTATGTTAAGCCACTAGAGGTCAGTGGGGGGACTGAGTGGTTAGCTTTGGCGCAAAGAAAGTATTTACATTTGCTGGAACTACTATTACTCCCACTACTCCTACTACTACTACTACTACTACTACTACTACTACTACTACTACTACTATTACTACTACTACTACTACTACTACTACTACTACTACTACTACTACTACTACTACTACTACTACTACTACTACTACTACTACTACTACTACTAATAATAATAATAATACTGCTAGTACTACTTTTAACTACTCGTCTACTCCAACTATCAGAGTCTAAATGAAAAACACAACATTGTCAATTCATTTTAGCACTTAAAAATCATACATACTTTGTTTCAGTACTTCAATTAGTAGTTCAAGTAGTTCAAAATAGTTTAGTTCAAATTTAGAATTCAACCCCTTGCAATTTACAGAAAACAAAGCAAATCTTTTGTCATTTAGTCGCTTAATTGGTCGATGTTGTTTTAGTCAACCAAAATGTGCACTAGTCGACTAATTATTTTGATTAGAAAATAAGGCTTTATATGGAACTTGATTTGAGTGAAACGCAATTTAATCTGGTTTTTTCAGAACCTTTCTGTTTAACTAGTTTCGCATGAAGACCTGTGCAGTTTATATTGTGATTGCAGTTCGTCCGATCAGAAATACTTATAGTTTTAGTCGACTAATTGGTTGGCGGGGCATGTCTTTAGTCAACCAAGAATTTCTTTACACCCCTAGATGTGAATATTGATTTTACAGTATATTTCTATAAATTAATTTGACTCTGTTTTATATTTAAATGGATTAGAAGTGCCACAACCTGTGTTTTAGTAAAGAATAAAAGATGTATTTTAATGTGTATTTTAATTCTTTAGAAGGTGTTATTTTATATTTCGCTGGTCCATGAAAGTACTTCAAAACTAACTTAAACTTCTCTTCACTTATCATTGGTAAACTACCGTATTCTTTGCCCTGTATTGTCCAAACTGTCACTTTCCTCTGCCTCCACCCTTTTAAAGACTCAGCCCTGGCTCATTTGAATAGAGGCAGAGCAGGCTCCACCCCGAGAGAGTTGAAAGGCTAGACGACCACAAAGATGGAGAAGGCCAGCCCACTCAGGGAGGGGGAAAAACAGTGGCCCGGCTCCTCTGCCATAATTTCCTATGAGCCTATTGAGACAACATCACCAACCAACTGCTTAGGCTCCGAGCGCGCGTGTGTGTCCGCGAGTGTGTGAGCGGCAGAGGAGGAGAGGAGCGAAGGAGAGACAGCGACACAGACTGAGAGAGCCAGGGAAGAGGAAGGGAAGGGGCAGGTTCAAACCCCCACCGCCACTGTTGTCGCACCGCGAGAAGGAGGCGGGGCCAAAACCAGGAGAGCTGCCAATCAAACGCGCTCGTGGCAGCCGGCATTATCTCAGCAACAAACTATTGACAGATTACATGTCAAGGAGTTTAGTGCATGATTGAGAAGGAAGGCTTGTTTTTTTTTATGTGACTTTTCTTCAACTTCCCAACCATTCGAATGACTTTGAATCAAGAGTTTGAAGTTATATTATGAAAGTTACATGTCTGAGAGGATTTAAGATCGACTTCCCTGAATATGGTGAGTACTATTACTCCTACTACAACTACTATCTTCCTCTCTTATTAGCTGTCTGTTTTAAGGAGTGCCTTTATCTGTGTAGACAATCGCAGGAGTTAGGTGCCCGTGTACACAGTAGGTGCCCGGCAGTTGCAACACCCTTATTTATAGCTCTTTGACAGTGCCCAAAGGTGACTACAATATCAAACATGATTCTTGCGAGCGCAGTGCGAGTGGTGACACCAGGGCAGAAAGTTCATCCGAGGCAGTTTCATTTTCAATTACAAACAAAACCTTCATTTAAAAAAAGAAAAATCGTATGTATTTTCTACTTTGCGTTTTCCCGCTATACATTCACAGATATTAGTGTTTGTTACAAAGGCGATGCTATTTGGGTGCATTGAATGGCCTAAGGGCTAGTTGCCAAGGGGATAAAGCAAACAAACTGTTGTGTTGCTTATGTGCTGTCTCACATGTAAAGGAGAACAGAGCTAGCACCTTAGCAGCTACTTAATATGTCTATGGATTTCACAAGTCGCACCGTTGTTATGTTATGTACTTGGACATGAACTGTACCAGACATTTATTAATACAGGATTTATTATTATTATTTTTAATAACCGTTCCTTTGACAATGGCTTAAGTTTGTATGACAGTAGTCTACATAACAGTCTTAAGTAGATCGATAAACATACGAAATTGTAAAATATACTATGGTGTAAAAATAAAAACACCACTACTAAATCAAATTAACACTACAGCAACTACAATTACTATATATTCGAATACAGTAGAAAGTTAGATTTAAGTCCATTTTAAATTTTCAACTATTACTACGACCAATTCTGCTGCAATTTATGATATTAATTTCCTAGAAGTGCTATTTCTTTACCTAATATGTCTTAACATAGATATTGTTGTATAATATAACACATAGTGAACATTTACATTTGAATCAGTGACAATTTGTCCATGTGTATACTTTGGTGAGACGGGATACACTACAGCTCAAGTCGATCTCTTTGAACTCCAATATTTATGCTTGAATATTTTTAATCTGACATGTCAAATATTGTCAGCCCGATCGTGTTCTCGTAAAAACACACACGGTGCTTCTCATAGGAGACACGGAAGAGACTGTAGTGCACGTATTATATATAATTATGACAACTCCACAAGTGAAGAGCAACTTTTCAAACATGCTTTGATCGTGCCTATTCGTAGCTGGCGTCGTCTTGTAACTCCAAAACGAAATAGTATATTGTAACATATAACATAAGTATAACAAGCAAGACATATTTTTATTTTCAGAGTCACATACATTTTTTTATTTAAATGCTATGAATATTAACTTTATTCCAAATTTTTAATGTAAATTATATTATTTTACATATTTTTTTTACATATTTACTATATTGCATTTGCTGCTTTTATGTACAATTTCCAATGTAGATTAGAATTACAAAGATTGACAGAGAGGTTGTCTGCTTGGCTGCCTGTGACCGCATAGTTGCACAAACACGTTGCACAGTCTGTCTCGAGTGCTGGTTCATTATTATTACTGCCGGTTATTTAAGGTACCTTTGCATTATACTTTTAAAATCACAACAAACAAGTACAAGTGTTATTCTGGCACACCTTAATTTCCAAGTTTTCGTCAGCGAGGGAAATGTTTTTCGAGCCTCTCATGACTCATAATGTGGATTGCATTCTACTTCAGTGGCTTGTCTCATTAACTATAAATGACCATATTTTTGAATGGTCATTTTCTAGTTTAAAAATTTGCACAAAAAAAGCAAAAAATTAAAATTAGAAATAAAGTTGTATTTCAAAAGGCCCTTTCATTATTTTATTTTTTTTTATCACAAATTTCGCAATAACCCCGAATCAATTTGATGTCTTAAGCAATAAAATATGCTGTTGCGCTCTTCCTTTTCCTTGGCAGTAAATTTACATTTTTTAATTAAACTAGCCGGAATTTTTATTAGGGGGCAGGGCTATGCTAATGGAAATGTTGTGTACAGCCGATTAACAGAGTTTGGATATAAATTTAAACAGAAAAAGAAGAGTTGAGGAATAAAATAGATCCATGTATATAATATGGTCCAGTTGTATTTAACCTCTTTGATGGTTATCTCTCCAGGGGCGTCCTGGACGTGTCAGGGCTCCACAGCAACGAGGTGATTAGGATCACCTTGTCAACCAGAGGAAAAGCACAGGCAGGAAAATAGAATATATTCAAATTAGGCTCAAGTGTATGCTTTATAGTTTTTAGCTTTAATTATGCATTGATTAATAATGTAAGTCTAAATTTTTAGCTTTAAATCTATACTTCTATCTGAGGTTATACGAGGTATTTTAATTAAATTCACAATTAATGCTTGTAATATCATTTATTTGATATGTTCCAATGTCGCAAACCCGACAGTGTTTTCTGTCTATTAGAGTTTGTTTATTATAGCTAAAATATATATTTTAATTTGCATATTTTAATAGGCAACTAGATAGGGTTTTTATTTGTGCTCTCAAATATTGTCCCGCAACATAAAACATTCTTGTCATATCTTTTCAAATGTGTTTTTATTCATTTTCCAAAAAAGAAGGAAAAAAGATATATTCTAATTTTTACAGTGTCATTTACAAATAAGATCACTTTCTAACTTTAAAGTAAAATTGTTTTGAATCCTAACTTGTCCAACACTTATCAGTTTGCCGGTCCGCTTTGGTGTGATGCTGCGCTTGCCGGTGTGTGTTGTGCCTTTAGCAGCTCGTCGGGGGGAGAGCAGAGAGTGGAAAGGGGGGACCAGTGGGACCAGGCGACACGGGACGGGGCGGGAGGTGTGTGTGTTTGTGTGTGCTGCGCTGTGTGTCAGGGGGGTGCACCCGAAACAGAAAAGACAGCTGATAGACCATGTGCCCAGTCATCTCCAACAAGCACACCATAATTACCTTAACCCCGTCTTTTAAATCTTTCCAAGTGGATTTTGTTTCTCTTTTCTTGTGGTCGAAAAACATCAAACGGTCTTATAAAGTCCGGATGCACGTGTGTGGGGGGCCGGCGCGCTGCATCCCTCTCTAAGTGGGCTATACTTGATACGGACCGGCGAGCGCATGCAAAGAGCCAGCTCCTCTTCCCTCCCTGCTCCTCTCGGGCTCTGGCCAGCGCCTAATTAAAACCTCAAAGCTTCCCAATCTGGATTAATGGGCTAATTAATACCAGAAATATTCCTCAATGATAAACAGGTAGCACCTTGGATATTGCTTGCATTTGATATGTCAAATCTGTCAAGATTTAGTAACGCTGAAGAATACATTAATAAAGTAGTAATACATATGTAATAACAAGAGTAGTTTGGATTTGAAATGTGTTCCATTTGATTTTATTTCTTAACAATTATGCTAAAATTGGACATGAATGATATTCTGCTGAAAAAGAAAATAAACTTCACATTATTTTTGTGTGTGTAGTTGTTATAATTTTGACCCATTTTACTTTTTTTTTTTACTTTTTTTTTTTTTTTTTTCAAACATAAGATACTTAATAGTCCAGAAATGTGAAAAGTAAAAAATACATAACATGACATCCGAATTTGCAGCGTCATGCCCTGTCAGTACACCAGCCTCCTTTATTGTTCTTTATGACGTCCTAATCTCACATTTGAAAATTATAATTTCATGCAAAGTAAAGAGAGAGGCGTAATCTCAGTGGCTGATATGGCGTATAAGAGGAAGAAAAGGGGCTAAAATGAAGAGGTAATTAGTGAAGTGGAAGAGACTGGGGCTGGTGCTCACTCCTCCGCTACTGGCCATGAATGAATTTGCATGCCCTGCTTATCGACACGCACTTATTAGGCCATGGCTAAAAGAGCGATTAAGGCGGCACAAAAACGTGGTACTAATCCCTTTAAATTTGTCGAGGGGGGTGTGTGCGAATTCGGTTGAAGGGGGGGGGTCTTTAAGGTGCGGAAAGGTTGTTGTATGGAATGTGACACACCACAAGTTTCCGGTTCGATGGTGAGACGAGTGGAGACGAGAGGAGGAAGAGGCAGGGTTAACTGTTTAATGACAACGGCAGTGATTGACACCAGTAATAAAGTGATGGTTTATCAGCTGACCCTCTTATCAGGAGGAACAAATATAGCAGGTGGGGGTCAGCCAGGGTTAAGACAATGACGGAGGAGCTCAGAGTGTCCCACCATGCAGCGTTGCACCGGCTGCACCAGTTTTTCAGGTGCCTTTGAAAGTTTGTTAAACACCAGAAGAATGGGTGAACAAATCTCCAGTTCAAGCTTTCGGAAAGTTCTGTAATCACTCATGCCGCTTCAAAGAACATGTTTGTTTTAAAGATCAGACTTGCTGAAACAAAAGTAAAACACACAAACAAAATTCAGGAAAGAGAAAAAGACGAGACGCACATTAAGGCAAAATTAAAATGCAAACACATAGAAAATAGAGCATAAATAATCTTTAATAATATCTAGAGCTGGGCAGTGTTTCCAAATTTGCATATCCTGAATGCTGTTTTGAACATATGTAACATTTTTATTTTGAGCATATTGTTTGTCGTAAAAAATAAATAAATAATAATTAAAAAAAAATAAACATGCTTGAAAAGAGCTGAAATGGGGGAAAAAAAGGGAAAAAAGTGATGTTTGTAAACTTTCAAATAGGGTAGATGTTGTTAATTTGGCACAGATTCCACATTTGTCTGATAATTAATATGTTTTTGGACAAAAAAATTTTTTAAATTGTTGGATTTATATAATATTGTTTTTTGTGATAGTCCAAAAATATCATAATATACAGTTTTGTCAAGAAGTTTGGAAAGTGGTACCAAAAAACTTGAAAAATTAAGGTTCAACATTGCAATCCCGATCTAGTGACATCTAGTAAATTAATGTCATGTTTTATTTTATTTGTTTTGTTTTTGTCCGTGTTTCGAGAATTAGTTGAAAATTGCAAAAAGGAAAAAAAGTTTCAATGTCAACACTATTCTTTGTTTTCATGTTCAAATGTTTGCAAACCATTTTTATTCCCTCTTTGTGTCCGTACGTTTTCAGTAATATCCCCAACGTCGTTTTAACCCTACACCGTCGTTCTCTCTCCCCCTCTCGGCAGCTCGACTTCTATTTTTTCTTTTTTCTCTCCTCTTGGGTCAGTAGCCGGCGCACCCGTAATAATGAGTGTCTGTACATGATAAATCCGCAGCTGTTCTTTTCTGTCACTGGCCAACTGCGAAAGATAGAGAAGACTGTGGCTCTGAGAGACACATGCTGGCATTACTAAGAGGGAGGGGGCAGGGAGGGAAGACGAACCTTGGAGTTTGCAGTTTGCAGGATTTCGTGGCTTTTTTTCCCCTCCTCAGTAACTTGATAGGATTACATGGTTGCAGAGCCCACACCTGTTAATAGGCTGTTAGCGGAGCAGTTGGTCGTCCGGTATATTAGCTGCAACTTAGCCTTTTTTGCACTGTATTCAGTCTGTGTGTATCAGTGTACTCTGTCGCAGTAACTTTATGTTGTTGCAAAAGTGAAAAGTATATGGAAATCTGTGTTTCTGGTGTTCATGTTGTTGATTTTATTATTAATTTACAGTGTAGTCTGTAAACACAGCAATGTTTTGAAAAGCCAAATGCATTTTATTACAATCAAAATACTTTAGACCCCTCTTTGATCAAATCCACTCACATTATTTTCATTGATAGTATCTGTAGACGATTGTAACAAAAAGAAAAATAAGTTTGAACATTTTTCACAATGGCGATATCGGTGTTTTTACTTTTAGACACTTTCATGAATTGGATCTAATTATTGCTTGAAGTATTGGAAATATGTATTATTTGTTGAGTATTTACAAGTTTTTCAACGCTCCATAGAAGCTTTATATCGCCCATGTTAGGTCAAGTGACGTCTTTAGGCCCCTCCTTCTCCACAAACTCAATCACTCACGTAACAATGCTAATGTACTTAAGACACAAATTACAGTTGTTTTTTTAGTTTCAGGGAGGGGTAAAGCAGGATGGGGGACGTAGGCAGCCGTTAAAAATGCCCGGATACAGGTTAAACCAGACGTTTTGTAACAAGCAAGGGTAAGGTTAGGTTAGGACATTTTCTGCATAAGTGAGGAGTGCCAAATGCTGGTTCACTATTATATGTAAATACTTTCAGAGGGAGTGGAGAAATTAGTAATCCATCAAATCTGTTGTATTTTCGAGCACCTTTTCTAATAATGCTTGAAGCTACTTGTGTTGCCACGAAAAGCCCGACAGCGGCAACATATGAGTTTGCTTGTTTTGTGGTTGTCTGCATCGTTGCCTTATTTGGCAAACCAGCTCTTTGGCTTGGCTTTCTGTGAACCCTCGCCACCTGTTCCCCCTATTGTGTCGGAATTTTCTATATTTGGCGAGCTTCTCAATTGGGTGCGGGTTGCCGTTTAAGAGATTTTGATACTGTGTTTGTCTCCGGGTTGTTTAAAAGTCATTATCTGGCAACCACCGAATCCACTTGGGGAAGTAAATAGGCATCTCCGTCTCGTTCTAAATGCCATGTTTGTCCCGTCGTGTGCTATTGAGAGCGCAAATTATCTCCCGTTCTCGAGCGAAATCAAAAAGTGCAAAGTTAATAGATATCTAACTTCTAATTGTTCTGATATGTAATCGCTAAATGACAATAAAAATGAAACGGCGGCCACTCTAAAAGGTTTATCTCCCTCTCTCTTTGCGCCGTGCCCAAAGTGTCATGGCCATAACGGCACCACCTGATCTACTGAGTAAAATAACCGCTAAGCCTTATTGTTTGGACAATATTGGCGCCCCCCCACCACCCACTCGTGCACCTCCCCCCCCACCCACCGCCACCACCCACTCGTGCACCTCCCCCCCCACCACACCCACCCGCTCCTCTCCCCTTCTCCCTTGATTCATTTCACCCACTGTCCTCGGCTGCCTGGCAAAATGGCGTTAATTTTTTTATTACCTGTTTGACTCTCCAGCCTTATTACTGTAGCCCCTTAATGTTCTCTGTAACCGTGGAAACCAGATGAATAAATGTCCGCCAAAGAAAATGAGATGATTAAACAGGTCACCCTTGCAAAACAAATTCGCTTGGTCGAGCGCAATTTGTGTACTGAGCGGCTGTCTTAACAGTTTGCTAACAAGGGGATTGTTTGCCAGGCGGCGCGGGCAGCGGCAGAGGGGCGGGCGGCACTGCGAAATGAAGATATCTGGAATATGATTGAAGAGATGATTTTTTTTTCTCCACTGTTTGTCCAAGCTTTGACTGTAATTAACTGTTTTGTATTAGGAAAATCCCAAGTTTGGAGCAACCGTCCATATTGTTATTGCCATGCGTTTGGTTTGTGATCATCAGCAAAGTAGTGCAGTGGCAAATTCATTTATGTGGCAACCAATCATTACTGCTGCTAATTGTCCTTGAGGCCATCTGTATATGGGATGGCTTGTCCTCTATTGGTGTTGGAACAGTGCAGCCCATGGATTTACAAGTCTGATAATAATAATAGCAAGCAACACTCCATAGTCAGCAATAGAGATACGCAGTTTTAGTGGAAGTTCATAAGCAAATAACTTCATATTTAGTTGTATTTTCCTTCTAAATTGTATAATATTGTATATTTGGTCCAAACTTTGTGTCTATGTAGCTGCTTTATTTGTTATATATATATATACATATATTTATTTATTTTTTAATGTATTTATTTTTTCCTCAATTTGTTGAATTTGTGACAAATTTGAACCCGAGCATGCCCAGATACATACACACATTAATCTCATACTACAGAAACACGCAGAAACACTACATCTAACATGCTATACATCATTTATCTTTCATATATGTATCAAGCATCAAGGTCAACTGACTGTAGTGTAATATTGAATATGTTTCTGAGATGTTGCATGTATTTATCAAAAATAAATGTTAATAAACGTTCTAAACAAACACATTTTTACTAAATTTAACGTAAATGACTGGCGTACTAAGGCTACAACTGACTGAGAACATTCTAACAGTTTCTGGCTTTATATGATGAAAATGTGTCTACTGTCTATTCCAGTCAGTATGCAACAGGAAGAGCCTATTTAGCACTACGTTTATGATTTAGATTTTCTCAAATTACTGTAGCTCTCAGTTCGGTTTTGAAGTGCCACAAAGTTCCCATGATGAGTTCCCCGCCCTTTCAGAAGTGCGATGTTCTCATATGTTTAAAGCTAACCATATCAAAATAAGAAAATAAGAGGGTAGTCAAGTTGGATTTAGCCATGTAAGGACAGGGACTCAGATCATGGGATAGGACCTTGTGTTGCCACGACGACCACAGATCATAAATGTGGGCGATGTTGTTTATGGAAGTCCACCACGCTGCGCCACTCCAGGGTGTTGCCTGTTTGCATTGATGCACCGCAAACACTTAACCACCTCTCGCCTTAAAACAACTTCCAGGTCTCGCTCTGGTCCAGCCATTTTGTCCCGGGATTGCCAAGTTCACCGCAGCTCTCAAGAAGAAACAAGCCGAAGGGGTGTTCAGATAGTTCTCGTGCGGGATCCAAAACGGTGTGGCGTATTTCATCCCAATCCAGGGGCACTGTAGCTCAAAACTGAAAAGCCCTTATGCATTATTGATGTTTTAATTTGTACAAATGCCCAAGTCTTTGTTAAGTGATTATAGAGCTAGGGAGATAAGAGAGGAGGCACTTCTCTATGAAACAAGAGCTGGGGCTGTGGCCACATCGGAGACCAGTGTAATGAACCTACTGCGTGAGAAAACCATAGGAAGATAGCGTAGATGGAAAGAGTGCTCAATATTTGTATTTAACTTCAGAAATACCACTACTTCCTGGAATCCTGCAGTTTAACATTGAATTGGTGGACAGGTTAGAGTGTTTAACTGTCAGATTGCGGATGTTTTTTTATGGTTACCGGTAATATCTCTGTAATTAAGTTCGACGTCGTCTCTGTCAGCATAAATAATCACTTGGCAAAGACCTGATGATTGTCATTTGAAAGGAATTCAAGCCTTAAGATTATTATGGCAAATTTGAGGAGGCTAAAAAATCTATCTAAAAAAATAATGATAAAGTTCAACATTTGCGTTAAGTTTGGATTTTTCTTTCAAAAACAGTGACTCTCTCATAGTTATTTATGTCCATGCCCTTCATCTATGATTGCAACCTGTTAAAGTCAGTGCAATGACTTTGTGAACCATTTTAGTAAAAACATGTTATTTAAATGTGTTTTATGTGTTTTATTCTTGCATTACAGCACCCTTACAGCAAAGAATAAAAAACAAGTTTGATAAGAAATGTCCTGCTGGCTTTTGTCCTTATTCAAGCTACACCTCTCCCATTTACGATGCTAGTTTTATAGTGCTTTTACATCCCCTTATCAAAAATTATTTGATGCAAATACAATAGAACTGACCTGAAAAGCCCTGTGCGTAAACACGCCTCGACCTTGGGAAGAAGAAGGAAAAAGTTACTACGCTTGCAAAACAGGCCAATAAAATAATAGGCCGCCTAAAGGAGGCAGTTTGGTAAATATGAAAGAGCTGAAGCTTTTTTTTCCTACAGTGTAATCATTAACGCAGTGCAAAGGTTATCATCCCTGACATTTTTTAAAACTCAGTAATTTATGTAATTGCCCGCTGCAGCTACTTTACCAGAGTAACAATCAGAGAGAAATGAGTTTTTATGAACAGGTGTTTGCACAAGTTTACTTCTGACTCACTTTCGCTCACAAGTGTCAAGTCAAGCTGCACTTTCACAAGCCAAAAACCTAGTCTTTGCATGAGAAAATACACCTTTTACTCACAAACCTCTTGCAACTTTCCAAAATGATGAAAATCCTACCTAACCATGATGATGTATTTTTATAATTGCCCACCCTAACTGACTCAAAAGTACAAAAGTATACCGCAATTCATTTGTTGTTTTTAATTAAAAAAATAATTATTATTTGTTCATACATAAGCATTTTTATTTGAGTGTAAAAATATTCCGTCTCTTAACCCCGCTTGTATACTTTGATTACTGTAAATAGCAATCTACAGCATTAGTCATTAGTACTCTTGTCAGAACTTGTCAGAGGTGGAAGAAGTACTCAGTTTTGTTACGTAAAAGTACAAATACAGGATGAATAAAACCCCATCAAGTTCAAAGAAAAGTATCGTATTAAGTAAAGGTATTGAACTAACCCTTTAAAAAAAATTATGTATATTAATGTATTTTTAAATGTGGTACTAAAATAGTTACGTAGGATAAAGACTACATTTAGTTTTTCTTGAACTTGAACTTGAACTCAAAACCTTCAGGCAGTGTCACTGTCGCTATGAACGTGCTAAAAAAAATGAACCCTCAACCAATGCAGCGAGTGAGGAAAAGTACTTTTTACTTTTGAGTACAGTTCAAAAATGTCAAATATACAAATACTGAAAAAAAATAACGTAAAAGTATTATCATTTATTATTACAGTGTATTTATATAGCGCCTTTCCACCTTCAAGGCACTCAAAGCACTCAGTACAGTACTTTTCCTCTTGTACTTCGTTACTTTCCAACACTGGTACGTTCTAGGTTATACTACAATCACTAGCAGTGCATTCAAATCCCTAACACTATTGTGAGTGCTTTATAGGATAATTATTCCTCAAATTCCTTTTTTAGTGTCAGTTTTACTTGTCCATTGACAGTTTCAACCTCCCAAATTACTCTATTCATTCATTTCCTCTGGGTTTTAGCATCAGCTCTATCAGTATCAGCCCTGGAGATAAGTACAGTTTTGCCTCTGTGTTCCCCTTTTGTTCGCTGTCTCTTTTTCTCTCTATTCTTTGGTAAAAATCCTGTGGATCGTGGCAGCAGCAGCCGCTTTGCCTCGTGCCTGCGGTCCCCAGCGGAGGTCCAACATGCGTTTACCGCTTTATTAAGCTGTCTTGTGAACCCACTCAGAGAACATGAGAATCCAAGCAAAAAAATAAATAAAAAATCACAAAGCCGGTATTACTTTAGCTGATTCGATGTCATTTGTGTCGACTACAAAACGTCTGGCTTTATTATAGCATGCACACAGGGAGACGAGAAGTTGGCTTAGAAATTCAGAATTTCAATTAGTAATCTGAACCTGCCGCCTTTGATAGAGCCTTTTTTTTTCACCGAGAATACAGCGGCACTTGTAAAACATTAATTAAGCCGACTTGTTTTTTTAAAGGATGGAGTAAAGTGCGCTTTTTATCCAGCCAACAAAAGGTGCCTCAAACAGATGAGCGCTTCAGCCAAAACCATTTAGTGGGTAAATTCTGAATCGAAAGAATAACATAAAAAGAAAGAGAAAAGGGTCTTTGAGAGGGGAGATGATATGATATGAGAGGCTTTTGCTGAAGAATAGAAATGTATCCTTATACCTCGGTGAAACCCAAGCTGAGCGCAGGAAGACGAGACCCTATTTTAATGACTTTGTACCTGACAGATGACTGCGGAGCGCACGCTGGATCACATTGCCCTGACTTTGTCTCTTGCATCATCAAAAGCATGGATTATTAATAGTCAATATGAATAGTTAATTTGTTTTGATGGCGACTTGCAACCACAATTCTTGTACATTCACTTTTTATTGTTGGCACGCAAAAGAAAAGAAAAAATATTAGGTCTTACATTTATTTTGTCATATTTACAACAAAAAAATTAAAATAAATAGGATGTGTTTAATGCATTTGCTAATGGATATATTTCAGTTTAGCAATCCCGGAAACTTAATTTTGTTTTTTGTGCACTGAACCTGTTGCATGTAACATTCACACATTTTTGCACCAAATTTGCTTAGCTGTTTTTGTGTGTGTTTTTTTTCACAATGACTGTTTGTGGCAAAAAAAAACACCCAAAAAAACAACTTGCTTACATTTTTGACTCATCTGATTTGCACGGGCGGAAACTGCGAGCTCAAAGTGGCATAAAACCAAACGAAATGCTTTAAAAAAACAAACAGATTTTTGTTGTGCATGCATTTCGCCAACAACCGCCGTTATAAATCGCGCGGCGGTAGGTGATGAGTACACAGGCACATGATACATTAAAAGTGGCATAACTCGCACACCCAGCAAAGCTCCAGATCAATGTGAATGGATAGTTAAGCCAGGCCCCTAAAAATCAATGAGCAATTCATGTCCTTGATCACACTGTGTCATTCCCCTCAATGTTAGAGGCTGAAGAGGAGGCAGGGCAGATAAACAGGAAATACACTGACTGCTGTAAAAAGACACATACAACTTTGCTTATGTAGTGCATCTAAAAATGGATTAGCACCGGCAAGTGTCTCATAATATAGGCGGAAAATAGCGTTTTACATTAGCTTAAAATAGCATCGACTTGTATTTCAAAGCGGGTGATTTTCGACTGGTGGACAAGAACACAAACGTGGGCGGCAGCAAAGTTAAAATATGGGTTTTATTTGAAAACCTACAGAAACGGATAAATACTGTAAAATCTGAATTCCTTCCAAAACGTTGTCCTTCCTTTTGCATTGATTTGCATATAGACTTTCATGTCATAGCACAAAGCGTTCATCTGTTCATTTGTTAGATTAAAGGTTGCCAAAAAAATCTAAACATTTGGGTTCCACAATGAGATTTGACCCACCAGTTGAAAACCCTGCTTCAAACTGTGGGACGATCTCAGAACAGAATGACAACTTGAATAAAGAAGATGAAAATCCAGTGTTTGAAAATAGTCATTCTGCCCTTATTAATGCCATTAGTGTAACAGTCAAAATGCATCAAATCAACTGCTGACCGAAGCCTCTGCCGCAATGACGGGATTGTGTCGAGAACAGTTGCGTTGACGAGCACAGCAGTGTCGTGAAAGAACCCCGAAACAGCGTTCATTTTGATTGAAATACCTTCAAAAATGATCAGAGCCTGTGCTTATGAGCTGGATTAGCCTCGTTTTAGCTCAAAGCGTCATCTATGTCACGTTTCTTGCTCTTGGGGGCTTGTCACTCATACTTTGCCAAGAATAGCCACACACTGACCAATCCAGTCCAATTTATGTCGGCATTGTTTCTCTCCCCTTTCGCTACTCATGACTATATTCTCCCTTATTTGTCGAACAGCCTGTGTGGGAAATTGGTTATGAGTTGTGACAGTTGCTTGGCCTTAACAGGTGGCTATCTTTTATGGTTTATTACTCTGCTAACATTTGAAGGGGGTCATTGAGTCGGGCCAGGCCTAAATACCTCAGATTTGGGCGTAGAGAGAAAGAGGAGAGAGCGGAGAGTGGGCCTTCAAAACAGTTGTCGCCTGTCAGGGGGTCAGTCAAGAAGCAGGAACAGTTGCTTGTGCAGTTGCATTGAGGTGAAACATTTTCCGCCAGCTGTCACTTACTCTCTTTATACTTTGTGTCGAGTTTTTTTTTTTTTTTTTTCTAAAAAGGGGTTTCTAATAAAGCAGAAATGGATGTTTGTTGGCGACAGCAAAAGGAGGGGCGGGCAGACTCGGCAGGTCCTGAGCACCGTCACTCACGATCTCAGCCGTGTGTGTCCTCCCCGAGACGGCTTACATGTCTCATCAGGCGCCAATCATAAGCAGCACGTGAAACCACCGCCGCTGCCGCCTGTCTTTTTACCCGTCATTTACTGAAAAGGTCTGCTGGTTTTTCTTCAGAGTTTGCACTCCTCGCTTCCGAATGAAATAGGAGGTATTCTAAAACTGAATTAAAGGTGTCTAAACATCATTTTTGTTACGAAATCGAAATGAATAAATGTTTGGGGTTGTTTGTTGGCGACAAAAGTTGGCACACAAAAGACTGGAAGAGTGTTTCATGTCAAGTTTCTTTTCATAAGACAAGCTTTAACTTGATGTCAAAGTAAAATTCAAACAGAAATGTGTGAAACGGATACTGCATTAGTGTTGCCACAATCCAGAAATGTAAAACTCGCTTTTAATTCTAAGAAATAGACTAAGAAATAGACCTGATTTTAATTCTACAATGGTGTTTTTTTTTTTTTCATATTCTTTTCTCCTTTTCAACACAGAATAATTGTACTTTTTTATGTTGGTCCCATACGACCTCAATGAAGCTCAAGATTATTCTAAAACTGTTCAGCGAAGGTCAAATTCTGACCTGTTATGTGATTTTTTTTCAGTATCGATACTTGCTCAGGTGACTATCTACTTTCGATACTGGTTTTAGTATCGATTAGTATCAGATTTCTGAGACAACCCTTTGAAGTTTGGATTTATAAACCATTGCATTTACTACTTGATCACATTGCTCTAACGTTTTCATTTCATTCTACATTGGGTTCGGTGCCGGTCCTACCCCTTGCAGTATCTTTCGTCTAACGCCCCCCCGTCCTCCTCCCCCCAATCCATCTGCATCATGTCGATCTGTCAGACTGCCAGTGTCTGTTCCAATTAGATTCCACTTAATACACGTAACCTCGATTAACACGCAATCAAGCCCAGATAAATCACCTCCTTTGAGCCCCCCTTTCTCTGCTTCTACCGTGTTCCTTTGCATGACTTTATTTTCTTACCAACAATCTTTCTTTGTCTTCCGCCATAGCTAGAACCACAAAGCTTCGGAACACTTTCTTTGGCATTTGAATACCTTAATTTCCTGATTTCTACTAACTCTTCTCTCGCTCGACTGGTGTTAGCGACCTCCTTAACCCCTGAAGATGAAGGTGTCTTAATTACATCTTTGGTTAAAAAGCTACAATCGCCATAGCCGGTTTTTCTCAGCGTTGCGCCCGGGCTGTGTAGTCTATTGTCTGTGTGACCTTTTTAGCTGGCGGACAATTGGTTTGACTAGATTACAAATTAAGACACAGCACCAGCCACTTAGAAAGCAAGTCTGTTAGAGGGGCAGTCCTATTGCTATCCGCCTGTGAAGAAAGCCATTGCTACCTTTTAAAGCGTGGCATAAATAGGCGCAAAGTCAGGTATCGCAACCATATCTATAAAATATAAAGATGCATTTGCTTTAATATCCATAACGCTGTACAGCTTTGTACGGCTTCAGCGCTAGTGGCAAAAAAATATATAAAAAAAATACAGCTACAGGAACGAGGATTCAGCACGGATTATAATTCTTTTAGCAAAGTTAATAATTTACAGAGTTTATGCTAATAGCCAGGAAGGAGGACCATTGAATAAGCAAACAGCAAAAACACAAAAAATACGAACGAAATGAGGAAAACAACCCGGGGCACTGGAAACGCACACACAGCACTCTTGGGGTCTTCTTTTATTAATCGCTGCTAAAAGTGCTAGCATTGACATGTTGAACAGATTAGCCTCTTTAATAACGGGGCGGGTCAACGTGACCCAAGCTGATCCACGAGGAGAGACTGTCCAGAGGCCTATAGTCTGGTTTCATATCAGGACCGGCCCCTGAGCGCTCAGAGATACACCTCCAGCCATGACGTATAAAGAGCTAAAGTGTGCTTAAAAAACGAGGACAGGCTTGGTTGCTGCTGATAGTTTTCAGGTAGATACTAGGCCTGCCACGAAAATAAACTATATACTGTAACAGAACCTACTTTATGCCGCCACACTAACTTTAAAGCCGTAAAATCCCAGTAAACCCTATTCCAAATTGACTATATCATAAAAAGTACGAGCTTTAATTTTAAAACAAGCAGAATTAAACCCTTACCTGGTTGGTTAGTATCATGTATCTGTCCAATATATTAACTATTTAACCTATACAGCTTAAATGTTAATATATTTCCAAAAATAACTAAACATTTTCTATTAGTGCAAAAAAAAAGAAAGATACACCCGATGAGCCTCAAAACATTTTGTAAATCCTTGTAACTGCATTCAAGGAGCATTACTAAAGTAGCCCATTTTGTATTAAAAGTGTCACAATATCATAGAAAAATACAGTTTTAAATTTGCCTCAAGAATCACTAAAAGCTCCCTAAAAATATGTATTATTAGTGTTTGATTTACTATAACTCTATCAAACAAAGATATAGGCATACTGTTGAATTTTACTGTTTGCCCAAAACTTTCCAGAGTATCAAAAACAATGAAGAACATATCTACCAATCGTCCCTTTTGTGTGCTTTTAGCCAGTTAATAAAACATACAGTGGTTACAGTTTTCAAAGAGCTTGGTGGCAGCCCCAGCTTTTGGCTTCACACAGCGACAGCTTGTGTCACACGCACTCGGGCTGCTGCTGCTGCTCTTCAACATTAATGCTTTTAAATATCTCAGCGCTAGTTGGAGCTGACAAGGCCTGCCGGTGTGCGCTGTGTAAATAGGCTGGGATTTAAAATAAATGAAGCTATGAGAACGGCTCAGGCTGATCCATCTAGTATCGGCGCTGTTGCCTTGTCAGCTCCAGGCTTTTCACACGGCACAGACCAGTTAACAGACAAACGAGAGCGCTGAATTATAGGTACAGGATCTATACGTACAAGTGTAGTGAGATGTCAGTGAAAAGCAATTAAAAAGTTGTGCGGGTTTTATGTAATTAGTATTGGGTGCAAACAAAATGACTATTGAATTGACACCCCATAGCTCCCTGCCCTGTCCTTCTCCATTAAAAGTTTTCCATTAATTCATTTTGGTGCACGTTTTGAAGTATTGAAACAGAATTCATATTTTTTTTTTCAAATGTAAAACCCAAATCAACGAGAAAAAAAAAGAACAAAGTCAAACCTTTCTGCAACTATTTGACTAAACCAAGAATGCATTTCACATAAGGATGTGATGAACAAATTTTATGTTACGATTATTGTGAGAAAAAACAACACAATTTAAGGATGAATCCGTTTAATTGCTAAAAACATGACCAAACAACAGTTATAAAAAGAACTTTACGCCCTCAAGTTTGTCACCAGCTTTATGAAACTGAACTTTTTGAGAGAGAGAAAAAAAAAGGGTCTGGATTGAGTTAAAACAACTTAATGTTGTCACGGTTAGCATATTTTAGTTCTTCAGATTATATTGTGACCTGAATAATCATGATTATCGATTAACAAATACTCTTGACATCCCTATATAGTTATATATTATATTACTACATTAGACATCGACAGTCGGTTGCCAGTTAAACCATTCTGAATTCAGATATTTGTGCAAATTCAGTATTTGTGACATCATCATTATTCCCATCTTTCTTATTGGTTTCTCTAATTCAGAGTTAAACTTTTCTTTGACGTTTCTGCTGGTACTGTCTCTTTAACTGGGCCCTCGCTCTGTACTACATAAGTTGAGCCTGTTTTTCCCTCTTTCCCAGAGAAATAACGCTGATGAGTTTTAACAGCTTCAGCCGGGCCATGGGCAAACATAATGAGTGTTTTTGTAGACGTCACTGGCGATTATCTCCTCTGCGCGTTTTGGGTGAATGTAGTGGATTTAGGAGGCTCGTCCCCCATTGTGCTGACACCGTCCTTACAACAAACGCATTAAAATCATTTAAAACTTCCCAGAGAGAGTGCGAAACAGCCAAACAATACGAGTCTGGGAAAATGTCCCGTCTGTGTAGCGCTGGGACTGTGGAAATGGGGACAAAACACACCGCATATTGAATAAAAGGATCATGTATCAAAACCCAATTTCTAAGGATGGGAATCAAAACACAATGCGGTGGTTTTTTAATCTGATCATTTTACTCATCATTTTTTATAATTTACTAGTTCTGTTGCCAAATATAATAAAAATAAATTATCTTTTTCTTGTATATTTAAGATTGAGAAAATTCTTAATCTGCTGTTTTTTTGTAAAATGTTTAAATTAGTATCCCTTTTTGTTCGTTTGTGATAAATGTAGTTTTTTTTATTTTTTATTATCCTTTTCTATTTTAAAACAGACCAGTTAGTGCATGAAATATTTAGAAATACGTTTGTAATCTTTATAGACGTGGAAAGTTCTGCGTCAGGAATATCTTAAGGAAGGCATATAAAAAGTGAACTCTAAGTCGGTCTTGATATAGCTGTACTTTTATAGATAGAAAGTCAGATTAAAAGGGCAACAGTGTCCAGTTTCCTGAGCCAGCCAGCCTGGTGGAAAAATCTGTTTTGATACTGATACCACTATGAACAGACGAGAGAGGCACAATGACACCTGTATATTTTATAAACATCATCAGTGACATGCATTGCCTTTCACTAAAGGCCTGTCTGAAAGTTTATGCCTAAAAGAGACACGCTGCTTTTAAAAAGGTTGTATGAACTCATTTGAAAGTAATTCAGGGAAAGGCTCAATTTCTTGTAATAAATAAAGTTTATATCAGCGGCAACAAAACACACCAATAAAAGTTTATGGGTATTAAGAATTCACAGCATGATAAACCATTTTCACACCATAAATTCAGGCTGTTTATTAACTTTGGTACTTCGGTACAGAGCAATATCTTCTGTACTAGAGTTTGTAAAGAAGAATTTTCAATATATAACTTATCATTCGAAAATGAAATTCACTTCTTTTGTAAGCTACACTATTGCAAGATGGCAAAGGACATCAGACCAAAGGCATCTCTGTTTTTACACAAGAACGCTTAAACATCTTTCAATGTTTCAACAGACTCTAATTTCTGTAACACCTTGGCTTCAACGTCAATCTAATAATATTGATAGAATTTTAAAGTCCATTCAAAGTTGACCACTTGTGGTTGCGGGCCCCAGTACATTCTGTGACATCCTTGGAATTGCCCTTCTTTATTTGTTGTACATTTCATCCATAAGATAAGCTCTTGTGCGCCTGGTTTCGTCAGCTGTCCCGCCACTCACCCACCCGTGACCTTGTGAAATGAACACGGCAGTGTGCGGTGGAAGTGAGTGAGGGGAGGCAGTGCTTGAATGCGGAGGTGCGCGGAGGTGGAGGGGGAAGGAGGACTGCTAAAGGCCTCTGCCCAGCCAACGTGGCCCGAAGTGACAGGATTAGCTGCGCCCCAGTGAGCAGGGCTGCTACTCCGAGTGTGCGTGTGTGTGTGAGAGTGTGTGAGTATGAGACAGAGAAGGAGAGAAAGCAGAGAGGACCCTGAGCTGCTGCTGCTCACCACCAGCAAAGTATCGCAGACCAGTCACAGCACCGTCACAGCATCGTCACAGAAGCGCTGATGCCTGAGCTCCAGAGCACATAGAGGACCAGCAGTGTCACTGAGGGACAGAGACACTGAGGGGGGCTGGTGGGCGGGCAGCTGGGGCTAAAGCCAGTGCAAGGTAGAAATTAACCCATTAAATTGAATTAAAGAGGCAGTCTTCATTCGGCCCAAGAATGATGGATTTGTATAATTAACAGTGTTAATACAGACTGGAGCAGTACGAGCAGTAGAAAGGGCAGGCTTTTTGTAAAAGGGATCGCTTTGTCCTGAGTTTTTATAAAACATATCTGCCAAAGACTTAGTATTGAGTGTAGCTTTGAAGTGTCCCCTGTGAACTTGTCAGTCTGATATGTTGAGTGTTATTGCTCGGCTGGAGTGAGTGCATTTCACTAGTTTCTCGTCCTCATCTCCAGACCTAATTATGGCAGTAGTGCTTTCACTTTGCTCGCTGCACAAACCCTATCTGCATGTCCTTAATTCTTGATGATGTGTCGGCCTTAGGCAGTGGCTGTGATGGAGAGGAGCCTGTGTGCCAAGTACAAGTGATGTCTGGGACTAGGCCACAAGGCCCTGAGACTGCTGCTTGTGCAGGGCTCGCACAGATGCACTGAGGAGACAGATTTACAGGCCACAACCTGCAGCTTGTCTAATCCTGAGGAAGAAGCTGTTAGCCTCATTTACATGTTCACACTCACTGGTTTGGTTTACCTTTTATATGGCATTTATATGGCCTTTTGTTAGTGGCCAAGTGTTCTTCTCCACTAGATTGTGAGTTGAGTAATTGTTTTGACAACTCTCCAGCTCTGCATTAGTTTGGATGGTGTGCAGTGCTGCTTACCTGGGCCTGATTAGGCACAGAATGTCTTAAGTAAGGGGATCAAATAATTTGATGCTACTTTTCTCCTTTATATAAAAAATTACCACAGCTCTAGGATGTGTGTGTGTAAGGGAGAGAGTGATAGACTGTGTGGAAAAAAACAATCTCATCAAGCAGGAGGCCGTTTGCTTAGCAAGAGCTGACAGTCTTTGTGTATGTAAATGAAGAATTTAGACTAATGGAGTTGAACCATTTCTAATTTTGTGATGGCAAGAGGATTTTGATTGAAAGTAATTAAGCAAGCTAGCTGTAAAATTAATTAAAGCCAAAGGAGGGGGGGCTTTTATTGGATTGGATAGCGATATAGCTGCTGTCAGGCAGGGGGACAAATGGGGGTGACCTGGATTCTCTGCCCTCCCTCCTCCCACGCGGGACTTTTATGTCACTTTAATCTCCTTAGAGCGGCTGGTGTGCATTTGTTCGAAATAATCAAGGAAATATGGTCAGAAATTGTCAGCTTTCAGATCTAATTTACCTGACAGCCCCGCGAGTGTGTGTGCACGCGCGTGTGACAGTGGCAGGTCTCTCTCCTCAGCTTTGTGGAAAATGCTTTTGACAGTCAGAGCATTTGGCTGCTTGTGGCGGGGGAGACGGGGAACTTGGGTGGCTTTAAGATGGACATTTCAATGAGCCTGTTTGGCCCGGCTTAGCACCTCTGACACTGTTGTGAGCGTGCACACACGCTAACATGCTTAATTGCCTCAGTAACATATTCAGAGTGTTTGGCTGGAGCTGCTCCTCTCAGCTCTGCCTCTGCAGGTACCAGCCAGCACAAGCAGATTACAGCCATGACAAAGCCTGTTACAGCTACTTAACCACTGACAAATAAGATTGTCCAATGCTGCACACAAAGACAATGTTTTATGCACACAAAGTAATATTCAAATACATTTAGATTTTCAGATACTTCCCTTGATTCCGACTTTAATTTGGAGCTTATGGCACCTTGTAGAAGTGTACAACTATCACCCACCTGAGCATTATCATTTGTGCTAAACTAATAACTAGTCATAACGTGGCCGTGCTAATGTCCTGCGACATGTATATGGCTTTAGCAGGATGGGGCCCATATTAAAGGTCCACAGGGTTTCCCATGCAGGGCTGATGCCACTTCCTCTAAAGCCCTTCTGTCAGTCTGTTTGTGACACAGGCTCAGTGCTGTGTGCACCCCCTGACGATACACTTAATTAAGGCCGGGCCCAGACTCTCTCCTCCTGCCCTGTGCGCTCACGGAGCAGCCGCTCTGCCATCGGCCCTGATGGGATTAGCCCTGTGAAGACAGGTCCTCAGCTCCAAAATCCTCCGTAGCTTCATCTGTCCAGAGGACCCCCGTTCGGCCTCAGACCTACCCCCCATAGGCGCTCCACCAGGCTCCATTTTATCAATTAATGTAATAAAAGGTGGAACAAAGAGCTTTCTTTCCCCCTCTGTAATTAGAGGCCCGGATCTCCTGAGGACAGACATTCTTGTGCCCAAAAAAGCCTGGTTCTCACCCCCCTCTGTGTGCCTCCACTCAGGCGGAACATGGCTGCTCGATGTATAAGGGCGATAATGTAAATGTAGTGTATCTGCCAGGCTGAAGCAGCGCACCAATTCCACATGAGCTTTATCTCAGTGTGAACAAATGAATGTAGCATTTGAAGAGTGCTACATTATTAACTCTAATTGATTCCTTTATAACACTATACGTTGGCTGTTACCTCCACTTTGACTCGCTTGAGTAGATGCACCTTGAATCAGTGTCCCTATTCTAACACGTTACGTGTCACCACACACTGTTAACAAATGTGATAAAAGCACCTGAATCGAGAACATCAGCCTATGTGTGTTTTTGTCTGTTAAGGTGAGATCTAGTAGTCTTGTGTCTTCACGGGTGTGAAAAAGAGAGTGGGAGCGCTGGCCCGCCCGCCTGTGTTCACTGTCGCTGGAGCTTTGGATAGAAATTAGTTTTACAACATATGCAAATGTTCCCCCCTCGAAAAAAAACTCAGGTCTTTAAGTGACAGGTTGATATGTGATTAAACGACAATTAGAGTGCTGAAAATACGTGTCGGCAGTAGGTCAAGCACTGTGGCGCTGCGCTAAAAGGTAGCAGAGTATTGAGGAGAAAACACTCCCAGGCGGAGGCCACGAGCAGGACCCCAAGCAAATTAGAGAGGTTTAGAGAGGTGAAGAGGAGTGAGGTTCCACTCTGCACACAACCACAACGAGAGAGAGTGTGCCTGCGAGGCACGCTCTCAGTTTCATTTACGTGGACTGATGCGACTTACCTGTGTGTGGAGGAACACCTTTTATTGTGTGTTTATATGGGGACATGCAGGGAAAAGAGAGATGTAGGCAAATCAGATTTAAAATCCTATTACTGTGCATTTTATCACTGTTTTTATTTTTAAAGTAATTGTTTCCTTTTTTGTCTTAGTGAACAGTATAACAAGCCAAGCTGCTGCCCACTGTTTGATTGAGCCTTTTTAAGTTGACCTACAGCAGGCCCGAGCTGGCCTTTTAGTTGAAAGTGCAGGGCGGACATGAGTGCGGACTCCTGGGTCTCTCATATGTCCCCCCAATAGCACACACATGCACACGCGCACGCACACACACACACACACACACACACACACACATATACAGACCCTCACAGAGACACACAGGCTGCCACATTAAAGAGCTGGTTCTTCTGGCAGCAGATGGGCCAGTGCCTGTAATCCCCTTTGAAGCCACATTGGGCAGTGAACATCTCCAAAGCCTCCGCAAGAAAACTTGAGCTACTTTTCCTTTAACTGTCCCCAATTGGTGCAGAGCTGTCAGCTGTCAGGACCAGTTAAGAGTGACTTGGAGAGAATGACGGGCTTGACACAAAACAACTTGCATCTAAGTCAATCTTTTCTCTTTCTTTTTTAGACTGATTTAACAGTATTCACTTATTAAAACACTCCCATTATCACATTAATTAAATGCATATTTTTTCTTTTCCCTTTGTTGCTATCAAAAAAGGTCTTATACAAATTCAGTAAATATGTACTTATTAACAAAATATCATGAACAAATAAATACATTATTTAAAACGTTCTTCAAATTACAAATCTATTGGATAATTCAATTTGCTTAATTCCATTTTCTCTTTATTTGTCATTTGACTTTATGGACATTTTTTCTTTGATAGATAACTTATAGAATTTTATTTGGTTAATTGTAATTTAAACTCAAATCGAAGTTAAAGGTGCACTCTGTAACTTTTCTGGTGGAGTGTATGGCATTAAACTTATCTATCTCCATGGAGAACCTGGAGTTACCGATCAGATCTGTGGAGAGACACCCCTGCTCAGAGTTTTTTCAAAGATATTTGAACACAAAAAACACTTATAAATGAATAAGTGCAGCATATATAAGTTTAATGCCAAAATAACATCTCTATAGAGACAAGCTGGGGACCACCAATGTTACATAGTGCAGCTTTAAATAGTATAGTTGAGTTTTACAGTGTACTGCCTGGTTATGTCTCCGCCCTATACCATAATCTAAGCACTTATTTCTGCTTCATCTTTCCTCCCACCCTGTAATACAGAGGTCCAGATGGTGGAGGTGGACTAAGAGGCTTACATTTCATCAAAGAGCTCACCTTAATCATGGTCAATAGACACAAAAGAGGGTTTCTACCTGTTGACAGTAAACACGAGAATATATTACAGACAGTGCCGCTAAAGCCTTCTAATTCAGAGCACAGATCTTCTTTGTCAGACTCAAGTATGACGCGGTTTTACCTTTTTAATAGTCTTTTGTGAGCGTGGTGGAGCACTGGAGCGAGAGAGACACGAGCGAGTGGGGGGAAAAAGGCTTGAAAGTGGTTTATTAAATGAAATCCCCCTGACAGAAATGAGCTGAGTAATAGAGATTTTACCACAATTTCACTCAATTTATTCACATTTTTCACCAAGAGAGCAATACTTTGTCAATTTACTTTCACTTTCAAAGGGATTGTAGAATCAAACGCCTATTGGAGCTCAATTTTCTCATATTATTAATTATGTGAGAAATTGGTATTGCGGATATTTAAGTAATAGATATTTGTCGTTGATATTCTTTTAAGTACTTTATTACAGTTTTGGAGTTTTATTACAGTTTTTGTCCAGCTTTACCAAACACGTTCACTCTACTCTCTTTACTTTCATTAAAAAAAATATCACTCTCTGACACCAGCCCCAATTAGCGCCCCCTAACTGTGCGATTTCAGCCAGAGCTCGTGTGTGGTTTGATAATGTCCATGCGATCATGCGAGAGCTTTAGGGATAATGCTCACGTTTCTGCAGGTCTGCTGAGATGCATGTACGCAGCTAATGGGATTTAAGATTTTTTTCATTTTTTTTTTTTTGCCCTCTCTTTCCTTCCCTCCCTCTCTCCCGTTCTCTCTCTCCGTGGCGTTATGGGGCTGGCAGCTGAACTTGAACGGATGCGCTGGCCTGGTGCTGAGTCGTGCGCAGGACTATTTCAAGACTGAAATGCGATTGTTTTAATACTTTAATCCACCTGTCCTTGGCATTCAGGATGTTGCAGAAGTCGCCTAATTATTTCAGTGCCCTCTATCCGCTATACTGGTCTGAAATACAGCAAACGCAGCAGCAATGAGGGATAATACTGATAAATGTAAGGACTACAGAATTATAAGGACAACATACACTTCATGAGAGGATGTTGGACCGGGCAAACGAGAAATAAAGAATTGATTTGAAAAAGAAAATTATTATGAGGTATATGTAATAACCTCAAGTTTTTTATGTATAACTTTGACAGGATTTTACTTTGTGATGGGGTTCTGTTTTGGCCATGTAGAAAACTGTACAAATCTTAGCGCAGTGTATTCGTTTTGCGTCGAGTGATAGATAATCTAGCTTTTGTTTCCAGAAGAATGCTCCTGATGTTCTTCCTGTTGTACAAAACCTAAGTGAATATACAGCTCTTGCAGTTCATCCGGTTCGGCCTTCGTCTTAAGCAGTAAAGCACAGTATCCGAGGCTCTAAGAACCACAACTACAGAGGACTGAATAATTTAAAGAGCATAATTATTGACCTCTATTAGAATTCCTCTGAAAGCTAAGATATAGAAACGCACAAAGTATAGGCAGTGGATGTGGTGGAGGACTAAAGGAAGAAGAGTGATGTTGAGGTGTACTCTGGGCAGACCCGGGATAATGCACTACTGTTTTCAAACTTCCTCTGCAGCACAAATGTTCACACCCTACTTAGGATTACTTTTACCATTTCAAATGTAACTCTGCATTTTCAAGTGATTCTTTTCTGAAATAAATGGGATCCTTGTAGTGCAGCAAAGTGATTCCCAAACTTTTTCTTGTTTCGATTACCCAATAAGCTTTGTCTCACACTTTAGAGTATACCTCCACTGCTTTTATGCAAATACAATGATGCACTAGTGCATATTGACAATAACTTAATATGCATTCTTATTCTAATGGTCCAAATTCTTCCAAAAAGATGCACAATTAGTACAAATTACATTTGATTTCAGATTCATTATAAAATTATCACTACATTTCATCTTCTTTCAAAATACGGAACCCCTGATAAGTGTTTGCGTACCCGTGTTTGGGAAACACTCATTTAGCTGTTCACATTTGAGTCTCTTGAATAACTTAAACCTTAACGCAACCACAATACTTGTTAGAAAAATAGAGCACCTCCTTCCCGTCGTCTTCTTTGAACCGACAGAGACAGAGCTGCCAGGTTGGGACACAGTGACTAAGGGGGCGGGGAGTAATAGCTGGATGCGTATAGAGGGGTGTTCCGCGGGTTAACTGTCCCTCAGGGGGCGATCACCACACTGGGCAAGCTTCCCTGCTGGTGTCCCCTGCCTCTCAATTGACAACTAACCTCCAACGCATTAGCAGCCAGTCACAGCGAAGTCACGGCACAATTAAAGCAATGCCTCGAAATTTGTCCCAATGTGAGGCAGTGGATTTGAATATAGTGTAGACGGCGGGTTGAGGGTACAGCTGTGATATTAGAGGAGGATACAGGGTCAGGAGGCAGTTTCAACTCAAAGAAAATATTTGTGTTTGCATTCTACCGCAGTAAGGAACAAGGAAGCCACAGTTTTTAAACGCAAGGACATATAAAGTGTTTGACAATCGAGTTTCCAGGTCGTCATATGCAGCAAAATTTCTAGATAGTTACATTTAAAAAAAATATCCCACTTTATATTGTATTTTTCTCTTTGCAAAACAACTGCTCAAATGAACTTCCAAATAGATAATTCAACACATCAGCACTCTATTCATCAGTGTGGGAATGTTTAGTTTGCGACCCAAGCATGTTATTTCTGTTACATCGAGAGAGAGGGAAGCCTAAACTGCAAGCGTAGCAAAAATAAAAACCCTAAAGTTTCCTAACAAAGCCCTGCTGGTTGATGCCGTAGTGGCCGTGATAACATCGTCAGTTCACAACACGATCCTCATTATGAACACATGGACTGGCAGGCACTCGGAATCTCACTGGTGTCACTAATATTTATATGTATCCAGCATTGACAGCCAGCAGAGTGTGTTGGCGAAAAGGACCATACAGTGTTGTCGGGCCTGTGAGGAAGACTATAATTACTGTCTGGCCGTTCATCTAGTCACTGCATAAAATAGTGTTTATCCAGTCGGCATCGGTGCAGAGGGAGGGCCGCAGTGTACAAGTCAGACAGCCACAGCAATCAGCAGGAGAATTGTGACTCTTCAACATGGAGCAGATTTTTCTTACCAAACGCCTTTTCTCTGGCAGTCTGAGGCTTTGTACATGAGAGCGCCCTTCAACACTCCCCCTCACAAATAAACATAAAAAGCTCATTTGTTAACAGGCTTGTTTCAGGCCCGAGCAGTAGAATATTGTCGGAGGAAAAGTAATGCTTTGTCAAATGTTGACGTGTGTAGCAAACATGGGCCTGTGGTAGCCGCTACAGAGCACAGGAGCCGCACACTGTCAGCACATGAGGGAGGAGGCTTTGAAACAAGATTAGCTCCAAATGGCCCTGCTGCCCCCATCCATACTGTGCATAATGTGGGCCTGTGCCATGCTAAATGATCACATCCACTCAGATTGTTCTCTTCTGTTTTCTCTAAGCCCTACGTCACTGTAAGGTGTTCTCTGACCAATGCAACAAGGCACATTTGGGTACCATTCACGTCCTGCACCTCAGGGTGCCCCCTTTAGCTGTGGGTCAGGGTGACAGTGGCAGAGGGAGGACACAGCCTGCCCCTTAAGAATAAATCAAAATTGGAAAACAACATGCAGGTGTGGCTAATACAGGAACACAGGCAATATGCTGATGTTTTGCTTTGCACACTGTGTTTGCTAAATTGCCTTTGACTGCGTGCATCAGTAATGAAACTTTATGTCCTTGTGGAGAGGGCAGCAAGTCCGTTCCAGTTAGGACCAGGACCATCTCTGCTGTCTGGCTTTGTAAGACATTTTTTCTAATACACATCCTTATGAATAAATGAAGCCCATGAAGTCATTTTTTCCATATTTGTGTAAATTGCTTTAAAAGCATTTTATCATGTCATAAAAACGCGCAATTGATCTGCTGGGCTTAGCCCATTGGACAGCTGTGTGTTTTGTTAATGGCCACTTTGCTCCAAGCAGCTTATTAAAAAATTTATATATAAACGCTAAAATTGCATAAATTATTTAGATACAGTAAGCATTTTTTTTTTAGCTTTGGTCGAGCAGGGAGGGGCTGTTATCAGTATGGAAATGCACCTTAGTATATTATGTGCAGAAATATAGTCATATATCTGTCCAGACACATGTGTCCTCCTCACTGCTCCCCCACACAGGCAGAGGCGCAGAAAAAAGTATATATTTTTTGATGACTTCGTTTCAGCAACCGCGGAATGTCACCCATATCCTGGTTGATTGTACTTGTGAGTTTTATGATGTTTTTCCATTGATTTGTTTCCCCGGCGCAGCTGCCGACCTCTATTGAGGGACGAACGTAATCAGCGCTGACGCAAATTAGATGGTTATTCGTTTCGAAAATTGACAGAAAAACAATAAAAAAGATGAAATGCTCCCAAATCAATAGATATAATGAAATTCAAATAATCCGAGAGATGAGGTCTCCATGGCAACTGATAATGTGGAAAAGAAAACAATTTAATAAAGGACAGACACGCTTTGAAAACAGATTGGGGAGGGGGCGGCAGTAAAGCGCAGAGCAGAGGAGAGATAGAGGGATAGGGCTGAGGGGGGCGAGTGTTTGTGGCTGTAGAGCTGCTCCAGAGCGTGTGAAGGATCTGTGTCTGTCCCAAGGACACCGCAATAATTAGAAAAGCTTTCAGGCCAGAAAGTGCAGATTCAGGTTTTAATACACAAAATTATTTCAGGGGCAGTGAATCGGAAAACCATTTGTTGGTGACCTTCCTGAGAGCCCCCCCTCCTCCCGCGGCACAGGGCAAGATGGAGGCAGCGTGGCAGCGCTGCCTGAGTTATGGCATATTTGTGTTTTTATAGAGGCAGGGGGAATGGAGTTGGGGAAGTTGGGAGGGGTAGAGGGCTAAATGTGTAGGCTGCTGTTAATGCAGAGGGCACTGGGGGAGGGAGGGGTCACAAAGACACCTCCATGTCCTCTGTGTCCACCTCTATGTCCTCTTTCACAATGGAGCCAATAGTGACCGTCTTAGGCCTCCCATTTAGCACCCAATGACAACACCTTGTACCTTTTTCACTGTCACTATCATCTATTTGAGACAGTCACAAACCTGTAGAAATTAAGCAAGTTGGGGGTCTGATTTTATAATATGCTAAACTAAGACACAAATGTAGCCTAAAACGAAATTTAAAAAAAGTTACTAACACATATTAAAGAAAAAAGCAATCCATCATAAGAGTAAAATATTCAGTTTATTTAACTAAACTTCTACAAAATCATTTAGAAATATGGAATTAATGAAAGTGTAGCCCTATTGCACAGTAAATGCATTAGGCACGTCACTGTAATTGTGTGTTATTGTCAATGTTTTGAGTGTGGCAATGGTTTTGGGGGGCAGAGGGGGGCCGCGGTGGATCCGGCTGTATTTACAGATCAGTTGTCAAAAGGCACCATTTAAGGGGAAAGCGCGAGTTCCCGCTTCTGTCGCAGCCGCTGTTTAAAAGCAAAAGACAACAGCTCTGAAGCGGAGGAGAGGGAGACACAGGAACACAGGAGTTTTCTTGTTGAAGACAGACAGAGCGCAGGGTGACGAGGGGAGCGGGGGTGTTAAGTGACTTCATTTGTAGTCTATTTAAGGTATGTTTTACTTGTCCTTGTGCCGCTGCTCTCACAGTGAGTACAGGGGCAGCACAGCCGGGGAATAATGATTGAACAAATGTTATTTTTGTAAAATAATTCCTTTATGTGACTATAAGCGTGTTTCAGTTTTGGAGTCAAGGAAGATTTGCACATGATTCCTTCGCACGATACCTGTTATATAAGCAATTTTGGAAAATGCATTAACTTTTCTTGACACAATTTAATACACCTCATTTCAAGCTGCAAATTGAATTTACCTTTTTTATGAGTGATTTGTCAATAAAGGAGAAATACGTGGGAAAATAACTTAACAAGCGTGACAAACAACAATGATTTTTAATACCAATGTATGCGTACGATAAGATAATATTTATTTTTGCCTTAATATCCTGGCTACATGTCAATCTATATAAAGCAGTAAACATAAAGTAATTCAAAGTTTGTCCTGTATGAAAACATTAAAAGTCAAATCTCTTTTTATTGGCATATCACTAAGTACGCACACTTTGCTCATCCTACATCCGTGTCCTGTTCCCCTACATCCTATTTTCTTTATTGCCCTTTCTTCCTCAACCATTTGTAGGCAGCGGTGCGGTTTGGGCGTTGGGAGTAAACACTATTTTTGTGTCATTATAAGGCTTTGTTTGACTCAAATAAAGGCGATCCCTCTCTCCCTCTCTTCAAATCTTACCCGCTGCACGTCCAGGATATCAGCTCCAGTTGGCTGTACCCTTATCCTGTTTGTGGGAGTTAGAAATGGAAAAAAACCACTCTCTCAATACAAAGCCCTGATAATTACTGTTAGCGATATTTTAGTATAGAGGAGCCACGATAGGAGAGGCTGCAAGCAGGACCTTTTTCATGTTAAATAACTGGTTTATGCTTGGTAAAATTTCCACATTCAGCTGTTGCACTGCACACAAGTGATAATTATAGCTTCTAACTTGATACATGTTTAGCCCAAGGGTGAGAGAGACAAAAACATCTGACATTCTTAAGCAGGGTAGCTAATATTCCCCTGTATCGATATTGCAATGTGAAATGTGCTCCACAAGTAGGACAGAAACTAGAAATTCCCCACCGTACTCTAGCTGGGAGTCTTCAAATCTCACATGCCAGTGTCAATGAGCGCTGCTGAGGTTTTTTGCAACAGAAAAACGGGAAGCTGCTGTAATGTGAGTGGATATACTGTGCATCTGCTGCTTCTCAGTGCTCAACATCAGACACAAAGCGCATGGAGAGAGTCAGTTGTTTATACGGAGAGGTGAAAGTGTTACTTTGGCAGCTCTCTGAACCCACTGTAAGCCAATCCCTGTGGGCTCCAGGTTTCACTACAGGGGCCGACAGCCAGGACCAGCCCAGGATAGTGGAGTGGAACTGACCCACAGGGACAAGGCTCCATGCTTTCTAAGAAATGTATAGGAGTGTGTCAGATACTGGCTGAAAATAGTATGTATCAAATAACTAATAACTAAATAACTGCAAAGCAAGACTTAATACAAACTTTATTTACCCTTACAACAAAATTACTTGAACACAGCAGCTTAAAAAAAGGAAATCTAAAGAAAAAAAGGAAAAGGAAATCTAAAGAAAAATAGATTAGTAGCTATGTTGTCCTATGTTTAATTTTTTTAATTGTGCTTTGTAATTTAAAAATATGCACTGTCCCTATCAAATAAGATGTATAAATAAATAAAAAGAGGTGTAGTCGTAGGAACACTGACATAAAGTTAAAGGGAAAGGTTAAGAAAGTGCAGAGCAGAAGAAATTAATGTTAAGAATGTTTTGTTATTGGTGTGACTTCACAAATATTGATAAATGTTATTATTTAATATTTTAGCAGGAGGCAGTTGTTTTATGTCTAATTGATATAACAAAAAATCTATGTCAATATTAATACTGCCTATGTAAATACTGTTTTAACAACTCTGTAAAAAAAAAGCAGTCATGTAATGCTTCTTCAGCGCGTGAGTTTCTTAATCTGCAGCTGTGACAGTGTCCCGTTAAGTGTCTGTCGTCCCGGGCCCGTGTGCGTCTGCGAGCATCTGCGCGTGTGTTTCGATCCCCCCAACGAGACCTAGCGAGGGGCGGAGAAGGGCGATCAAGGACCCCCCTACCGGTAATGTGGGTAAACTCTCTCTCACCAGCACCGTGCAGCCCCGACATCTGCACGCGGAGTGGGATGAACAAAAAAAGAAATTATACATAAAGGGTACAAGGGGAGGGCAGAGGGAGAGAGAGAGGAAGATAAGGGAAGAGGAGGGAGGAGAGACAGACGGTGAGAAAGGAAGGATAGGACAGGGGACAGGCAGAGGAGGCAGTTGGGGAGAAAATGCCTTGCTTTGTGGAGAGAATTCATCCAGGGCAGGAGGGGAGCACCGAGGGCGGTCTGCTGCCAGGTAAGACTCTCTCTCCCCTCTCTCCCTCCCGCCCGCTCGCACACATGGGGGGGGGAGAGAGGGAGTGTGTGCTACTAGTTGCAGTAGCCTTGTGTGTGTGTGTGTGTGTGTGTGGGTGTGTGTGTGTGCGCTCTGACAGTTGAAGGGGGAGGCGTCTGCAGCAGTGACGAAATGTAGCAGGTGCAACATATGTGAAAAGACGGGAGTTTTCAAATGAGTGTTTATTTAGAAAGGCGGATGTCAGCGCGGCGTTTGATTACTTTTAGGAGTGTTTTTTTTTCCCAGTGTGAAAGTTTTGCTGTTGACTTTGCAAGCTCCAGTTCGGGACTTTTTGTGTTTGACTTTGAGGGGGATGATTTCATTTGAGAGACGAACGTAACTGCTGTGACAGGAACACTTCTTTGTCCTAATAGGGAAAGTTGTTTGATAAATATGTTTAGATTATGTACTTCAGATTTTTTGAGTAATAGTAGAAACGAATTATAAAACCATTCTAATAATTACAGAAGATTATGGAAGACTGGAGTTCTATGTTAAGACATGTGTAGGCTTAGTTTCAAATATTTTTTAATTTGTTTACCTTTGAACTTTACTGTTAAGCCATAATTGTTTTGTCATACGTCATATCTGTGTATAATTTAAATTGAGGCACAGTCAAATGTATGATGTATGATTCATAACACTATTAATCATTTTACAGTGTTATTATACAGTGTTACTAGTATTTTCTTACATTAAGTTTTATTTACCTCATGTCCACATATTACTCTTATGGCATCACAAACACAAACAGATGGCACAATGTTTACGCTTAAACATGGGCATGATTCAGATGGTCCTCTCCCACATTTCCAAGTGTGTTTCTCTTTAGTCAGAGTCCAGTGATTGGGGTTTGTAGACGCAGATGTTCAAGTGAAGCGTTTTGTCATTGAGGGGATTTTCCAGCACTCCACCGTAAACAGTGTTGTATACTATTATTTCAACTAAATCTTTCAGTAACATTCAAAGTCCGGGCCTTGTGCACGCTGTGCTTTGATTCAGGCCTGTGATTTTCCTGCTCGAGGCCTTTACTAAAGCAGAGCGTCACGGAGGAAAAAGCTTTTTGCTGAAGTTGGCTGGCCCTAACTTGATGCTGCCTGTTGATTTGTTTTTCTAACAAATGGTAGCCGCTTCCCGAGTGAAAGGTGAAGTCAGAATTGAATTTGGCTTGCGTTACCGTGGCGATCTGGCACACTGCTCCGCTCCTCTCTCCCCTCGGTCCCAACGGACTGCTCTGGTTGCTGTGTGCCGGGCGCGTGTGTTTGTTATTTAACTGGTTCTTGCTACTGCGCTACTGGCTCAGTGAATGCTTGCGTATGTGTGTGTGTGTGTGTGTGTGTGTGTGAGTGTGTGTGTGAGTCTGTGTGTGTGTATGTGTGTGTGTGTGAGTGTGTGTGTGTGAGAGTGAGCGGTGGGTGGCGGGAGCTGTAGCATTCACCAGAGAGACATTTTACTAAGCAGACATTTCCCCCTGTGTTTTCACTCTGACCTGGTAGGAGATTGATGACTGAATTGTGGAGTACATGTTAACAGTAACTGGTGATTTATGAAGATACTTAGGGTAAGTGAGGCCGCACAGGCTGCGAGGAAAGAAAAAGATATAGCCCTTTTAAGTTAATGCAAAAATATAGCCTTTTTAAGTAATAATTGTTATTACTACTGCAGGGAACAGGGAAAGTGACTGACTCCGACTTGGACGCACACAAAGGCTTTTCCTCCTGGCTCCGTGCCTGCCGTTGTTTAGTGCACTTTGTAACTTTAACAAGGTTGTGTGGAGGTTTGAAAGTGGAGCGTTTACTAGTAGTCAAAATCGACCACTGTAATATAGTTTAGTTTTCTTTATTTGTCAGGGGCCGTGCACAAATTCTGTACCACTATTTTTACTTCACTACTTTTTTCGTACTTGTCACATAAATGAGGATAACAACAAATCAGCGCTATAAGACAAAAATTGTTATTGCTTGGGTAAAATCAATTTGACGGCAACTCACAACTCCATCTAGTGGTACGGAATGGCGCTGCTAACGAAAACGCTTTAAAATAAGGTTCTTATTAAAGAAAGCATTTACTTTGTAGATGACTTTTAATACTTTAACAAAAAACGTGTGTGTTAATAAATAGCATTAATAAGCTGCTTAGTAAACTATTTTCAATAATCAAGTGATAAATGCTAAATGCTTATAAACAAATAACTAGTGCTTATTAATGCATTATGAATAATTTACTAAGGAACCTTATTTTAAAGCGTTACCTGTCGACCTTTTTGTACATCTGAAAAAAACATCAAGAAAATAATCGTCAGTTTTAAAATATATAACTCAATAGATTTGCGGTCATTTTTCCCATGTCAAAGCAATATCCGTTCCCGAACCTACCACTGTGGAAAAGTTTCTGGAATGAACCCTTGAACTGCAACAAGTGCCTTGTATGTTTTGACAGCCTCCCTGGGTCTAAAGATCCCTCTGCAAATCCACACGCAATTTCAGAAGAATCAGATCCGCTCTTCCTCCCCTGAACTCCGCCGATATTATGCACCCGAGAATCTTCTACTCCATTCAGATATGAGATTCAGTCCACTTGAACGTGATGTATGACATTTTGAAGGAATAAAGCAATTTTAGGAGGATAGTGCTTTCCCCGAGCAAGAAGTATGGCATTCATTTTTTTTTTCAAGGCACCTCTTCGACTGAGTGAAATGTTTCCTCTCTTCGCTCAGGGACGACTTTATTTCTTACCTGGGATTTAACACTCACTCAGTCCCCCCATAAATACAACGTCTCCAGCCCCTCGCTCCCCATAACTCATGCGCTAACTCCGGAGCTAACTAAACTCATACAGCAGAGCCAACACTTGTTTGTCTTTTACCTTTAGCCATTCTTGCTCGCTCTCTCCCTCCTCTCAGTGTAATTTATGACGGGATCTTGTGTGACTACTGTACCAGCTCCTGTGCTCCATCCTCTTGGCCCATTTGTGGAGTGGGGTTTTAGCAGAAATGTGCATTTGAATATGAGCCAGGCTAATCTGCTTGGGGCTATTTAGAGGAAGCCTAATGCTCCAAGAATGAACAAGATCAGTGCGAGTGGAAATGTCCCTCTCAGCGTGTCACAACATAGCACAGGTCTGAACTCTTTGATTTAAGCATCTCTTTCGTTCTTTCTCTTTCTCTGAGGTTTAGGGCACAAAATAAGGCTTTCATGGCACCTGTTCAAACTCTCTGTGTTCTTTGGCTCTAATCAGGAAATCTACCTTTTAAAAATCTCGAAATCTTTTGAACGACTCTTATGCAAGATTGTAATCTTGTGCACTCTTAAAATTGGCATCACTTAAAAACACAATGTTACTTTTATCTTGGAAAATGTACTTACTTTTATGTTTGAAGATGTATTTTATGCATGTCCCAATATTCTCCTGCTCGCCAATTATATTAAACCAATTTAAGCTGCACCCGTGTTGCAACTAAATAGCAACAAAACTCAAAAAACAAAGCAAAAAAACTTGATCCTAAAGTGTTAGTGTTTTCTCAATGTAGAGATGGAAAACCTTAGAATTTATTTCCAGTTCTTAAGAAGGTTGGCGCCTCAACTGGATTACTCAAACATGCGTGAACGAAACGAATTGTTACCTCAGGCGTGTTTTTGACAAGCAAATGTTATTATATAATTGTGAAAAGCTCAGGAAAAATCCAGTTAACATAATGGGACCCTTTTCTATAATACAATAACCGTTTCATGGTGGATAAAAGCGCTCAGGTGGGGCTGGTTACAATACTGTGGGAAGCCCTCAGTGATGTGGTGTCGATTGGCATTTTGGGGAAGGCAGTTCTGGCACTGTTCCCTCACTGGTTGTTAGGCGGCTGCCAGCACCTTCTGTTCTCCACACTCGGTCCCCACGGCCTATCGCTGACAACCCCTCCAGCATCTGAAGACCCTCTGAAGTCACAATCGCCCATTTTGATGTCCCGTGGCGTGGCATCCTGGCGTTTTGTTGCTTTTGAGACTGAAAACACAGGGCCTTGCTGCGAGGAATTACCCCCAGTATGATCTCTGGGAGGAGGGTTTCCTTTCCTCTCCCCTTCCCCCTTTTTGTGCTGTGCTCCTCTGTCCTTCCTTTTGCTTTTTGATCTTACCATCAAATCGTCCCTGGTTTTTATGAGTGACGTTTACCCGGGAGCGGCTTGGGAAATGGCTGGGCTGGAGAAGACGTTTGAGAAAATATGCCCTAGCAAGCTATCACCTTTGATAACGCCATAGGTCCAGTGGGACAGGAAGAAGAAAGCCAAGGAGTTGGAGCATTGTTGGTAATGAAGATATGCCATGAGGGAACACAGCGATGATCCCCGCCTATTAAATCAACAATGTACAGTACAAAGTATGCTGTGCTGGAACATAGATTTGTGTGTTTGATGCGACTGACAAAAATGAACTAAAAGGGAGTTTCACCGGGGGAAACTATGGTAACACAAGTAGGACATCATGTGTCAGCTGACTGTAGGACTGAACCCACAACAGTTTTGTCAGTTTTGTCATGTTTCTCCTGACAAAAACTAAATAAAAAGTAACAATAATGACTAAAACTAAGACTAAACATAGATATTTTTGTCAGCTAAGAGTAGAACGGAACAAGTGGATTAAACTAAATGAACGAGATCAAATAAAAATATGATTTGGTTAGCTAAAACCATTAGGAATTTAGTTGAGTTGTATCACCAAAAAGTGTAAAAACTGATTGGAACATGAGGCTAGATTTTGAAATGTTAGCTTTAGTAATTACTACCTCCACGGAGGAGCAGCAGGAACAGCAGCAGCAGTGGTGGCGGCGGCGGCAGAGAGCGCAGAGAGGACAGTGGCGTGTGCGAGGAGGCCCCTGCGCAGATAATGACAGGGTATCATTGTGCTCCTGACAGTGTTAATCTTAGAGCGCGCAACAGACTCTCCATTGAGCGCCTGCATATGAACTGTTATGGAGAATGTGCACTATTCCAACTGTTCATGCACCTAATGTACTCATATTGTGTCTCTCCAATAAATTTTAGGTTCGATGTCAGAGTGATGGCGCTGGCAAATGCTCTCAAACCTATGAAGTATCTCTATGATCTGACCCACACTGCATCGATAAGACCACAATATCCCAGTAGATCACAGAATTACAAACTGTGTATTGCCAGTGAAAGGGCAGATGAAACTCATAATTCCCTCTTAAATCTCAAACTAACTCACTAAGCGCTTTGTTCTTTCTGCTGTTGCGAATAAATCCTTTAAAATCCCCCCAAAATTAGTCGACTTATTCAAATTTTGTTCGACCAAGACACCATCGACCGAACAATCAACTAAACGACTGAAAGTACAACCCGAAAGCGAAGACATGAAAAGTTAAGTTTAGGCGATTAGATTGTGCTGTACGAAGCCCATAAAGATCTATCCAGCTAAAAAATAGAATGCAAAATGTAAAAAAAAATATAAATGAGTAGATTAAGTTGAAGCAGCTGAAACTTCTTCGTATGAATTCACTCTTCATCTCAACTTTGTGACTACAGTTCCTCGCCAGTGAAGGTGGAACAATGTCCTGCTCCTCATGCTCAAACGTTCCTGTAAGGTGACTATAAAAAGATGGGTCTTGCAGTGTAATGGTCCTGTGACTGTTGCAGTTGGTTACATCATCCAAAAATCACCAAACAACTCACGAACCGATATGAGCAGTGCAAGATTATTTCCCCATTACCAAAAAGAGCAATCAACTTTCTTCCATTTTGGTCCAGCTTTTATTTTCCCCCTTCGTCTCATTTGAAGTTGCAAGGTGCTCATTTAAGCCTCATTGCACCGCGATACAGAACACACGCACAAGTGTTATGAATATGTATCACAGCAGCATATGGCGGCAGTTGCGCGGGGACTAGGTGTGTCCAGAAGGTAGAGCGGCTGATGCATTATTCTCCATTCAAATGAAGCGGCGGCAGGATGTTGTGCTCCTCTTTAGACGGGCCACTGCCAGAACAGAAGTTTTGATCACACACTCAGCGGGGTCTGAGGAGGTGTGATGAGCCCAACCACTTTCCTTGATTTGGTGCATTTTTTCCACCCGGTTTTCCAATGTGCTTCTCACTGACACGAGTGTGATTAAAAGTGATATTTCTGACACATTAGGATGCGCACGGGAAGTAACCTCCTCTAAAGCGTTCATTATTAGATGCATGACAGAGCTGAATATTTATAAAATAGGTTTTAATAATTAATAGCGGCAATCTGCTCCCGTAATTCATCAGATTTGCACTTCAACAGACTATCCGTTTTCACTTTAAAATAATAATAAGAGGAATATTAATGTTGCAGAAATGTAAAACGGGCAGCTGGATGCAGCCCAAATACGTCAGTGCGGTGTGTTCACTTCAGAGGCTGCTTTTGCTTTTTACCTGTCACTTTTCAAACAAAATTACATTCAGGCTTTCAATGCGATGGGAACGTTTGTGAAAAAGAGCAACACTTGTTTATTGAGCGGCTTCTGAAAATGTGACAAGTCATGAAGATAAAAATGCAGGAAACAAAGTGGGTTTGGTGTTGAATGCAAAAGTAGTCAGTGTGGTTTTATCAAAAGCAAATTTATTTGTTTGAGTCAACTCAGCAGCACTTCCTTTTGTGTAGCGCTACCCAAAATAGAGTGCTTTTTTCCTGTTAAGCTGCTCGCCTCGTTTCATGGGCTCACAGACATTTCTGTTTTTTATTGTGAGTGTTGTTTTTATCATATTTAGTCACAACACATTTAGACTCGAGAAACAGTCCGTCTGAAGTTTCAGTCTGTTGACGGTTTGAGTTTTCCGGAGTTTTTAGTGTATTGCTCCTCCTTAAGTCAGAAGTGACCTGCAGCTACTGGGCAGGCTGGAGCTGAAGAGAGCATATCCCACAATGCATTGCTCTCAGAAGGCCTAAAAACAGCACCTAAACACAGTCACACTCTAAATAAAGATGATTCACTCAGAGGTTTTGTATTTTCTTGCTGTATACCTGAGTGTAACGAAGTACTTTCATCGTAGCTTGACTCAAGAATTACTTTTGTCTCACTTCAACTCAAACAATGTAATATTGAGCTGTCTACTAAATATGAATTAAGTATTCTACACTGTGAACCACAAAGACAAAGCAATTCTCATCACAACCCAATTATCACTTCTTCTGAAAAGTCAAAGTTCTGACAAGAGACCCTGTGCCCGAGGGTCTGAAAATGCAAATGTACAAACAGGAAGACTCATCCCCATCACTTCCCTCTCTTTCAAAGAATCTATTTTGATCAAATTTTAATCATGCTCGTAGAAGACAGCTTTGAAAGTGCGTAAAAGTCTGGAGTTACGTATTAGTTGCGTGGGTTCAGTGTCGCTGCCCTGGCTCGCGATGACATTTTAACGGGCACCTGTGATTCACTGTAGCGCATCTAAAGTCCAAAAGAGGAAAAGTCTGTCAGGCAGAGCAAATGTTTTAATGGTAGCCAGGGATCGATGAAGTCAGCGAAGGCATCCTGTCTGGAAATGCATGCTTTTTTGAGGCTCAATGTTGCAAGAAAGTTTTAGATTCAAGCAGAGAATGAACATTTTGAGGACAAAACAAGGATTTGGTATGCATTTTATTCTATTTCCTGTTCAATATTGGCTGCTGAGGGATATTGCAAACATTTTTTGTACATCTGTAAAGACACGTTTGTTTGATTAAAGACATGCCCCGATGATCAATTTGTCGACTGAAGGAGACAGGGGCTTAGAACTGGTCTCAAAACGCTGCAGTATTTCTATGACTTGACCCAAACAGCTCTCACAAGACTGTAATGAGTTATTGCGCTCCAAAATCTTCACTCCAGGATTCTCCACAGTTTTCCCATATCAAATCAAAATAAAAACAAAACAATTAGTCAACTAATACAAATTTTGGTCAGCTAAAACACTATGAACTGATTCATTGATTAAATGGCTAAAGGCTGTTAACCTAGTATAAAGTATTATGCATTTCACATTTCAAACATATGTATTTTGAGGTGCAGCATCGGGTTAGAAATATTTAGGGTATTCAGAAAGTGGTTTGAAATGCTAACAGGTTTTGTCATAACAGCACCCTGGGCAGTCGTAGTAAAATCTGGTATGGTTCAACTTTAGGGAAATGGCTCAAAAAACATTGGCGTCGCACGACCTTCTGTATCTGAGAAACAAATTTAACGGTGTAACCTTGGAAATCAATTAAGCAGTCCCAGAGTGCTGGAGCAAAAAAAAACACCACTTCTTTTTCCCTATTTCCCTCCACGCACTTAACAAGCACTTGAATCTGCCCGTCACATCGCCGCTGTACGTGAAAACGCCTTTGTCAGAGTGCCGTATATGCTGTCAAAATGTCTTAAGAGTCTTATTAAAGAAATGCCAGCGCTCATTTGCTCCTGATGCTATTGGTGTGGCGCTGAAAGGGGACCATGTCTAAAGATCTAAACAGCTTTGCTTTTTAGGCTTCACATTAGGGTTATCTGGGAGGGCCTGGCAGTGATGGACATTATCTGAGCTGACAGCGGCGGATATCAAGGTTAACCTCATGGACAAGAGCGGCTCCCACGCGGACACAGCCACCAAAAAGGAATTGTATTTAGCTTCCTGTCAAAGGTTGAAGAAATTTGTTGCAAATATGGGAAATGTCATTAAGACTTAGTGTTGTCACTCGATTCTGATTGTAAGGAATTTGCTTTAGTTTGAAAACACAAAATAATTCTTCTTTCTTTAATAAATATTGTTGTCTTATTGTCTGATAAAGCTCCAAATTCATCTAAAACCGTTCAGGAAAGGTCACATTTTGTCTTGTTAATGCGATATTTTTTGTTTCGATACTAGTTTAAGTATTGATTAGTATCTGATTTTCGATACTTTTGACAATCCTATTAAGTCTAATACTTGTCCACTTGATTTGACTCGTCTTTCAATGCGAGGAGTTTCATCAATACTTGGCGATACTAAAACTAATATCAAAACGAGATACTCATTTGAAGAAGTATCGATAACAGAAAAAACGTCACAAAACATGGCCAAAATGTTGCAGTTTTAGAAGGATCTTGCACTTTATCAGAACTATTACAAGACCACATGGAAACATATAGAAAGTACTATTATTTTGTGTTAAAAATTACGGTCTATTATTTAAAAAAACAAAAAAAAAAAAAAAGGTAATTATCATTGTGGTATCAAAATTGGTATTGAGTATTCAGCATATTCCTTACTATGAAAATTGAGTGTGAAATAGCCTCCCTTTGGCGCGTGTGTTACAGGACGATCTCTGTGTGTGTGATAAGCCAGGTGAGGTTTTCCAGACTTAATTGATAACTAATGGAGCGGCGTGTGCCTGAGTTTGCCCCAGAGGATTGGCAGTGGTGCTGTGTGTAAGAGGGTGTCCTGTGGTAGATGGAGGGGGTTCGAGGGGAGAGAGGAAGAATGAAGACGATTATAGCAGTCAGCGAAGTCGTGACTCGCAAGGTCTGGTGAATTAAATATGGGCCAAAGATAATGACGTGATGGAGCGACGGTGAACCTAAGAAAAGAGCAAAGGTGGCTGACATGTATTGGCTCGAAAATGTCTTTATTCTAAGGGCATTTTGTTTCTTACTATATTTACTCATAGTAAGTTATGTATGGCAATCTTTTCAGGTCATTGAGTTCATTTTGACCTCCCATACAGGATATAAATACTTAAATTAAATTAAAACGTGTGTATCAATGCCCTGTCCAGACTGCATATAGATCTATATTATTACTGGAAAAAGTACTCAATTTTGTTTCTTAAGTAGCAAAATATGACTCAAGTTTAAGTTAAACACAGTTTTTGTTAGAAGTACCTGTTTAAAAATGTACTTAAAGAGTAAAAAGTAAAGCATTCCACACAGAATTTGGAGAGCTGTTTAAGTGTTAAAAGAGGCAATTTTGATAAAAAAAATTCTGCTGATTTCCATTTTAAACAAATGTTGGGGAGTTGAAAGCACAGAAACCTGCCCTCAAATGTTGTGAGTAAATGTAAAAGTATCCACTGTAAAAAGGACTCAAGTAAAGTACATATACGTTAGTTAGTTTAACATTTGAACTTCTTGTTTTGGTTCATTTGCGACATAAAATCACATTGTTATTTGGATCTAAACCGACTCTAAACACACACTCTCTCCTCTTCCCGACAGACCGCGGAGGCAAAGAGATCCCCGTGACCAAACTACTACTGAAGCAGTTAATCTGTATCAGATATTAGCTCAAGCCCTCGAGAGGTGCACCGCTGAGCCCCCTTCCTCCACTGTACACTCTACCCACAATGCCTCGCTCTTGCCCACAGTCACGAGGAGGGACACGGGGTCGCCTGTTCATGTTACCGTGAAGCGCGCCTTATCAAACTGCACTCTTGAAACCAAACAGCTTCAAAGGCTTGTTTGGGTTAGTTAAGGCAAGGAACGTAACATTAAAGCTTGTTTATTTCCTTGATTAGTTTTGCTTTAGTTTGGGTTAGAGCTACTTTGGTCCTGAACAAGTTTTATTATGGGCTTTAGTCAGTCTCAAAGTCCAATAAGCCAAGACTTTTTCTAGGTTTTTCCCCAATTCCTGGCTGAACTGTCCTTCAAAAGCCAACCGTGAAAAGTTTACCGTATCCTTATTCAGAACCAGATTCCATGTACACATTATTAAATAGTTCCTCTCAGGGCTTACTGAATATAAAAGTTGTCTGTTTTGGTCTGTGCCTGTCAGAACGCTTCTCATCACTCATGTCATGTTTTTTTCTCTGCTTTTTGCTTCTGGAAAATACCAGTAATTACCGTGTTTTGTGATGGCGCTCGGAGGGCGTATGTGTCCTTAGATTTCCACGTTCCGCCCTGATTGCCCCTCCGAGTTCAACGTCTTTCTCTTTCCGCCTTAACTTTGAAATATACATTGTTTTTGTCAAGCTATTGTCCTGCTCGCCGCCTCGTGTGTGCTCGGGGGTCTGCTCTTTCCTGTAGTGGCGTGTTTTTTATGTCTCGCGGCTGTGTGGCAGAAGCGTGGCACTGGCAAAACTGTTGTGTTGATAACAGCCCACAGACATTGACAGTACACAGGGCGGGAACTTAGTCACACAGCCCAAGCCTCAAGGTCGGCACCAGGCAAGGTCACACCGGAGACTAAAAGCAATAAGTGCTTTATTGATAGAAAAAATAGGCAACAAGCAGACAGATGTGCAGCGGAGTGATTAATAATAAAATAGATTTGTGAGAGCTTATGGTGCAGGGGAAGGACAGTGGTGCCAGTGCCGAGTGCGTGCCTGTTTGCATGTGGAAATAGCGCCACAGTCAATCATTGATCCTGCACTGGAACCTAAAAAAGCCATTACAAATCGGATGGGTTAAAAACAGGACCAAATGTGACAGGTCGGCGTAGTGGCGTTTTCCAAGCCGACTCTATCCAAGCCGGTTTATCTATTTTTCAAAACACTCACATGTAGTATCGATGTTTCAGCACGTTGTGAGTTTGAGTTGTTCAATTTCAAAAGTGGCAAAAGCAGAACCCGTTTTGACATTGTTTTAATAACTGTCAGCTTCTTTTGAGTCCTGCTTTGTCAACCATTTTCTATGAGTTGTACAGCTTTGTCAGTCAGTTTTCCAAAGCTTAAAAGTGCTTGACTTGTCTGTAGTCACTAATCTGAAATCTCGTTCTCCTATATCTCATCAGCATCATGTTTTACTACACCACAACAAGTCACTTTAGGCTCTCTTTTTCCACTCGCTCTCTTTTGGAACAATGTGCCTTTGTGTTGCCCTGCCGTGCCATTATCTTTTATGAAATAAGCCGAGCGCATTGGCCTGTCGTCATCTTTTATGTGGCTTATATCATAACCCTGTATTCTCTAGTGCCGCCTCTGCCCCGACCGAACCTGTTTCAGTCAGTGGATTTACATTAAAAACTCTTTATGAGGAGAGATTTGAACAACCATTGATCATTTTTTAGTCTTTATAGCTCACCGTTGCCCGCCCCAAAACCCCCATCTATCAACTAGTTGGCAATGGCATTGTTTTTAATCATCGCGAACCTCAAAATTATTATTATCGCTTGTTGATGCGCAATAAAACTTCAGCAGAGGCCACAACGAGCGGGTGATCAGCAGGCGAGCTGAGAAGTTTTAATTAGACGAATCAGAAACCATTAATGCGCCCCAAAAAAAAAAAAAAAAGGAAAAAAAAGGTGTGCGCTGGGAAATTACCGGCAACGTCTTAATCAGGGTTAGCGACTCCGAAGAGGAGTCAAGTGAACAGAGAGCAAAAAACAAATCATTTCCGCACCACTGGGACAAAACTCAATTAAATATGCATGCGGAAAAATGGAAATTCAACGGCATCGGAGGCGCAGACTGGTGGAAAACGGTGGCGAAATCTCAGTGCGGGGTGAGCGACCTGCTTATTGTTATTCTCGTGTAATAAAATGAGAGAGGGGCCAGATGCCGGGGTCTGCGAGGGGCTGAGTGTCGTCGTGCGGGTGTCCATCAGTGACTTTTCGCTTGACTTCCCCAGGGCCCTCGCACACGCTGCAGCTGAGTGGGAAAACACAGAAACATTAAGTGAGCTGTAAAGTTAGCAGGATTATTAATACATTTAGCAGAGTTGTTATTAATTATAGCAGATGTATGTTGATGGTCTTCTTCGATTAGGGCTATGAAAAATCAAACTGAATTGACCAGATTTATCGCATTTACATAAACTTTGCCAAACTATTCATGGGATTTCGTTAAAAGTTAAAGTTAGCAAGATTATTACTTAGCATAATTAGTGTTATAGCAGTATAGTTGTCTTAGGGCTATGCCTGTATCAACTTATATATTTTGGGGCTCAATATTTATTGTGTGTACTTTTTGCACAAATGACGATTATGGTGCGACTATAGAAAGTTGAAGAGGTCAACTTTTAAGACTTATTAGACAATATTAGAAAAGGGCTTTAGAATTGTGTTAGTATCATTAATCCTGATATTTTTCTGTAGCAAAATATCACACTTCAAAATGTGCATAATCTATGAAAAATATAACTAAACATATGCCTAAACATATTGTCAAACTCTTCATGGGTTTCAGGTAAAAGATTCTGGCTTCTAACAGACATTTTCGACCTATTGTTAATAAAAACACATTCTCAAATCGTTTCCGTTTGTGTGACTCGATGATTTCTCTAAACGTCTCCCCCGAGAGTCTCCTCTGCACCGAGCTGCAGCGTCGTCGATTAATCTGCCCCAGGTTCATCAAGTTCTTAACAGGCTTTTTACATTTCACTCGAGCTGCTCCCACCCTGGTTTACATATTGTCGACTAATCCACGCAGACCTGTTTGGCTTAATTAAGAGCAGATATTGCGGGGGGCTTGTCCCTGTGTCAGTCATGTAGAAAACACAGCAGGGATCTCAGACGACGCCGTACCTGTGTTTGATTAAACGGCTAAATATCGACATCTCTCTCGCCGCGGGGAGTCTTTAAGTTTTTCTTCAGCTCTTTAACTTAAATCATACATTAGAAAAAGTTGGGACTATTGACGTTGATTGCAGTCTTTGCACGTTCACACAAATAAAAGCACTTCCAACAGAGTTATTAGGGTCTGAAATGGAACCTGATTGGGCACAATATTTATTTAACAAGTGAAACATGGGGGTGTTGGTACTAGGGTTTTCAAAAGTATTGAAAATCAGATCTTAAACAATATGGAAACTAGATACTCATTTGAGCAAGTATTGATGTTGAAGAAAATCACATAAACAGGACGAGGTTTGACATTTCCTGAACAGTTTTAAAATGATCTTGAACTAGTATAAGAACACATGTAAACATTAAGAAAGTAGGACTGCACTATACATTGTAAAAATATGAATATTGCAATATTGACCAACGCAATAATCGATATTGCAAGAAAATAAATACAGTGATTTCTTTGTCTGGGGGTTTGTTTTTTGACACAGTTAGACAATTAGAAAATTAGAAAATTAAACACTTAACATGTTTTAAAAAGCAGAATATTTCCTCATATTGTGCAGGTTTAAAAGAAAGTACTATTATTTTGTTGATCTTTATGAAATGTTAGTATCAAAAAAAGAAACAGATACAAAACCAAAGAGGTCTGAAAACAGTACAGTTTTAGAGCCACTTTCTGATAACTTAACCTAAGAACAAGAAATCCAGAAAAATATGATATGATAAGTATGTGAATAGTGGTAGTTCTACATAATATTCGTTCTGTATTAAAGCACTTGTAATTAGTGTTTTTGAAGTACCAGTAACTAATAGTGTGTTGGCTCAGACGTTGGACTTGTGTCATCTCCGTTTGACAAGACCCAGCATTCTAAAATAACTTTGACTTTTTTGGAGCAAACATGAAAAAGACCTTGATGTGGTCCAAACTTCACTTTTTCCTTTCCCGCTGCAGGTTTTGGCCTTATACAGACATTATATGGCAGAGGATAGCGCAGCCCTGCTTTGCCTCCAGTAAAACGAATGTCACAGCTAACATAAGCATGGAGCGAGGCATTTGTTTCAGCTCTTGTGTACAAATTCAAAGTGTGTGTGTGTGTGTGTTTTTTCTTTTTCCTCCCCTGCATTGCTTACTGAGGTGTCTCCTTCTTTGACAATTAGCACACCAGGCTAAAACAGGCTGTGAATAATGTCCAGTGCGTGTGACAGTTGTTGTTGTTCATTCTGATATTCATTAATAAGGCAGAGATTGCTTACTGGACTCCTGGAAAGGTTTGTGTTTAGAGGTGGGGGGGTGGAAGGAGTCAGTCCCTCTGGGGAAAGTTGTTCTTTCATGTTGGTCCCAATAGATTTTATCTCATTGTACGCTATCATGCACACAAATGACTTGAGGTAAACAGCTTAGCGTTACCATAGCAATGCCTGTTGTAAGCAATGGTAAAAAGGAAAGCTCGTGGACAGAAACCCTTAGCATAAATAATAGTTTCGACAGCTTCCATGAACCACTGAAGCGTGGGTCTCCGTAGGGATAGCCAACAATATTTAATTTGTTGGAAAAGACTTGCACCTTAGCAATAAGAATAATAAGTCAAGAGATCATGTTAAGTGAAGAAAAACAAGTTTAACACTTTACAAATGTAGCAGCTGAAGGTGCTTTAATCAGAATGATAACCGGTAAAATAAAAAAATTAAATTTAAATGTAAAATTTACTGGACATTGATTCTATTGTATTGTTTTATAATATTGCTTTATTCTAGAACCCACACTTTTCAGTATTTTTTAGGTTTTTACAATTAGGTTTGGCAATATTGACAAAAATGAATACCTTGATATTCTTTTGCATGATCTCAATAACAATTCAGATTTTTTTTTTTTTTTAACAATGTGTCAAGATTGGGCTAAAATGTGCCATGGTTGAGGCTCAAGTTTTGCACAAAACGTGAATGGACCAAAAAATCATCCACAGAAGGGTTGAAAAATCACTTTATACCATTGATTGGAAGATTACACTGGACGTTTCTGTTTGTTGCAGTCATTTTAATACTTTTTACTCTAATTTTGCATATCTCCAAAACCACAATTGCAATATTTTTTCATTGTTTTAATATATGTTTCCTACCTTTGACGCTAATACAAGCTTTCTTTTCCATGGCAGTGGTCTACATTAGAAATTTGTCATCAATGCTCATTTCTTGTATGTTTAAAACTTGGTATTTGTTCAACACTGTAAATAGTCCCTGAACAGCTATGAAGAGGTCATTTCCTACATGGAGCTCGGTTTCTCAATGCAAAGGAAATCGGTAGTTAAAGCATGAAATACTGAACACTGTAAACAGAAAAAGTGACCTCCTCTGCAACACCCAAATGACCTCAATCTTCCTTGTGGGGGAAAAAAAATCGTGAAAATTTATGTCTTCCACTTCCTAATAGTTTTTCCAGCTGATTCTTCTTTCCCCAAAATTGCTGTCTTCTAAACGCTGACCCTTTCACCCCGGGCTTGCGATTGTCTAGCACTAAATTGTACAGTAATGTGCAACCCCCTCAAAACGCCATAACTCCTGCATTCATTGTTTCATACAGGAAGCCAGCAGAGTAAATAGTGTAACTGAGAAAGCATGTGTGTGCGGCCGGGGACATTGTCATAGCAGAGGGCGATCAGTAAATTCTAAATATCCTCTAATGATTTTGAGCTTTGCAAAAGAAAATGAAAATGCGGTTTTATGTCACACCGGTGCGATTTACATAATGTCGGCAATGGCTCACGTATGATTGTTCGTGGCTCTTTATGGCGTTGGGGAAAATGAAGAGGAGAAAGCGGATTGGGTCTTTAAGATAGAAGTTAGTTACTGTTGATATTGCACATTTCTCTCCATAAAAGGGGCTACGACTAATAAGTAGCAGTTTGAAATAATGGTGCATCTACTTTAAGGCGCACTAGGTAGCATTTCTGGTTGAGGTATGCTTATCTGCGTGGAAATGTTTTTGCTTGTAGTATATATAAATAGAGAAAAACTAAAGATAAATACCTTGCAATACTGTGGTCTCCTCTCAACAGATCTTGGGTTTAATTTAAATGATGAAATAAATAATTCAATGATCCAGGTTAATTTGAAATGTATATAAAAAGCGAACAGTAAGAGACAAGGAAAAAATCAATCTGTGTCCAGAAAGACAAGACACACACACAAGTCTGCAAGTTTGAAGAAGTTTGTGTTTTGCTCTCAAAACACCCGCCCACATCCCTGCACATAGTGGTGATTATTTGAAGACTTGATACATGGTGGGTTCTAAAATGTCCCATTTTCAGAAGTAAAAACATAAATGATCTACTGCTTGTAAAAGTGAAATGTTACCATGACGAGGCGGTTCTGCAGTTTTCAACAAGAAGCCAATGGGCTACAAATTTACTAACCCGTTTTAGATTCATTTAACTCTGTAGAATGAACAAAATGTAAAATGATGATCTACTATGTTATGTTCAAATTTTTACCCTGAAAAAACTAAACAAAAAACATAATATGTCTGCTTTAACTCATGTATTTGCTGTCCTTTATTCAAACTCTATACAGTAGATGACTCAACTAATCTGCTCTACTTTTAAAGACCACATTGCCATATTACTCATAATTGTCTGCTCTCTGGTTTTTACACCGTTATTTACTATTTGATAATGATCTCTGTGCAGTTTTGAGTGTGGAAAAACCTTGGTGGTGGCGGGGAGGTATAAAGTAAAAGGTAACAGAGTGGACTTTCTGCCCTAAAAAGGCAGGCCCTGGACGTGGAATGCCACAAGCAGCTGTTCGTGCCTCATCACAGGACATGTTATAAAGATAGCCCCACTTGGGTTGAAATAATGCCACCCATTCCTGTCCCAAAGCATGCCCTATTGTTCACACAGAGGCCGCACTGGGGAAAATGTCCTGGGACTCTGCTCTGTGTCTTCCTATGTAAAGCATTTTTTACATGTTGTACCTATAGGCTGCTTTTATGTCACAGGACAACAGGTTCAACTCTGCATGCAAAGAGAGATTATGCAGGAATAGAATAACATGACACTTGTTAAGTCTGTCACCTTGTGGTATAAACTTGTCTGTCTCTCATATATTCAGTAACAGGCGTTTTTATTGTTTATTGTGTAAAAAAAAACGAATCATCAATGTGTTTCAGAATGATGAAAGATTTTCACCTTTGTCATTGCAATTATAGATTCAAAACAAAACATTATATATTTTTGAATAGTCAAAAGTCTTCCAAATGTTGCTTATTATTATAGAGGACAGAAGAATTTAACCCTCCGCCTAAAAATGTAAAATAGCCCTGTTAAAACAGTGTCACTAACAATGCCTGAAAGCGTGTGTGGCAGTCGGGACAGTGTGCAGCCCTCTCAGTGGCAGCAGTGGAGCCTCTTGAGGTGAGAGAGAACATTTGGCAGAGGCCTACAGTGGTGTGAAGGATTATGTGGCTCTGCTCTGGGCTGTAGTGCAGTAGGGGGTCTGATACTTATCTGTCTCATCTCACGGTGGCTTTTTCTGCTTGTTTTCCACTGGGCTGACCACAGACACAGTACTATAGGGTGTCTCAGGGTGGATGTGAAGAGCTCTCACAGGTTAATAATAGCAGCAGCTGCAGCCCCCATTGTGCAGCTCAGATTGTTTTGATAAAGCCACATATGTACAGTGAACAGTTAGGTGCATTGTTAAATGATTGTTTCAACTATAACTTATTTCCCTTTCCTCTTTGTTCTTGTGTTGCAGCTGAAAGGAGTTTATGCACTGAACCGACCTCAGGAAAACCCAAGATGGCCTCCAAAAGGAAAGGTGGCCTAAAACTCAATGCTATCTGTGCCAAGCTGAGCCGCCAGGTGGTGTACGACAGTAGTTCCCAGAATGCCGAGGGAGACCAGAGTGTAGCAGAGAACAGTGAGAGAGGCAGTTCCCACTATGACGATAATGAGACCAACTTCCCTGAGAGCCTGAGTCTGAGCCAGAGCCTGGAGGAGGACCAGAAGAGGCGCGAGGCCATCGAGAAGTGGGTGAATGGAGAGTACGGGGAGGAGCCACTGGGCGACTGTGACGATGAAGAGAGCTCAGTAAGAGTCAGTAATGATGAGGACTGCCCTCCAGAGGGCGTTTACATGGTACAGCCCAAAGGCTGCAGCGACGACGAGGACAACGCAGAAGAGGCGGAGCCGCTCACCAGCTCTAAAGATGACAGTTACCATGATGACAAAGACACAGAGGACAGGCCCCCCAAAGACACCTCCTACATGTCGAGTGAGGGCCAGAGCCGACCACAGTTCTCCTCTCCAGGTAACTGCTCCGGTCACACCTGTGTGCCTCATCAAAGACAGTGGCCTGGAAAAGTCAGGTCACAAAATGATACAATAACCTGATCGATTCTTTCTAGTCAATTAAAGATTGATTTCAATTAGTAAATGTAAAAGATAAGTTGCAATCAAGTTAGTTATATTAGTTTAAAGTTGTTGTTAACGTTGGCTTTCTCAGTGACTGATAGTATTCTCATATTCAGTTCCTGGTTGCTTCATCAGTAACAGAATCCAAGGCATAAACTGTGCCGTGACATTTCAGGGAGCCGAGTGAAATTTATCCTTTCAGAGAATTGCCCCTGTTGGCTGTGGATTTAGGCTGTTTGTGCAGACGAATCCCCACCAACCAGCATGTAAAAATGTAAAAAACATGTAATGGGTCCAGTTCAAGTGCTGTACTCAATAGCCCTGCGCTGACTGGAGAGCAGGTGACATATACTTAAGTGAGCCTATTATTGGAAAGAGCCTCCCCACTGCTCCATTATGAATAGCCCAGCACAGACACAGGGGGACAGGGGAACTCGTATGTGTATGTGTGTGTGTGTGTGTGTGTGTGTGTGTGTGTGTGTGTGCGCGTGTGGCTACAGCGTATGAACAAATGCATAAATGGAGTAGACGTACAACTTGCCTCTGTCTGTGCTCTGGCAGCAGCTGAGGGCCAGAGCGCATGGCTGGTCCACACTAAGCTTCATATTACACACGGATTACATACTGCGTCTTTGATTTTCCTCTAAGCTCACTAAAGTTCCAAGCTCCTCCGTTACACTGCACGACTGAGGAGTTATTGGAAAGCACCTTTTCACAAATTCACTCAAACAGCAACAGCCAAAGTATATATTATTTCTCAATTATGGAGGAAGAAATACACCAAATTCACTTCATAATAATGTCATGTTAAAGGAAAGGTCCATACAAATATTCACCACAAAGTTACTGTAGAATGTATATATTGCTAAATACCAATAGAAAAAAAAAAACTTTACTAACAAAGACACTATCACAATATCCAAACCGTACATTTCTTTGCCTAAAACTAATCTGTATAGTTACTTTTCAACTTTGCTATCTCAATGAATACTCTTATCTCTGCACTTTCGACTCTCTTATAAGAAATTCTTTAAAAATTGTACTTGTGCTCATGATAACCCCTTATTTAATCATGCCATGACATTTTCCATTGGTATAATTTCACCATTATCACACTGATAAGATTTATTTCTCAAGCGGAATATATTTACAGCACAAACAATCTTTTAGTGCATTTCTAAACTCCCGTGACCTCAAATCTCTTTCTTTGTTTCCGACAAGGCGCCTTTGTTAAAAATACATCGTAAAAGCCATAAAAACAGGTTAAATAATGAAACGTAAGGCGACAGATAGAAAGGAGAGAAGAGTGCATTCTGCAGGTGAAACCGGTTGTTGCGGTACAAAAGACACGTTTTGTTTTGCACCGTCTCACCTCACTTTTGGATCTTTCATCTGCACACATGTAGACAACGCTATTCTTTTTTTTTTTTTTTTTTTGACAGCTTATCTTTTTGATTTCTAGTATACTTTTGGCCACACACAAATAAGAATTGAGAGCAGGGGCTTCTGAGAAAACAAGTTTCAGAAGCAGCAGCCTTTGTGGTTTTAATTAGTCATTTTGTGTTTATTTCATGAGCACTAAATATGCATTGTCTTCCGTCTTTTTTTTACTTACTCTACTAGCGTGAATGTTTAAAGACTATCTCAAGCTTTCTTTTCTTTGTTGATTGTAACTAGGGCATCTATATTGCCATGTTTTGCCTTGACACACAATTAAAACATTTTTTTTTTCTCTCTCCTCCTCTCGCCGCTGTCTTTCAAAGGCTGATGCGGAGTGCACACAATTATGCATATAAACATAGTGGCTTAATTATCTCGCACAACATCAGTGACAATGTAATTAACAAACATCGCAAGATCAATGAGAGAAAGTGCGACCTTCAAAACATTTAACTCCTCACATGGCGGCTGCGTGCAGATTCCCCTATCAAGCCCCAACCCCAGAAAACAGTTCCTAGATAATTTAGATGGCGCATTAGTCATTGGGAGGAAAAAACAATGAATAAAAAAAAAATAAAAAAAAAGTGGTGAGTGAGATTGCAGTGGATCAAACAGGCTTGACCATGACTTCCATTTGCGATTCAGGGTTCACACGGAAAGGTTATTGTTCATTTGGAGCCGTTTTCAAAGCCCCCCCTATTTACTGGCTGTTAATTAACTAAGCAAACAGGGTGGAAGTTTGAAGCGACGGCAGCGATGTGCACTTTAGTGTGTGTCAAATTAGGCCCAGCCCGTGCACATCATGTCATTTATTCAAAGCAGCTCTATTAGGATACCAGCGGCCATTTAAACAAACACACTTATACTCATTTGCCCACATAAACGCAAATAGCTTTTTAAAAAGTGTTTAAATTAGTATGAGCATGAAGAGTTAATCTTGCGCCATTCAACTATTTTACTGTAGGGTATATTTCATTTTTTTAATTTTGGGAAATTTAAATTGTGTACAAATGTGTCTCTCATAATGCACTGGTTTTTGTCTTTTCAGTCTGAAATAAGTTAAACCCAGTTGGCATGATCCTCATGGGAAAAGAACTGATACAATAAATGTTGAAAAGTAATTATTAAGCTGTTCATCATATTTAGTAATATAAAAGTGATTCTAAATTAGGCCTTTTTATACCTAAAATACTTAAACATTGGTAGTAGGACGAGGCAATATTGACTTAAATACAGTAAATATCTAAAATGTTTTCTTGGAGTATCCCGACATCAATAATCAGGCGATGTTATGTCAGTTCATCAAAAATTTGTCTTTAAATATGTTAGTTAATTACCCACAGAAGTGCCCAAAAAGTTTTTTTTCCCCAGCTTTTTTAGAAACTATATGTTTTATACTTAAAATTAGCATTTAAAAAAAAAAACAATTCCAATATAATCGATATTTTGATCATCTGACCACCTCTAAGCGTCATCACTGATAAAAACTACAACTTAGATCAGTGGTTTTCTGAAAATGTTTCCAATTTTACAAGAGGCAGTGCAAGCTAGGAAATCTCAACATTGAGAAAATGAACTTCCTCATAGTATTGGGCTTGAAAGTGTCACCCTACAGAATCCATTGTGCCTGTAGATTAGTCCATATATAGCTCCCAGCATGGCCCTTATCTCAGTGACACCTCTGCCTCTCAGAGCTGTGAGCGCAGACTGCCACACCGACCGCCATGTTTGGTCAGTGCCACACATATCAAGCCACTGGTTATCATGTCCAGCTCAGAAAATGTCCTCTAATTGCCTCAAATGCAGACAAGGCCGGTCTGTTTAGTGTGTAAACTTCAGCATCAGGAAGTGTCGAGATAGGAACCACTTCTGTGTGGAGTTGATATCACTGAAACTGAGAAAGTCAAACGGGAACACTTTTGTTTAGCTTTTAACTTACTGGTGTGACAAATCAAAGTCATATTTTTCTCAAAGTGGCTGAAGTGATAGTTAAAATACAAAACGTAACCAGTGAAACTATATAGACTCCTTAATCTTTTTCAGTTCCAAAACAAAATCTATTACTAGGTCGATTACCTCTACTCTGTGGCTCAAAAGTGGCTTGTTTGAACAAAAGTATTTCCTACAATTGAACAGTAATGTATTTCCTTTACATTCCCTTTTCTAAAATATACTTCAAATGTGCATTATGTAGTTGTTATAGATATTTTATGGTATTAAAACATGTTTTGTTGTAATTCAAAGTCATGCTCCTCTGTACACCTGGAGTCACATGACATTATTAACCAGCAGCAGATAAGGGCTGAGTACAAACCTCATTTACACAGTGTTTTGTAAAGGTTATCTGTGGTCGCCCCAGTCCTAATCCTTTCACGTACAATCATCGGGCTTTTAGTGATAGCATGACACTGATGAGACTCGAGCTCATTTTGAGGAGCGCACGATAAAATGACACACAGCAAATAGAATATGAAAAAGCTAGATCAGTTCTTGCATGAAAGAAACCACCCGTGTCTTTTGTGTCAGAATTACCGTTTTGCTCTCGTTATCAAAAAGGATGTCTGGTAGTGTAAAATTATGCTCTTATAATATGATTGGGCTCAAGCGTGGGATAATACACATTTTCCACCTCTACACAGTTTTTTCTATAGGCATCAATATATAAAGTATAAACACAATGTATAATAAATACGAGTAGTGGCTCGAACAGTTGTAACTTTAATGTTAATCACAGTATGGGACTTTTGTAGTAATGATTCCTGTTAGAGTCTTTGATTTCTCTCTCTCTCTCTGAAAATATATTTCACTTTGCTTTCACACTTGCACTGACATCACATCAAAATTGGGACTGAACTCGGACTAAACCTGGAACCAAATCTTGACTGAACCAGGGCAAAAGGAAGACAAGACGCGTGCGAATCCACCTTGAAAAATTCCAATGTTGAAATGTTACGCTACCTACATGAGTCGCATTCTTTGTGCTTCAGTATTGTAGTCATAACCAATTTCCCAGATTCAAGAAACAAAACAAAACATCCTTTATAAGTTAGTCGGTTTTTTCCGCCCTACAACTTTAGAGAGATATGATACACCTCAACCTGACACAGCCTTTTTAAATACAGTAACAGTACATACCAATGGAGCGACAGATTTATCAACACTTTCATCACATCAGGAGAAATGTATTTCTGAAGAAAACATTTTGTAGATCTGGTTTCATGGGGGACATTTTGTGTAAGTTCCAAAAATGAAAAAAAGTTAGAAGTAATTTGATGCCTTTACTGAACCACATATTTGTAATATTTGAAGAAAAAGATACTCATTACTCATTGCAGGAAAGTCTTAATTGTGAATTTTATTTTTCTCCTTAGTACAAATCTAGGAGAATCATAGTAATATTAGTTATAGGATGACATGGGCTATTCTCAGCCTGCATAAATTAAGAAAATTCAATAGCAGTAGTTGTAGATGTAGTAGTACAAGTAGTAATAGCTGCAGAACTTAAGTATAGCCAGTGTAGTAGCAGTAAATCCTTTTTCATCCATTTCAATTCCCATAAATTAAAAAAGAAACGTTTACTCAGTGATCAGTCATACTTTTTTTGAAATTTAAAGAAAAAAATATATAACCTCTTCCACCCAAACACGCAATGGTGTGAAGTGAACTGGATCCCTCACTTAGGACTGAGGCCAGCAGCAGTGTGTCAGCCTGTGGTTAGGGTACATGTGAAAACACAGCAGATCTGCTCAAGCGATCGGCTGCAAACATGGCGGTATTTCCTCTCAAATCCCTCATCCACTTCTCCTACATTTTTCATGCCCTTTCGATCCACCTTCTCCTCTTTCATACTGATCTGTCGCTCACGGGAGCCACCCTCCACAACACTGCCAGTGGAAATTTGGGGATTATTTTACACGCTGCACTGGAGATGTGAAAAGCCAGGGCCATTGAGACTGATTTAGCAAGAAATTTGAGACAAGAGCAGAAATATTTGTGTATTAATTACGCCGGCGGTAGGTGGGTTTACCTCTGGCCCGATCGTGTGTACTCTGCTCATGAGGAAAGCAATAAAACTAAATGTAAAGGTTTTAACATGACACTACAGGAGAATGAAGCAGTTTAGATGAGTTGTTTTTTGAAATTCTTTATACCTCAAACATTAATTCCGAAATCTCTATTGTCTTTTCCTTTTTACTCAATGGAGCCTTGCAATAACCTGCAACTTAATGGTCCAGAATTAATCTCAACATAATGCGATTAAACTATACATTAATGACCACACTCCAGCTGTGTCCTTGAGGTAGTTGTCCCTGTGAGGACCTTTCAAATGCATAAAGGAAGTTCCTATAGATTTAGGTTAGTTGCAGAGCCAGTATGTCATATAGTGCAGAACAGGAAGAGTGCAGAGTCATTGTGCGCTTTTCAAAGCTGCAGATTTGTGGAGATTTGGGTTTGTTCTAGTTTCTGTGCATGACAATGTAAATGAGTGTATTGAGTTAAACTTACTTTGCCTAATGAGTTCATCTGTAACTTTAAATGACAAACACAAATTAAGTGGTGTGACATTTGTTGAGCAGGCATCAGTCAAAGTGACTAAACAAAGTGATTCATTAAACTGATGGAGTGACCTCAAGTCAACCTGATGTTTATCATTATTTTTGATCAATTGGTGTCATTATTAATGTAATGAACAATCTTGAAAGTGAAAGTGTACTCTGAAATCAAATGAATGAGTAGTGATTTTAATGACAGGATCCTCTTTTGTCCAGGAGAGTCCTCGGCCCTGCAAGACTATGCAGCCAACACCATGAATGAGTTTCTGGGAATGTTTGGTTATGATGACCAGCAGGTAAGGGATGAGCTGACCAAGAAGATCAGCTTTGAGAAGCTCAAAGCGTCTACCTCAGACCCCTCGTCCCTCAGCAGCGAGGAGGCCTCCCGCCGCGCTCGCTTCTCTAAGTATGAAGAGTACATCCGTAAGCTTAAAGCCGGAGAAACCCTGCCCTGGCCCCTGCATGCTTCCCCTCCCAAACCAGATGACCTCAACGCCAAGATGGCACAAGAAAAGAGCGCCCTGCTACAGAGCGGCCTGCCGGGGGCAGAGGCTCAGATCTTCCCCTCCGGTCTGGACCTTAAGTCTCGTGGAGGACCCCAGGCGGGGGCCACACAGCCCCCCACGCCCTCTATGCACATGTCCAACATGGCATCACGATCCTCCAAATATGACTTCTTTATCCAGAAGCTGAAGAGGGGCGAGAGTTTGCAGCCGCAGAATGGTAACGCTTACAAGCGTCCCTCCAAGTACGATCTGGAGAATGTCAAGTACCTACAGCTGTTCAAACCCGGGGACGGAAACCCTGACATGGGCGGAGCCATCGCCTTCAAGACTGTCAAAGGGGGGCGCCCCTCCAAATATGACATCAGAACAATACAGAAGATGATGCCTGGTAACCCCGAGGCCTCGCTCATGCCCAACGTCCTGGCCTCTGTCCCAGGGAACCCGGGTACACCTGGGGTCCCCACTGGAGGGGCTGCAGGGGCCATCGCCCCTGGCCTCACCATGGACCAGACTGGACACCTCAGCTTCAGCACTGCAGAGTACCTCAAGTCCAGCTTCTCCAAGACTGACTCTATCACCTCTGGAACTGTGTCCTCTGTGAAGTAAGTCACTGCTGTTTTTCTTCTACTACTGGGGAAAGCAAAACTTTTCCTATATAATAAAAATTCAATTCTAAAAACAAAAAAACAGACAAACTAAAAGCATTAAAAACCTGTAATGATTGAACATTGTCTAAACTGTGTCCTTCACACTTATCACTTATAGTCTCTCAGAGAAACACTAATGTACAGCCTGCATCCACTTAACTGCTTCTGAGACTCCGCTAGTCTAACACAGGTAATTGCTAGCTCCACCGCAGCCAACAGGAATGTAGTGTGAAATAGCGCATAGCGCCCAATAGATCCACGACATGATGAGTTGCGAAGGCACATGAAGTGTTTACTCGCTGTAGTACTCCGTGGAGACTGATTTAGCACAGTCATCTAAACTGACTGACTTCTTGGTTTGGCTGGGGTGTAACAACTCTCCCCTTAATTACTTTGGAGCCATGACTAACCTGGCACCAGCCGCAGGGGGCTGTGAGTGTTCTTTAAAACAAGTGAGCAGAGGTTTGGGGACTCAGTGTCCTTGTCCTCTCAGTCTGGACGGTCCCGGGCCTGTTAGGCCTGGGCAGCGTAGGCAGCTGTGGCCATGCCAGATTGGCCAGTGCGTCGCTGCTTGGCTAACACTGAGCTGCCTGTGCAGCCAAGAGGGGCTGCTGAGGAGAGCCTGGCAGCCTGCTTCCCCTCAGGGCCAGATTAACCTCGGGTCATCCCCCGTGTGGAGCGGCTCTCAGTGAGCTAAATGCCACTGCTGTGAAGAGCCAAGCACAACCAATACTGTGTAATCACACTTATCATATACACAGTGAAAAGAACAAGTGCACTACTGCTTTTGTCTTTTTAACGTGTTAACATTCATTTGAAATAAATTAAAGGTAAACTTTCTCTGTGACAGTCTGGCTCAGCCTCTTTTAGCTGAAATCTTGTCTCAGCTTTTTCTTTTAGACTGATTGGAGACAACTTGACATCAGCATTAGAGCAGAGGCCCTCAGGGATGATCAGAAAAGACCTTTTCAGAGCTTTTCTTCCCATCCCCATTATGCCATTTTGCATACAAGCACTCACCAAAATACCCCATAAAAGATTAATGTCCCTTTGCTCCAGCATTTTGCCTTTCATTGGTCGGGAGCCCATGCATCAAAGTGCACGGCTTCAACCTCTGATTCATAAGCCACATGAAAACGCTGTTATGCCACAGGAAAATGCATATTGATAGTGCAAAGTTTGGGAGCGGCTGTAAGTAAATATTGTGTCAGTTTGTTTTTATTAACAACAGCCAGGACAACCTCACCATTAATCCTTTCTCTTTTGTGTTTGTTGTTGCATTAGGAATGGCCTGCCACCAGATAAACCTACTGGCGACGATGTCAACGTCTACCAGAAATATATTGCCAGGTATGCAAATCCCTCACAGAGCCTCTCTCTGCTGTAAGAAAAACAGTCCAAAACACAGACAAACACTTTCTCAGCCCCCGCAATGGTGTGTTTTATTTACTCTTATAACTCGACTTATACGAGAATGTTGAAAGCACAGTAAATTAATTAAGAAAGAGTCAAATTTATGTGCTATGCTGAAGTAGAGGGATGTAATGAAAGAGAAATTGCTTAATGGGAATTTACTGTAACGGCCAGAGTGAAGATTATTCTGTGACATTAGCAGCGACTGAAAAACTAAGGATATGAACTGAGGTTAGAGCCGCTTTATATGGAAGCTAACTGATCTAAAAGGGACTCATTCACACCAATAGAGAGTCGTCCCTTTGAATGGCTTGAGAACAATGTCGGCCATTCAATTCATTCACTATAAAGGTGATTATCACTTGTTTGTTTATTCTGTTTCTAAAAAGGAAAGAAAAAGCGCATTTGAAAAGTGGCGTTAATGATTACTTCTCCAAGCCATAACATGAAGGGCACAAATCAAAGCGCTGGCACTGACAGACACACACGCACATCCTCTCCTCTCTCCTCGCACACACGCAGCAGCCTTCCTTGGACTGATTACATTTTGCAAGAAGATTTAATTAAGGAATTTTTAATGAGGCTTCTGCTGGCAGTGCCAAGAACTGTTTTGATATTTGCGCTGCATAATGCATAAAATTTGTCTAAACATCTCGGCGGTTGATGCACAGGGAGGCTGCAGATAAGCCCAGATACAGTTTCAATTTCCGTGTTGAGGTTGAGGAAAAAAGAGGAGCGAAGAGGAGGGTTGCAAAAATGGGAAGGGTTTTTAAAAAGGGTAAATGTTGCAAAGAGATTGTGGGGGAATATTGCAAAACAAGCTTCTAAAAACACTTCCTTCTTTAGCTGCGTGAGTTTGATGGCGTAAAAAGATTTGTTGCCGCCAGTGTCATACTTTTTAAATACTTTCATGCACCCACTATCAGCCGCGCACTTTGATCCGTGTATCCGTATTGTAACCAGAGATGCGCTGCAATCTCTGTGTGTCGTGGTAGCTATATTAATATTTAATCTGCTGCTGAATAGTGGCGTGCCCATTAGGCCCCCTGATGCGGCAAGAGGGAATTGTCCAGAGGCAAAGTGATACAGCTGGGCAACGAGCAGTGAGGGAGGGGGGCACGGCCTCGGGGGGACGCGGGGCTTTGTGTGCACAAGTGTGTATATGTATAAGTGATATAGGCTACATTATATGCTATTCGAGGCAGGTGGGGAGACAAGAAGCAGTGTTGTTACTTCAAAATAATACTACTCAAATCAAGTAAGAATTTGCTACTACTGTCAGGATGCAACATCTTTAGGTGTTTAAATTGCTGTATTCAGACTGGCAAAATATGTACAATTATTAAAATAATATAAGCAAATCTGTACATTGCAAATATACAAATATTATGAACAGAATAGTAAAGTAAATAAAAGTAAGATTTTGTAAAGCTTTAAAGTGAGGTCCCTTAGTAAACTATTTAGAGCACTATAATTAGTTCTAAGCACTTAAGATTACTAGCATTTGTAGATGCTTATAATACCTTATAAATGCTAATACGCCATTAGCCAAAAACACGAGTGGTAATAAACTATGTACAAAATGTTTATAAGAGCCTTAATAAGCTGCTTATTAAACAAACTGTTTTCAAAAAGTGATAAATCCTACTAAATGCCTTATAAGTGCTTATGAACAAAAAAGACTTGTCCATATTAATGCATTATAAATACTTGATCAAGGAACCCTATTTTAAAGTGTTACCTTTTTTGTAAGTGTCCAAAAAAAAACAACACAGAATATGTGCAATTATCTAAGTGACTTGTGAAAATACAACTCATCACCACTTTATCCTGTCCTTTCAAACTAAATTTACTTAAGTCCCAGGCTCCGCAGAAGTGTTAAAAATAGCATATAGCGTTTGCAAAGTGATCTGTAAACGCTGTTCTGAGATAATCCTAACAAGGCAAAAACAGACATTAAAAAACTCTCTCTCATGCACTACAGACGGAGCTCTTGGCAGCGGAAGAGCAAATGTTTATTTGTGTGTTTTTGCTCGTAATTGGAGGATTTTAAGAGTCATCATCATCAGGCTTATTATCGCCGCTGTAAAAGTGCTGTACTGTAGCAAAAAGCACAGCAGTTTTCTTTTACTAGAAACCGACTGAAATGTAGAGATCCAGTGGAATGAATAGGATTTATCTGATGTCTTTGGTCTGTGGTTAACCTGCCCTCATTTAACAAGGTTTTTCACGGCTCGGTAAAAGAAATACAAGGTTCCCCGTCCCTCTTTGAGTGCATGGAGGGAAAAGGTTTCACAGTAATAAGTGTCTCTTTGGAAGTAAATGGAGCTAATTTGAGTGGAATTGGTGTGACAGACGGGTAAATTGTGGCGGCAGTGTGGAAAGCTGGAGTCTGTCTGAGAGGGCGACTGTGAAGGTGAACGCTGAACAATGGTTTTGAAATATATCGTTACATTAAAACTGATTTACGTTTGTGTGTGTTTTGGTCACGTTTGGCAGGTTTTCCGGCAGTCAGCATTGTGGCCACGTGCACTGTGCGTATCAGTACAGAGAGCACTATCACTGCATGGACCCGGAGTGTAACTACCAGGTGAGCGTGAGTACTTTATCCTTTTTGAACACCGTCCAAATACACATTTAAGTTTATGGAAAGACATTGCCACTTTAATGCTGTTTTGAAGTGTTTAATAACTTGTCTCTGTGTGGCATAAAGCTGTGGTCACCAATTACTGAACGTTTTCAGTTTTACGATTTATTTTATTTTTATATTAGGGACATTATACAAAATTGAGCTTTTAACCATGTTGAAACTGTTTTCCCTTTATATTTACCCAGTGAAAGTTGTATTTAGAGCAATTCATGCATGTTTGAGTACCGGTAATCTTTATTCACCACTGCTCCGAATTCCAGTTTTTCTTTGGTCTCCAATTTAGTTTTTCATAACCAATGATACATGTAGGATTCAGCAGTGTCATCTAACCCTTTTGGCATAAATTGAAAAAAAATAAGCCCTGCTCGCTGGCGTGGACTATAGGTAGGCCCGTCATTATGGTCCGGCAGCCATAATGACGGGCCTTTGTTGTGATGACGTTTACCATAAAGGGAAGACGGACATCAGTTTTTTTTTAACTGGAAGTCATTTTAGGTCAATATTACAAATTAAAACGTTTTGAATATAAAATAATGATCCACAGATGTCATACATTATAAAACACAAAAGCATAATATGTCTTCTAAATAACAATTCATTGGTTTTTTGTGCCTTCTCTCATGATCTTAAAGCCCGCTGAGGTCAGGTGACTTCAAGTTTAGCTGAGGACAGAATAAAAAGATGTGGCCATCAGTGCAGTATATACAAACACAAAGTGCGTCATCTTGTCAGTGGCCGTTACACAGCGACCTGAAGTTTGTTTGCCTTTGGTCTGCTGAGTAAGCCGAGGGCAGGTCTCACTCACTGGAACCATGACAGTTGGCCCATCGTTAGAAAGGGTTAATTGTAAATACGAGTCATTTTCATCTGTATCTGAAGACATCTGCCGGTGCCTTTAATCCCCTCTCACATTATTAATCTTGTCCCGATGCCAGCACTCGTCATGTATATGTAAGCAGCCCAAAGCAGATGAGAATGCTCTGTTTGCTGTAGCATATGGCTGCAGAGAGTTAGTCAAACACCGGTACATTTGTTCAAAGACTACAAAAATCCATGCTCCTTCGCCGCGTGTTTTCCTTCCCTTTTTCTTCAGTTTTCTGAATGAAGCCGTCTTCAGATGTAATCTCCACTGTCTGCTCCCGATCAGCGAAAGATTAGCGCTCGATAAATATTGTTTATGTGCCCAAAGCATTACGGATCGCGGCTCACTTCACAGTCTGATGAGGAGACACGTTCTTGGAGGAATACAAAGGAAAACCATCTCGTGTCATTATTTAGAGCGTTAGTTCAGGTTACCACGGCAATTTCCACGGTCAGGCCGCATTTCTCTGCGGAGGGGAGGCGCAGATATGCATTAGGGTTCAGACGTATGACAAACAGAAGCAGAAGGAAGTGCTCAAGTAAGAGTATGACAAAATAATAATACTTAATAAAATGTTTGTACTCTAATAGTCTAATTACATTGGTGTTGAATGTATTGGAGGCTTACTATTAGCACTAAAGGTTTTGTGAGGCTATTTATGATTGTACTACTACTGCAACTGAACACAATTAGGGTTGTCACTATATAACGTTTTTGTGTTACGCTTACAAGAAACATCTCAATATTAAGGTTATTCACAATTATTGATGACAAAACAACAGTGAGTGAAACAGTGCCTGACATATAAAGTAAAGTTAATGTGACATAAACCAGCAGTTACAAAGCACTTTACTTTAAGGTTTACTTTTTTCAGAACTGAAATTACCCTTTTTTGCCTCTTACAATTCGTATGATTATTATTATTTTTTGCTGAAACATGCTGAAACTAAAAAATAAGAACAAATATGGCAACACTTTATAACACTTTTATTAGCCTGAATAAAGCATGAACAAAGACTTAATTTGTGATGAACAATTAGTTTGTAAATAATGACTCTTTGTAAAGAACTTTAATTAAGCAGTAACTGAGCCTGAATCATTCTTGTTCATTATGAATTAAGTTTATGTAGTGGTACCCGGACTTCTCTCAACTCTGTACATGACTATTCCTTAAAATCGGTGTTAAATGTTTACTAAATTGATGTTTGATTATGTAGAATAATAAAATGCATTGTTCACAATAGCCTTAATATCAGAATACAAATGTCCTATTAATAAGACATATTTTCAGCACTGCAGATTCAGCCTTAATGCACGTGTCAGGTTGATACGGTTGATACGGTTATAACTCATCAAGTTATAATGTATTTATGTTGTTTAAAAGTATTACGATACATCTCCCTGCATCGATACACGTAAATCTGTCACAATATATTGCTGTATCGATATTTTGAGTACTGTTAGTACTAATGTTACCGATTTGCCCGGAATGTTCCACTGTGCTGCAAAAGGTATTTTTAATGTTTAAAAATACCTTAATGTGAGCCTTTCCACAGATCTCAACAGTCATTTGGCCTTGTGGCAACAACTAGTTGTTTAATGCTGTGTTGTGGGAAAATTCCAAGCAAAACAGTAACATCTCCAAGCAGGTGGCAGACCCAGAAAAGTGACATAGTGCACCTTTAAGTAAAAGTGTGCAGCTTTTCCCCTCTGTATTTGGGTAGGAGATGATCAGGTCCTTGGAAGTGATAACTCATGAAACGTCACACGACACACAGAGTTGGAATATTACCCCAGTGCCAGCCCGCTCCATTGGCTCAGAACTGACATTCTCCTTTCATGGCCTCGTACAGCAGCAGAGTACGGGCCGTGTTCATCGTCACTCTGGTGGGAATCCCAAAATAAATGTAGCAAGTGGCTCCCAACCTTCATCACCACTCCACTGAAAATGAGATCTTTTTCCCAGTCAGCTCCGGGCCTATTTTGGAACGGCTAATAGATCAAATGCACAGCGCGATCAGGCAAAACGTTATGACCGCTGACAGGTGAAGAACATCATTTACTTCTTCGTTGTATGTTTTAGTGAGAGGGATTTTGCATGTGGAGCTGATGTGTAAGATTCAGGGGAAAATAAAACCAGCTTGTTAAACAGTTCACGTTTCAAGCTCGCTCTTAATACAAAGTGCAAGTAGAAAAGTGAAGAGGCAAGCATGAGCAGGATAAGAGCAAAGACATTTGTACGGTATCTTTGTTTAGCCAAAACACAATTCAAAAACGTACGAGAAAAATATGGGTTAAATTCTCAGTCTGGATCATTTGCCAAATGTCTCTCCCCTCTCTCTCTCCCCCCATCATATGCCTTCGAGCCAGAGAATGCTCATTAACCTTTATTTAACCAGGTCAAAATCGAAGATCAAAACTTCTCTTTGACCTGGTGGAAAACTTACTGCACAAAAATAATTATAAAACCATTTACACATTTAAACAAGAGCCATTTAAGAAACTTCATTTAAAAGCACAGACAATTTTCATAGGATTATTGTTTGTTTTTATAAATAGTGCAAAAACCAACTAACCTCAGTTCAGACTAGAAAGAGTTCCAAGCTGTGGGAGCAGCATAGCAAAAAGGTTAGCTCCCCTCAATTCAACAAAAACAAAAAAATGACACGTTTAATGTTATACTATAAAATTCCAGGTGAATTAATGTAATCTCCATGGAGACAAGCAGGAGGTGGACCCCCACTGTAAAAGTTACAGAGTTCACCTTTAAAACAGCAGGTGGTTGTAATGATATGCACTGTTACTGGCTCGTAACTCGTGTCATAATTCCTCAGTATCCCTAAATCTGATGCATTTGTAAGCGGCAGTAAGAAAGCCTTATCGTTTCCATCATAGAAATAAGCAATAAAAACCATCCTAGAGCCGCGAATGAGCATTGCAATCTTGCCTTTTTTTCCCGAGCGCACCACTGGAACACATGACACAAAGCAATTACCCTACTTTGTACCGCAATTAGCCGCTTTTAAGAATGCTGCTTTCTGATGTTTTTCTCTCAACTGGAGATAAATATGGATTGAAGGCAGCACTAACACATTGATTCACGCGTCTCCTCTTACACTTTCTGTAATATCAGCTTAAGCCCAATTACAGCAGATTTGGTTGTCTCCGCAGAGCGACTTTGCTTGTATTTGCGTGTGTGTGTGTGTGTGTGTGTGTGTGTGTGTGAGAGATAGCTAGAGAGAGAGGGAGAGAGAATGAGAGAGAGAGAGGGGATTTTGAGAATTTAGTTGCAATTTTACACAGAGGAGTCCCTGGGAATATTCTGAGCAAGCGCAATCGTTAATGCATTCATTAGAAGAGGAATCATATCTTAGTGAATTGAAAAGCTTTTTGGTTGGCTTGTTTGTTTGTTTCTGTTGTCTTGTGTTTTCCCCCCTGAGCACGTCTCCAAAATCATCTGCACGGAACAGGGTTTTTTCCAGAGTACAGACATCACTGTGATCTTGCATGTCAAATGATCCGTCTTAATTAAAAAAGATATATTGGGAGAAGATTAAAAAAAATGTGTCGAGATAGGGAAATCAGCACTACATTTTACCTACCGGTATATATTACTGAAAAGTCTGTTGTTTCGTTTAATTCTTAAATTTGCCAAGCTGTAAAATTCAGCTAACAACTTTGCAAAACAATTCTTCTTACTTATGTTTCTGTGAAATGGATTCTATTAAACAAAAATACTTAATACATTTCAGGACTGAGAAGGACAAATGGACAAAACAGACACTGTACACAACACAACAAACACTATTGGTCCTAAATTGAGTCTGATTTAGCCCTGATGTGGACTTGGTTTGGTCCTGTTAGTTAGTCCTTGTTTAATCCTGATTTAGTCCAGATTTATTATCGAGTTTAGTCTTGGTTTAGTTCAAATTTTGATGTGGTAAATGTGCAAGTGTGAACACACCCTAAACATGTCCATGTGTCCCTTACTTTTATGTTTGTCGTTTTAGTTTGCATTATTTTCTTTTAAACGTTACGTAATAAAAAAAATACATTATTAAATAAATCAATATTCTTACAAATGAAAAGCCTTATAATAAATCAAAATATAATTACATTTTCCACTGCGTCTTATGGATTAAGATTTGTACGTTGCTAAAATTGTCCCACAGCCTCAGGGGTAACAGCTCAGATAGATATGCAAAGTAAATCAATAAGTGCACAACATGTCACATTTAGAGACATCTCACACTTTCTTGGCTCTTGCGTCTTGCAGCTGCCACACAGATAAAGTTGCTGATTCTGTTTCTGGTTTAAATAAACACCAACCTGTTGCTGTACATTTTTCCCCATACCCCCCTTCCTCCCTCCCCCTCTCTCCCCTCACTTTCCCTCTTGCCCCTGCCGTCCCATTTCTGGTTTGTTTTACAGAGGTTTACCAGTAAGCAGGATGTGATCAGGCACTACAACATGCACAAGAAGCGGGACAACTCGCTGCAGCACGGGTTCATGCGCTTCAGCCCCCTGGACGACTGCAGCGTTTACTATCACGGCTGCCACTTGAATGGAAAAAGCACCCACTACCACTGCATGCAGGTGGAGTATTTCCAGAGACTTGCACCGTGCCCTTAGCTGCCCACGCAGTCACCACACGTACAGTACAGGCCCATGGAAACCAGATCAAAGTGCCACCTAGTTACATGCGCTGAGATTTTACAGATAAATGATTTAAATAGCATTATTTGGCCTGGTCTGTGTGAGTAACCAGCTTTATGAAACATTTTGAAATTAAAAGTAAAATTATTGTGATATAAACATAAAAAGCACTATAAATGTAGCGGTACTTCTTGATGACAACACACAAGGGAGACTCTTTCCATTCCAAAGTTGTGCATAAGGAACACAAACTAAACTTTTTTTAAATGTATTATTTGTCAAATCAAAGAACCCAGCATGGTTGCTACCAGGCAATTTCCTAGTGTGATGTCATCATTTACAATCAGGAAGTAAAATAAATTAAAAAAAAACAACAAAACGCTAAACCATTTTATGGCACAGTTTTAAATATGTTTATCTGAACTGTATTTTAGTTAATTGAGTAGCCCAACCTGTCTGGCACTTTAATTTTGCTTCTAAAGTCAACATTTATCATTCTTAGTCCTCATGATTACTATTGTGACCTGACTAATAATGATTATCGATTATCGAATTGTCTTGATATGCATAGTCAGGATCAACACTGGTTGAAGCAGTTAGATTATTTGGGATGTTTGATTTTTTACCAGGAGAAGGATAGTTAAAAGTATTTTGGAAACTCATTTCTCTACAATCCGGTTTTTAGCTTAGATAAATTTATCGTTCAACATTGTTCAGTTGGTCAACAGCGGGATGAGAAAGTCTAAAGAAGTTATTGCTAAAATATTTAAGTGCACTATTATAGAATTTTTTTGTGAAGTCCCCTTTACAGTAATGGTCACGTACATGCCCAGATTTGGGTTGTCTATCCCTTCTATAAACAGTTTTCTGGGTGGCAGAGCTTCTCACCAAGAACACCTAATGACAGTTCACACCCTGTCCATCTCCACCAATGCTCCAGCCTTAAATAAATACAAAAAATTTGAAAGATGGTGACGCCACATGAGTGCCTCCATTGGCCTATATAGTCCCCTCTCTCGCTCCTTAATTGGCATGGATAAAATTCCCCCAGCTGTTTACATAAACTTCACATTTTTCATCTTTTAGTACCAAGCAGCCCGTCGAAGATCATTCACCCATTTGTTTAATTTTTTACATCTGCTTATTTTCAAAAGTGTCATTGTGCTAAGAGCAGAGGAGGACCAGAGTTAGATTTTCCTTTTAAACCTTTCTAACTGCGTAATTGTTATTAGGACATTTCAGGGCTTGTTTTAACTGTGCTGAGAACCTGCAGATGTTGGCACTGGCGCTTTTGATTTACGATCAAAAGGAAAAAAAACAGAATAGCATTTTTTCCATTGTTTGACTCAATATGGAGAAGTTACCCCGTTTGTGTGCAGGAAAAATGCCAGGGATGATATACACTTTGTGCTTTTAATTCAAACATTAGCTGTCTTTTCCCCTTGCTGCTGGCTCCAGGCTCAACTGTAGATTTATCTCACTGTAGTGTCTCCCCCTCACCCCCTGAAACTAGTTACAGTAACTTTGTGGTGTGCGCATCATACTCCAAATATGACTATCTACTCCCAGTTTGGCAAGTCATGTACTTCTAGTCTCATGCAATTGTTTTGTAGGTTTTGGAGACAGTGAAATTCTCTATTGCATGAATAATCAAAATCAGTAGTTTACGTGAGAAAAAAAACTTCTTCCACTCTTTTCTAGGCCACTTTAGCATTCTCGTAACCACACTGAGCTATGCCCCGTCTGAACCCATTATCAGATGTTTTGTTTTCAGCCTTTATTGCAAAGTGAAACTGTTTTTGGTGCAGCAGGCCTAGATGCGCTCTTGATTTGATTTTCGCAGGTGGGTTGTAGCAAAGTGTACACCAGCACCTCCGACGTCATGACCCACGAGAACTTCCACAAGAAGAACGCGCAGCTCATCAACGACGGCTTCCAAAGGTTCAGAGCCACTGAAGACTGTGGAACTGTGGGCTGCCAGTTCTACGGCCAGAAGACCACTCACTTCCACTGCAGGTCAGGAGAGTCTCCATACAAAGTTATATATGTACACAGTGTCCTAAAAATAATCGTTTATCTATAGGCCATCATCATTATTATTTACACAGATAGCAAAAACAGCAAATGGCAATATTCACCAACTACTAAACCATTACATATTAATCTCTCGGCATTTGACAAAATATAAATTCCGATTAGGCCCCAGTATTGCAGTATTGCCCCTATTAGACTATTTTGGAAACTTGCCCAGTAAATCTTCATCAGTGGCACTTGTTTGGTTTGATTCATTAAACTCTTTGCAAGCCTCTGGCAGTGGATACAGGTGGTAATATGTGGGCCACTACTGCTGCCTCTGTTATGACTCTGCCTTTCTAATGGATTACAAAGTCAGCTTCCATTCCTCTCTGCTGCACCAAATACGTGCATGTGTTTTGATCCTTTTCTGTTTTTTTCGTTTTTTCTGGTCCGTTCAGGCGTCCAGGCTGCACCTTCACCTTCAAGAACAAGTGTGACATTGAGAAGCACAAGAGTTATCACATCAAGGATGATGCCTACGCCAAAGACGGCTTCAAGAAGTTCTACAAATACGAGGAGTGCAAGTACGAGGGCTGCGTGTACAGCAAGGCCACCAACCACTTCCACTGTATCCGCTCAGGCTGCGGCTTCACCTTCACCTCCACCAGCCAAATGACGTCCCACAAACGCAAACACGAGCGCCGCCACATCCGCTCCTCGGGCGTCCTGGGCCTGTCCGGCTCCTCCTTCATGGTCCCCAAAGATGAACCAGAGGAGTCCAGTAATGATGATCTGGTGGACTTCTCTAACATCAGTAGTAAGAACTCCAGTCTGAGCGCTTCTCCAACCACACAGTCCACTACAGCCTCTCACCTGATGGCCACGCCCACCACCTCCGTGTCCTCCTCGCCCTCCAGCCATGCCCTGAAGCCCACTCCCAACATGGCAGCCAGTGCGGGACAGAGGATGAGCAGCCTCCTGTCCCAGACGCTGCCCAGTAACATGCCTGTGGCTCTGGCTCTCTCCAGCAACGCTCTGGCTGCACCAAACCCATTCTTTCCCCTCATGCCCAGGCTGCCCCTCCAGCCGCCGCCTCACTCTGCTGCTAGTCTCATATCTGCTGTGTCATCTGGAGCCCTCTCCATGACCTCCAACTCACTGAGCCAGGTTTACTCCAGTGCTGGGGCAGACGGAGCCATGGCCTCCACCCCAACCTCCTTCTCCACCGCCTCCATCATGGAGAAGATCTCAGCCAGCAAAGGCGTCATCTCGCCCATGATGGCCCGACTGGCAGCTGCAGCGCTCAAACCCAACAACTCTGAAACAGGTTAGTGTGTATACGACCTGAACATACATTGTTTTGTGCCCTCGTTCTGACTTTCCTTTTGTTCATGTTCAAGAATGACTTTTAATATGGTCTGAAATAACTGTTATTAAAACTATTTAGAAATCTTGAAATACATTTTACAAAGACATACATTTGTTCTAATCTATATAGTAATTAAGAGACTTGCCTACATACAGTACATTTAAATCAACTCCAGCACATTTTGTTATCGGTAGAGTAACAGCTTCCTCCCACTGCTCTCCTGTGGATTGGCTCCTCTCACTCATCCAGCTCCAGAGTGCACACAGGGGTCATTCGCGCTGTGACGATCCCACAGCAAGTGCTCAGAGCTGGGCCAGGCGTCACCAACCCTCCTAGGCTTACAGGGACACAACGGAGGGAGACACGGTCTTCTCCTCCGCTGTGGGCCGGCTGTTATTGTGTTGATCGTTTGTTAGATAGCCACAATCCATTTGGAGATAAATGCGCTGACAGGGAAAGAGTAGAGCCTGTAAAAGTCTGCTCTGATGCTCCGAGTGGGGGGGCTCCTGGGGCCTGTGTCGAACATGTTTCCTCATCATTGCTCTCTTATCTGTGCGCTGCGCCGTTCCAGCCAAATGGAGGTGGAATGAAATTAAGTTCAGAAAATTGTGAGAACAAAATATATTTTCCCCCATATCCTCTTCGTGAGACTGATAAAAAAACAGAAACCACTCAGGCAGAAACAACTCTATGCACTATGCTCCCGAGCATCGGCAAAGTTGAATTTCTAGAAAGCTTGAGTTTCCTCAAAACATGTCAACAACTATTTAGCATAAACATAATTCTCATACGTTTCGGAGGTAATTGGCTTGTCTGGGTTTATCTCATTGCTTCAAACAAGCCGAATACAGTGCAGAGGAAACACATTTGCATCCTTCTGGAATTATTATATTTTTTTGCATATTTCTCCAAACTAAATGTTTCGGATCATCAAACTGTTTAAATATTAGACAACAAGAGACAATACAAAATACAGTGCGGTTTTACAAATGGGATACATAGGCCTTGTAATAATTTGGAATTTCATCATTTTAAAAGTGCTTGAGGTTCTTCTTCTCTCTTTTAATGGGACAGTTGCATTTGAATGGTAATGCGGGGATTTACACAAAAAAATTGCATCTTTGCATTTGGACACATAATGGAAAATGTAATGTTTAATTCTTCCCTTCATTTCAATTTAAACTTTTAGCGCCTCAGAATGTTGCTGTCATTTGAACATAACCTATTTAAGAAATCCCAGAGATGAATCCTTATTTTTCTGGCGTGTACAGCAAGTAGGGTTGGTTACAGGGGCGGCGTGAGTTTACGGAGGGAGGAGGTGAAATTCCGGATGTTGGGAATTGGAAGGATTAGAAGAATTCCTGGTGGTGTTGCAATATGGAGCTGTCAGGCTGAACTCCACCTCTGGGCTGCAGTAGGTACTGTCAAAAGAGGGGCGTCCCACTGGAGGATGGGCCTCTACAGATGGTGTCACCCCTCCCCCGTACACACACATGTGCGCAGTATAAGACTTGGTGCTTCATAGTTTTTGTTCTCATATTCTGTGCTAAAAAAAAAATGTGTGAACAGGACATTTGGGGCTCAATTGTGGAGGAAGTGGTTTGTGCTTCTTCAAAACCAAAAATGTGTGACTTTGTGGCCTTTTCTCACAATGCATTTTGTTCATGAGGTTGTGAAACTTTGCTGTGAATGTGGCCAATTGTGCATTTAATTTTTTTCCCCTCTTTTGGCTTCTGAGTAATTTCTTTAGTTTTTCTTATTAATGTTCCACTCCAATTTGGCCCTAAGTGTTTTTCCTCACGATTGGAGCATCTGAAGGGTTTACTAATTAGACACACAGTACAAATGATCTTTCCCAAACGCTGTATCTTATCCACAGTAATTACAGGCTGGTACATTATTCCTGGATAATTTCCAGAAAGAAGCTGCTTTGAGTCAAACTCATTTGTTCTCCTTGTTTGGAAAGTGGAGAAAGAAAATGGCACGCTGCTGTTCAGGAAGCTCTAACCAGCCAGGCCGTAAATTTCCTCATATAACATGCGCTGATTGGGTCAAAGTTGACGTAATTGTGAATGACAAGGAAGTGTTTGTATGACTGGTTAATTTTGGGCGCTCTTAGGGGGCAGTCGAGGGGGATGGAAGCAACGAGAATTAACTGACCTCAAATCAAAATATTGTATGTTTAGTTTGGCCCCGCCCCAAGCCCATTGTCAAAGAGAACTGACACTTCTCAATCGCTTTCAGCTGACAAGACTGGCTTTTCCACTCGTATTCAGACTGATATGTCTCTGGGTCATCTTATAGTGCGGGGGTCTGCTCACACCCACTCATGTATGGGGCTGCCCTGAGTGAGTGAAAAAAGAGGGGCTCCACAGGGCCAAAGGCGCACTCTGCTCTGGACACGACCTTGTCACAAACCCTCAGCACTGCACTCATTATTAAACAGCGCATTTTTGACCAGACTAGTCACTGCGCTGTTGGTTTTATGGCTTAAGAGCGTTTGCTGGGACTATCTTGGGCTGTAGCCTCAGGACAAATGAATATTTCAGTCCCTCGAGGGTGGTTGGGGTGGGGCCACACTCACCTTCTTGTCAGCGTTTCTTCTGCACCGACCGCATGGCATTTATTTATTTAATCTTCTGTCCTCTGAATACCTCTTTGGAGAAGAATGTGATTGAGAGGTCACGCTATTTGAACCAATCTGATTGGCTGTCAGCTCCAATCTGACCGACATGGCGCCCTGTTCCTTGTGGGTACGCTCAGTGGCACCGTTGTCAGGCCAACGCTGAGCCCAGGAAGGGGGTGGGAGGGGGCCGTCCAATCTGAGACTGCCACTTTCCCTCAGCATTAGCATCTCACTTAATGACCAGTTAAGAGGCAGCCCGCCAAATGAGTTGTGACAAGTGCTGCAGAAAACCCAGTCTTTTTCCCTCATATCTGCCGCCTCTCAATCACTGTTTAAAAGCCTTGACGGCCTGACATAATTTCACAATAATTATCACTGGGAGATTCGTTTGGGGCCAGGACAGAAGTCACATTAGATCTCATCAGGCGTAATAATGCTGACCAACAATAACCCTGTTGTGTCTCTCTCCTCAGGGAATGGCCAGCCTCCGTCAGGCCAGTACAGTCTGGTCCAAGTGAAGCAGGAGCCCATGGAGCCGGGGTCCGCAGGGTCCCAGGACTCTGCCCAGGAGCACAGCCTGGACCTCAGCAAGAAGGAGCATAGGTAACACACGACACACAGACAGACTCAATGAGGGCTGTAAATGTAATGTAAACAGAGCGGGTGGAATATTCATATGATAAATTGGTTTGGTAAAATAACAATGGTTTTGTGATTTTAAAAGTCATTTTTATCCATTTAGTTTGCTGCCATCTATCAAAAATCTACTATGCATACATCTATTAAAAATTCATCGCTTTTGTTCACTTTTGTGCAAAATGTTATGCATAAACCTCAGATGGCGCTTATGTTGTAGATCCTATTTCTTAATAAGACAGCATTTTTCTTCTTCATTATACAGCACACCTTGCATGATAAATAGTAATATTTACTGTTCTCATGCAAATCTTGACTAAACATTGTTCATTTGACTTGTTCCAGTAATGAATCAAACGGACACGCCGTACCGGGGAATACATCTCTTTTATCCTCGCTTATGAATAAGGTAAGATCCATCCATCAAACGCCTTTCATCCCAAGACAAATTAGCGGCACACGGAGGGGCCTGTTTGTTTTTGAATGTTTCACCGCTAATAAGATGAGTTTGTATCATTTAAATTTTCCAGCCATTTTTCATATGGCGTAATTTTCGCTGCACCTCTCACAAATTAATATAATGAAGCAGTAGCTGGGTGCCATGCCAGATATATTGAGATGTTTGTTTTTTGATGAGCTGTTTTGAACTCGACGTCCATTTTTCCTCCTCCTTTATCCTTTTTCTCTCCCGCCTCATGCTACATTTATTTATAGACTTTGTAAATTATTTGATTAAAAAGTCTAGGGGGGGGGAACTGGCAGGCAGGCATGGCCATCATTTTTTACCCGGTCTAAGTGTTGGCGTATGGAAATTTAAATGTGTGTTTTTTTCTTTAAGATTAAAATGGACATTGTTTTAATCATACATCTCGCCTGACACCTACAAATGACTCAGGTGTTTACAGCAGTTTGTTGATGACATGGCAGCAGGGTAGATTCAGACTGAACTTCAGGAAAGGTACTGCTGCTTTGACCAACTTCCAGAACATAATTCTAAAACCATATATTCTTATGGGGTTTCTACTGCAAATCCTCTGCTTACAGAGCAGCGATTTGTGTGTGGATTTAGCATGGTTTATACCAGATGCCCTTCCTCAGGCAACAATCTCAATTTATTGTAGTTCGACAAGGAGATTCCAACTTTTACATTCTTATGTGTCACCTCTCTGGGACAACACAGTAGTTAGCATAACAACAGGATGTGCTTGAAGTCATGTCACTGCAGCCTCGCGGCTCGAGCTCAAGCCACACGCCACATAAAAGAGAGTCCCACGGGACACTTGGCAAATGGGGCCTGGCCTGCACTCAAGCTCCTGTCTACTGTTTGTAAATCGGCCTCTGCTTTCTTCTACTTCCAAATCTCATGTCTCTAAGCTCACACATTCAGACAAATTTAAATCGAAGTGTTGGACTAACTGTGACTGAAAATGTGTTTTCAGATGACGCATATGAACCCTGCCCTCTTCAGTGCCATGAATATCAAATCCGAGATGGATGGAAACCACAGGGGAGACCACTCAGAGGCAGGCCACTACCTGAACCAAGTGCTCAAGAGGTCGCTGCCCGACAAGCCCAATGAGATCTGGAGGACATACCTGCGCAGGTACGACACACCAGTGGAACAACAGTCAGATGTAGATTTGTACACTTTAGGCTGACTCTGGTTGTCAGAATTAAATGTGTGTGATTTATTTTTAAACCTGTATATCCCCTTTTCTTTGTTCTTGCTCAGGTTTGACACTGATGACTTCTGTGAGGCGCATTGCGACTTCCTTCAGAAGGTGCACTTTCACTGCATGGTGGAGGACTGTGGGGCGCTGTTCAGCACTGTGGACGGGGCCATAAAACACGCTAAGTGAGTGTCACCCCAAGTCATGATCAGGAAAACACCATCTACATTTGAGGGTGAAGATTTATTGAGCTGTGTAAGACTGAGCTTGTGTTTTGTTGTGCAGCTTTCACCTCCGGGCCACTTTGAAAGTGAAGTCTGAGGGCTCGTACAGTGAGAAGGAGTCGTCTGGAGAACCTGCTGCCCCAGTGTCCATGGCCAACAACCCCCCTTTGGACATGTCCCACCTCAGCTCCTCGGGGGGCTACAGCTCGCCCCCTCCCTCCATGTTGGCATGGAAGCAGTTGACCGGCACCATCCCTCAGATGTCTGCCTCAATGCCCACTCTGCCGGCCAGCTCCCCTCTACCCACCACCTCACTGGAGAACGCCAAGCCACAAGTAAAACCTGGCTTCCTGCAGTTCCAAGAAAAGTAAGAGAAACATTTGTTATCTTACAAGTTTTGTATGCCAGTCAACATAAATATATTTGTTATAAAAACTTCTCTTTATTGCAAACATCTACTAGCAATATTGTATTTCAATTCTTCCTACTGTCCTTTTTTGTCCAGTGACCCCTGTTTGGCTACTGACTGTAAATACTCAAACAAGTTTCACTTCCACTGCTTGTTTGGGAACTGCAAGTATGTCTGTAAGACGTCTGGGAAGGCCGAGTCCCACTGCTTGGACCACATCAACCCCAACAATAACCTTGTGAATGTGAGGGACCAGTTCTCCTACTACTCCCTGCAGTGTCTGTGCCCCAACCAGGTGAGTCCCTGCACACAGCCGAATCACTTTCTGTCAGCCCCACACGTTCTCACTGTGAAGTATGCTATCTATTAGAGCAGCATTTGAGCTTATTTGACTCAAGGCTTTCACAAGCACTGCTCCCTGTCTTCCATCTCCGCTGAAAAGACAGTCGACTCACCCCAGTAATGCCTGTTTATATGTCAATGATGTCATTTTGACTGCCGCATTCTCCTCTCAGAAAAGGCCAATTTAGCTGATATTACCCAATAAATCATTGTCAGTGGCACAGTAAACAAGGCTGTCTCGAATAGGGCAAAAATCAGGGGAATGCTCCGTAAATGAAACCTAAATGGCAGCCCGTGCCTGCTCTCATGAGCTCATATTTGGAGAAGCGTTTAAATGAATTAATTAATGTGTCGAAAATCAGCCCTTCACAAAAGGCCCCCTCCTCCTCAGTGGCAGCGCTGCACACAGATCTTATTTGGCCTGTCTTTGGGGAGGGAGGAGGGCAGACAGATGGGGCTGTGCAGTGTCAGAGGAGACGTACGGGTCTCTGATGAGGAAGAAAAAGCAGAGGATTGTGAGATGTGGATTATTTTGTGGGAAACTTTGAACACAGACATCAAACACAGTTAATCGGCGTCTGTGGCTCATACACTTACCACGCCTGACTCAGGAAATTGAAATGATGCGTCTGGTCCACAGCACTGTGAGTTCAGAATGAGAGGCCACTATCACTGTCTGCGGCCCGGCTGCTACTTCGTCACCAACATCACGACCAAGCTGCCCTGGCACGTCAAGAAGCACGAGAAGGCAGAGCGACGCGCGGCCAACGGCTTCAAGTACTTCACCAAGAGAGAGGAGTGTGGCCGTCTGGGTAAGATTGCACACACAGGTCAACATAGACCACCTAAAAAGTGATAATGCTGGCAAAGAGGACATTTTTTAAGCCATTATTGACAAGTGGGTGTGAATCAGGGCCCTATTTAACTCAACAACAGCCAACAACTACATTATAAAACTATCCATTAATGGTTTTAAGTGGCTATTGATGAATACACTAATAGTTACCCAAGTGATTTTAATCTTTTTGGTGGAAAGGCGAGTTAGCAAAAAACATTGGTGAAAGCTGAGTAATAACCAGGAAACTATTATCCTAGCCACATTGTTCAAATAAAGACAGTAACACCAGAATTCTAACTGGAGAGCTAATATTGACTTGTGTATATTATTACATTTTTTTGAATGCAAGTCAATTGGAGGGAGCCAGGCGTCTAGGAGCCAGGACTTTAACTTCCGGATCGGATTCAACTTCCACTCATCAACGTGATGTCTGCTTGTTAAACTGGGCAGTTTCACAAATCTTTTAGAGAAGAATTCCAACCATGGATTAAAGTATAGAATTGTGCACTTAAGGCAGCAATTGATTTTTAATGTCTGTTGTGGGAGGGTATGCTGTGTGTTTGCCAGTATGTGCAGTGTGTTGGCCAACAGCAAGCATTGGTATGGCGGCATTCTTTTTTCTTTTTTTTGTTGCATATGCACAATGGCAAAACCCCCCTCAACACCCCAAGTCCCTAAGGTAGTCTTCTTCTCTCTCTTTCTCCATATGAGCAATAACGTCAACGGGGGCAATCACATCCAGGTTGTTTTCTTCTTCCTTTTTGCCCCTGTCAGAAATGAGCAATTAGCTTTGTGTTTGTTAATTATCCGGCTTGTCTGGTTTAGCCTGTTTGTGTTGCGGAGCTGCTCCTCTCCGCCACCGCTGCCATCCAAATGAATTAAAAGTGATGTGTATTTTTTTTCCTTTCTTTCTTTTTTCAGGCAGTTACACAAGCTTTTCAGAGCGCAAAAACAAAGCAAACAAAAAAGCCGGCCCGAAACAGCTGTTTTTTGTCCTCAGTCCGATCTGCCAGGCGTATTGTTCGAGAGGATTAGGATTGCGAGCGCTACAGTCATAAAGAATTGATGGCTTGCCAGTATCCATGGCAGCGGCACTAAATTGAACATGGCCGATGATGCTACCTGGATTGGGTCGCAACAAAGGGGCCCTGCGTGTCACGGGGGTTAACATTATTTGCTCAACTTGCAGCGTTTGGAGCGGTGTGCAAAAGCGATTTGATGACACAGGGCTGTTTGTGCGACTGAAGCGGGCGCCATGGTTACTGACATGCTAGCACCTGCCCAGCATGTTACTCTTTCAATTATTTCTGCCTGCTTTTATATAATGGTATTTGATTAACAGGCACAAAACGGAACATTCATTTAATTTGAAATCATAAAGCAATTAGAGCCACGGCGCTTAAAACAAGGGGAAAACGGATAGGCGAATAGGAAACAGATAGGAGGAGAACAAAAGACAAAAATGACAATGGAGATACTTTGAAAAATGAATTTAATATGGTAATAATTGTATATTTACTTTGGTTTGCAGGGGCGTGTGCGCATTATTGGCCCGCCGAAAATGAGAATTTATTTATGTAAATTCCTAATTGAATAAAGCATGTCAGTGTAATAAAAGAGCTCCACAGGTTTAGTGCAGGGAAGGCTTGACTTCTCAGTGTGACACCGCAGTGATCTAATATTCCTCCTACATGTACAGTCTACACAAACAAGTCCTGGAAATGCAATCCCTCTTTAGTCACCAACTCATAGAAACTACACATATTTCACTTCATATTCAATTTAATAACCATTCACACAGAAACTAATGCATAGCGCAGAGGTACAGACAAGTACAGAATGAATATGAACAAAGAACACTTCATATATAAGAGGAAAGCCACTAAGAAATAATCTTTTGAATCATTTTTATTTTTGATATATATTTTGATATTTGATTCAAACTAGGCCTGTAACAATAAAAAGGTAAATTCAAGCACAATATATCACTACAGAAATATGATAAACTATATTGATATTGATACATTTAATGATATTATGCTACTGAAATCACAAATAATTAAACACTTAAGTAGTTAGTTAGTATCTACAATGTTACTTATTCAACCCTTCACAGCTCAAATATTATTGTATACATCCCAAAAAAATAGAACTTCCCCACTATTGCAAAGAAAAAGTACACACGGTAATAATTGAGCCCCAAAAAATATAGTTCTGTCTATTTTTTATTGAACGATAAGTCGATACTGTCAAACTGCAGTAAAAGATATGCTTTTGTTGTAAACTATACAAGAAATATACTGCATCAGCTTGGTTGTATGTGATTTGTTTGGCTTGGTCACATGCCAATTAATGTAAACCAACCAAATGAGAATCCAAGATGTTTTCACACATAGGCCAAAATGATGGTTAAAGTAATTAGTGTTTTTATTTTCTTAGGCTGCAAGTACAACCAGGTGAACAGTCACTTCCACTGCATCCGCGAGGGCTGCCAGTTCTCCTTCCTGCTCAAGCACCAGATGACCTCACACGCTCGCAAGCACATGAGGAGGATGCTTGGCAAAAACTTTGACCGAGTCCCATCCCAGGTACAACGCACTACAATATGCTACAGCAACTACAGACAAACAGCCTCTATTGTCACACGCAAATCTCAAAAAGAGAGGTTATTATCTCCAAATATGGGCTGCGCACCTCAGGGGACTATAACAGGTGTTGAATTGTTTATGGAAACATCTGGAAACTAATCCAAGTACCTCACACGCCCTTTGCTATTGTCAGGCATTTTATCCCATTTTAAACTCCTATGTAGGTTAATGGTAACAACTTTAACTTAGCAGATAGTAATTTGGAAAATGAATACAAAGTCAAAAGAAAAATGATTGCGTGCACTTAAACTAATTTTACGCTTTCTAAAATTCTAGGTGTAATCGTTGTGTAAGTTTAGCTTCCTGTCATATGAGTCATATTGGTGGAAAAAAAAGCAGATTGGCGGCCATATCTTGTCTCACCCATCAAATGTAATTCATGCATGACATACTCGAGACATATTTCACATTTCGACTTCTGTACTTTATTTCCTAACATAACCTCTTGTGGGGCGAAGCTAGATACATCAAAACATGTGGATTTACTAGTTCTCATTGTTGGTTTTCTTTTCAAAGTCTCCCTATAATGACAGAAGTATGACGTTCGTGCTTTCTTGCTAAATACCGTTGTGTGCAAATATTTGGTTTTATGCCAGCAACCAACACCTGTTTTTGAGAACTTGTTCTTTTTTGGGACATGTTTGTTTAACAGTCAGTACTTTTCCGTGCGAGCAGAAAAGGTTGAGTTATTGCCCAATGTGATTATTACATTATTATTAACATTTTATTAGAATGACACACCTGGATAGTGGCATTATTCTCACTATTTTGGCAGGTGGGATTAAAAAAAATACTATCAAGGTTATACAAAAACAGATTAGTCTGCCTCCTTCTTGTCTTTGTTAATTATAGGTGTTTTTATTGCTAAAAAATCAGTTCTGACCTGTAACTTGGCCTGTTGGTATTTGTCTCCATGGAAACAGACGTTAAAGGGCTGTACCCAAAAATCTGTTTTGCCACAGCACAGATATATTGCCAAATTATCTATTCGGATGAAAATTAATTCATTGTGCACTTTTTGCATCTGATTATAGAGCGTTTTATTCTTTAAGAAGCAGGAAGTGCACTGTTAGCAAGCTAGTTGTAGTTAGCTTTACCGTAACAGCAAAACTTGCTCTGAAAGTTGTGAAAAGTGCTTTAAAACTCATCACGGTGCATTATTTTTTTAATTGAATTGGTGTTGTAAACAATAGCTAAATAATTTATGTCCATAAATAAAAATGGTAAATGGTCACATTTATATTGTGCTTTTCTACATTCAAGGCACTCAAAGTGCCATGTGATGCTTTGGGATAGTTTCTGTATATTGACACATATATTACACATCTGCATTGCCCAAATCAAATCTTTGACACTAAATATTACAAAACCAATCAGTAGAAAAGCATAGGTGGAGTGAATATAAGCCTAACCAAACTGCTTTGTTGTTTATAGGGGCACCCTCTGGGTCACAGGGCAGAGGACATGCAGCACCCCTCCAGTCTGGTGTCCGGTCAGATCTCCAGTCAGACTAGCCTCACAGCCAGCTTCTCCAACACCTCCATGGACGACACAGAGGATTACGTGGACTACACCGGGTGCAGTCCTTTGGGTCTGTCTTCCGAATCCTCCAACCAGGACAGGAGCTGCACCAGCACGCCAGTGGGCAATGACGCCTCCCCTGCAGGTACGTCCGCACTCTGCAGTAACCACACTGTCAAGATTGCCATTTCATACATTCTTCAATCATGTTTTTGATTTACTTGCACTTGAATCAATAGTTTAATGATACATCAGCCAAAATATTAAGATAAAACCATTATTATTAGACAATATAGGTCTCATAAAGCATCCTTTTTGCACTTGAGGCCATTGTAGATAATTGCATTGTCCACTGGCCGGAAAACATCCCCGTGGCATTTTGTTTACTTGGGCAGTTTTACTGACCTGGGGCTAAATGCATAGATTACAAAACTGTTTTTCATCTTAATGATTATCTGGAATTCTTTACCTTTGCTTTGCCTGCCTGCAAACTTCCCATTTCACATAGCAATATATATGATCTACTTACTATTCTCATCATGTTGTTTTGGCTGGTGTTTGGGTAACTTGTCTTGAATGGGGCTCATTTTGTATCATCTCTTCTCTTTTATCTTCCCTTTTCTACCTCCCATCCCTGTGTGTGTTTGTGGATTTGTGGGTGTGCGTTTCCCCTCTGTCCGTGTTCCCCACCACCCCCTCTGGTCACCCTGTCTCTCCAGGACAAGGCTGCCCCACCACACCTTCTGCTCCTACCACCCCTGCTGACACCACCCAAACCGCACTTCCTTCTCCTCCTCCTCCTCCTCCTCCTCCTCCAGCTCTCTCCGCCCTGGCCCCTCCTCAGCCGGGGCTCCAGGCTCCGGCCCTCCCCCCTGCCCTTCTGCGCCCGCCCCTCTCCTCACTCCCATACCTCCTGTCTCCACCCTGTCTGTCATACTCTCTGCTCAGCGCCTCTCTGGGAGCCACTCGGAGTGTTGTCATGCCAACCAACACACCAGCTTACAGCCCCATCATTGCCACTCCGTCTCCGGTTAAAAATGACGTCCCTATAGTACAGGATGCTGCAGGTACTTACCCCGGCGCAAACCAACACTGCAGCTGTCACTCAGGCCAGGCCTCTATGCACTTGTGTTTGTGAAGCATGCCGAAAGGAAACATGAGGAAAGTGCATGCACAAAACAAACATGTCTCATGAACTCACTGACTTTGTACAGGGAGAATCCACTCAAGCATTAGCTGCTACAGTATATTACAGATAAAGGCGTCCTGCTGTACCAAGCACGGCCTTGGTTAGATTCCATTAACTGGTCTGCATCAGCAGTCTCTTATTTTAATCACACCGCGAGTTTTATAGAAGCCCACTGCTTCCTGTCTCGCAGAACAGGGAGCACATCATTAGCCGTGACCCTAGGGTGTTACAAAAGGTGGGTGCCCCCCATAAAACAACATAAAGATAAGAGGGTTGGTTAAGATCCACAGCTCTCCCTGTGTTTGGAGGCTGAGACACCCTGTAAAAGTGTCATGTTTCAAAGGCAATCTATCATTTGCTCTCTTTTAATCATTCAGGGAATTAGGAATTCTAAAAGTGAGGCTCCTTGTGCTTACTCAGCTGTGAGGAAGTTACATCAGAGCTACAACAGGAGGCTGTGGCCACTGTGATATGCCTGTTGTATGTGGCTTTGCTTTGGTCCCACTCATTGTTTCCTGTGTTTTTCCTCCAGGCAACACCATCTCCATTCCCACCGCCACTGGTGCCAAGAAGCGCTTCTGGATCATCGAGGACATGTCCCCTTTCGGCAAGCGCCGCAAGACTGCCTCATCCCGCAAGATGCTGGATGAGGGCATGATGCTTGAGGGCTTTCGCCGCTATGACCTCTATGAAAACTGCAAAGATATCAACTGTCAGTTCTCTCTGAAGGTGACCCACTATCACTGCACCAGGGAGAACTGTGGGTACAAGTTTTGTGGGCGTACGCACATGTACAAGCACGCGCAGCACCACGACCGCGTTGACAACCTGGTCCTGGATGACTTCAAACGCTTCAAGTCCTCACTCATCTGTAACTTCCCTGACTGCCAGTTTTCAGGGAACAGTACCCACTTCCACTGCCTGCGCTGTGGCTTCCGCTGCACCGACAGCACCAAGGTGACGGCCCACCGCAAACACCATGGCAAACAGGACGTGATAAGTGCAGCTGGCTTCTGCCAGTTCAGCTCCAGCGTCGACTGCGAGGTCCTTGACTGCAAGTACAAGCTCAAGTGCTCACATTTCCACTGCACCTTCCCTGAGTGCAAGCACACTGTGGTGGGCATGTCCCAGATGGACTCCCACAAGAGGAAGCATGAGAAGCAGGAGCGTGGCGAGCTGCCCTCAGTCTCACCCAAACAAGAAGCGCCCCATCTGAGCGGAGCCGGGTCAGCAGTCACCCCTGTGTCTATGGGCATGTCCCACATGAACAGCACCCCCTCCATGTTGTACCCGGGGGGAGCCCTGGGGTCAGACTACAGCCACCCGTACCCCCCGTCCTCCATGGGCATGGACACATCTCTTGATCGCTCCCTGAACCTGACGGACACCAGCAGCTCCTTGTTCTTCCTGAAGAACGCAGCTGGGCTGGGCCTCAATGACTCCCTGGACCTCAGTAAAAAGATGCTCCAGGACACAGGCCTGTCCAACCACACTTCCATCCCCCTGAGAGCGGGCTCCGGGCCGGAGGACACCACCGGGACATCCGGGGAGGCGGAGGACGACCTGTCCCCTGAGGAGGACATGAACTCTGACTCAAACGATGACTCGATTGCGGAGGCCCATAGAGAGAAGGACTGTGCAGAGGCTCTGAATGCTTCCGTAAACCACTCTTCCCCGCTGGAGAGTTCCCGAGTGGAACAACAGGACCCCTGAACTCTAAGTGACTGAGAACTGAGAACAAACACATGAGAGAGGCCTCACACATCCTGTTCAGACTTCAAATAAAACTAGTGACGGCCCACAGTGATTAATGATGATGTTTACAAGATGACCAACATTATTAATTCAATTATGCATTAAGAAAAAATATGAACAGACACAGTAATAGGCCCCACTTTTACAAATAAGGGGGCAGCAATGTAAAACATTTTACTACACATCAGTCTTTTGTGTGGGTGCATGTTTGACTTTAATTTATTTTTATTTTTTCACTTTACTATGTGTGAAAAAAAACAAGAAAAACAAAAACAAATCTCTCTATATAACTATATATGTAAGTGTGTGCGTGTGTGAACGATGATCTACCAAGGAGAAAAGTGCTGTGGATATTCAATAAGCAAAGGCAAGCGGATCACTAAGGGGAATGCCCTCAAAGGTTTTGCTCTTTTTCTGTATTATTGATAATAATAATATTAATATTATTAGACATTGTGGGGAAGAGTATAAAGCTCCTTTTCTCTGATGTTTTACTTTGTTCTCAATCTGGATTTGACCAGTAGCTTTTTGGTCAGTTCTCGTGACATTCTGCTAGCTGTGTCCCACTAGCACCCAAAACCAAGCTCAGTCCCTGTAATGTACCCCTCCTGTCTCGGGGCTTACCCAAGGGCCCCTAAGAGGAATCAAGTCTGTCTGTGGATAGTACACTTTTCTATTAGCTGACCATTACAAACAGAGAAATCATGCTCATATTTAAGACTATTTTTGTTACCGTTGGCCTCACTGCATTAAATTGTCATTTTGTTGCGTTTTAGTTGGATGCATATCAATTTGGATGAAGCTGTATTTAAATCAAAGGGAGGGTTGGACTGCCCACAGGATTTAAAGAGACATTTGGATGCAGTGGGATATTTCAGCACCGGGAAAGTAGCTCTATGTTGAAAATGTACAGACCCAAAAATGTCCAAAAGGCATTGTTCGTTTTTTTTTCTTTTTCACTTTGGCTGTGGTTGAACTCCTGTTAATGTTATGCTTTTAATTTAATATTTATGTGACCTTCCAATGAGACATTTTTAGGGTGTTATTGCACTTTTTAGGTTCATTTTTACCGTCAGAAAAATATATATATCTTTTAACAGGGAATTTGCTTTAATGTTGTTTTAGTTCACTTTGCTTTGATGCACAAATAGATGTTAGTGTGACAAAGAACTCTTGTTATGTGACTTATTTAAAAACTGTTTTTTATTTTTATTTTTTGCTTTTCTGTGATTGGACAAAAATGGGCTGCTCCTGACATGGGTGTGGCTTGGTTAGAAACACTAATATGGACTGTAATTGAAGAGGATTGTGAAGAGGCTGACTTACTGTAGTTCTAAATTATTATTATTATGTATTAAACAGTGGACACACGCAAAGGGAAGATTTCCAGACCTTGGCATTGGAAAAATAATCACAATAGGGAAAAATGTGTCAATGATATTCCACCAAACATTGTTTAGAAAAAAAAAGAAAGAAAAAAATTGTTGTACAGTATTTTCCTCTGTAAAAAATAACTATATATGAACAAAATGCTCTTTGATGAACAGCTTCCTTTAAAAAGAAAAGTCGTAAAAGGAGAAATGAAATAATAAAAAGTTCAAAATTCAAATAGCCTCACTTTAGTTTGCTTGTGTGTGTGACTTTATTTTCTGTTGGTCCAGCCCTTTGGAAGAGCAGAATTAATATTTACAGTCATTTCACAGTCTAAAAAAAAGAAAAGTACACACATTTTTAGTTTTATTTATAATGATTTTTGTGTGTTATATCTTTTTTTCATTTTAGATGAAATCCTTTCCTGTGAGCTCAAGCCTCACAGGCTGAGTCGCCCAGCCTCCTGTTAAACTCCTGTGCACTTGAATTTAGTTTTTTTGTGTGTGCGGCTGTGAAGTAGCAGGATTTGTATAAACGTTGACATTAAATAAACTATAAATATGATACAGATACACTGTATTGTATAGTGTTTGAAGTCCGTCTGCAGACTTTTAACATCTGAGCGGCTCTAAAAGAGGTTCCTCTTGGCTCTGTCCCAGCTACGATTCATATTTCATGACCTTGTGCTTCTCCCTCTGCTTTGTTCTGCCATTAATCCAACTGGAGCTACGCAAAGCACAGCCAGAGGAGTCCACAGTGTTTCAGCTCCGTGAGGACAAGAACAGAGCACCTCTGTGTAGGTCCAGCCTCAGGCCCTGCTCCTGCAGCACTCTCTCTCCTCTGCCTCGCTCGCCCAGTGTCTCTCTCTCTCCTCTGCCTTGCTCGCCCAGTGTCCCTCTGCACTCTCGTCCAGTGGCCCGGGCGTCACTTGCTGTGTCCCCGTCTACAGCTGTTCCTGTCCTTCCTGCTTCTTCTGAGGCTTTTGCTAATAAAAAGACAGACATGGGTAAAGGCATCACCATCTGTCAGCCAGCTGGCTCCTGTATATAATCTATCAGAAAAAAATGAATACACAGAAAATTATATTACACTAAAACCAGACGGAAACGACCTCCAAATCCAGCTTCGGCTTCTGCTGAAACGACAGATCCTTTTACAGGAGAAATTAATTCAGTCAGAGACGGTGCACAGAAGTGAAGAAACAGGGAGATGTATTTCCAGAACTGGAGAATATGAAAGGCGCCTGCTCACTGCAGCAGCCACATTTTAGAATTTGTCAAATATATTGCACTTTTGGACTAAAAGCCATCTCCCGTTAGCATTCAATTCAGCGAGATTCATGAGATGTTTTCTATGAGAAGTTGACAAAGAAGCAATTTTGTAAGTCTCCACTTCAATTTGTTGCCCTCAGCACTACTCTCTCTACTGTTTCATATTTATTTCCCTGGAATCAGTGCTTTCCATCTTCATTGTGCTGTATTTATGTTTTCTCTGTTTGTGCATGTCTTATGCAAAGATTGAGCTTTTCACTCAGTGAAATAAAAACATACTGAACCAACATAAGCTTCCTGTGTGTTTGAGTGTCTGTGACAGGTGCGAACTTCATGAAACACAGGGGGTGCACTGTGAGCGTGCATGGGCGTGTGCACATGTCTGAGGGGCTGATGTGCCAGGAGCAGGCTGGGAGAGTGCGACAGGTGTGCTCTGCATATGTGGTCACATGATGCCTATAAGGCAGATTAGGCCCAAACAGATGAAGCGCTGCTTAATGGCAGCTTTTATTAAGTTCACAAAGCACAGAGGGAGGGGACAGAGGAAGAGCAGGTGGCTGCGTCTCTGCTCCTCAGATGAAGACAGATACTGTACAGTGAGTCTGAGACCAAGCTACGATTTGTGAAGACGTGTCCTTAAAGACTGAAGGTGCCGGCACGAAGCAGCAGAGTGCATGGACCATTGACAGAGACACAGTATAAAAAACCTACCCACACAGACCCCTGGAAGGAGAAGAGGCAGGGGGAAAGAAGCTGACTCAGTTTTGAGAAAGAAAAAGAGATGCAACATGCCAATTGAAGTCGAATGGATAGCACATATACCTGCCATGTGGGGCAGTCCGCAAGGTTGTGAGTTTGAGTCTGACTCTCGACAATGTGCTGCATGTCATTCCCCAGTGTCTTTCACAGTCCATGCGGCCTGTCCTGTCAAATAAAGCCTACAGGCCAAAAAAAAAAAATCCTTTTTAAAAAAGTAATAGTATTATGTTTGGCAGGCCTATGTAATGCTTTTGTTGTGTGGAAAAAGACTTAAAAAACCAAACAAAAAAACACATTCACACTAATTTAGCATGTTAGGATGCTACAAACTCCGTGTGTCCTTGTGTGACAGCAGACAGTGCAGTGTGTGTGTGTCTTCCAGATCAAGTGTATTTGAACTCATTCCACTTTTTCATCTCTGGTTCAGATTATAGATGTGCCTCATCTCCCTGGTGCGCTGCCCCAGTCAGACCCCTCTTTACATCCTGCGCCCTCTCGCAATAGCTCTTCATTTATCTATTTTTGCATGTGTATGGGCTTCTTTTGGACCGCCCCCAACACACGGCAGAAAGAGGGGGCTTTGCCATGGTAGCAGCTGTTGCGCCCGAGACACCTCTGAGGAAACACAGAATTGGACACACAGTCATCCAATTTAACATTAACAAGACCTTATTGGAGGCAGGGGCCGTTGGAACATGCGGTTTGGCCTTATGTGGCTCTGCGTGGATCACCCTGGCATCTGTGAGAGAACAGGAGACAGAACAGCAATCTCAAGTGTGTTGGCTCAAGTCTGGCCTGATACAAATTGCTGGGGTTGAGTAGAGCGAGATGAAAAGGCAATAAGGGTACCGTTATCGCAAAGTAGTACTAATACAACAGAGGGAAAAGTTGTCATCAGGGGGCAACAGTGGTTAAGCATTGCACATGAACAGAAGTAAGCCGGTTTGAATCTTAACATCTTAACAAAAACAGATTTTGTGGCATCATTAGACTTTTTGAAATTTGAAACTTGTAAGCGGCTATAACTATACTCTAGTAACTATTGTCCATAAAACAGTTATTTTCAGTCAAGAAAGCTATTTTAAACTGTATATATATTTTTGGTCTCCAGAAAGCTTTCAAATGGAATGGGAATTTTTACCTTCAGAACCTGATGAGTGAGTCACCGTTGACCTTGATCGCATTCAGTTGTAGTAATGTTTGGTTGCAACATGTCTGGTTCAACTGTCTACAAAATCTGTTTGGGAATCAAGTCCCATACACTGAACCGAGTGACAATGTACACAGCTGAATCGATGCGAGAACAGGTTTACTTTATACGGCACAAATTTCCACTCACTTCATAGAGCCACTACTCAAACCACAGATAGGAAACTTTTATGATGGAGACATGAGATAGTTTTAAGATCAAAGTTCTGTGAAAATAGCAATTTCCACCACTTTTATATTTTCCACCGGTCGTCTCCAACCACAACTGAAGATTTGTGTTGGTTTAGCTTAGCAACCAACGGTCAAACTGAACTGACCTCATCGCACTTAAATGGGTGATCTTAATAACACTGGTTAAATGAAGTATTTTAGCACAGATTGGGTCATTTTATAGAAGTATCGACGCAAACATTTTCGCAACTACTCCACATGGCTCATAGCAGACTGGGCCAAAAGATACGGAATCTGTTGTTTGTAGTTTTGCTTCTTGTGCAACATGTTACTTTTCAGGTTTAGGATTTGAAAATGTTTTACTACGAGATTTTTTGACTAGAAGTACAGTATTAGTAGTGGAGTGTTGCATGAAGCCTTGCCTAAACTCAATCCAACACTTTGTCTCTTATTTCTTCCCAACACCGGTCGTTATGTAGACCTGTGTTTGACCTGGCAACATTTTTTCCATCAACACACCTCACATTCTTTACAATCGAGGTGTATCTCCAAACCTGCGCCTTTCAACACAGTTTTTCAACCCAGACAAAGATGTTAACAATGTTTTCTAATCCTCGCAGTTTTGAGCACAGGGCTGGTCTGAACAAACACGACGTTATTAATGATAAAAAAAACAAAAAAACCTGCAAAACTGGATCAGGTAATGCCAGCAAAGAGAAATGTGGGTCAGAGGCTCAGGGTGATGTGGAAGAGAATAAAAACACCTTTTGCTTGAGAGAAAGAGAAAGCTGTGCGGTCTATTGTATCGCTCAGGTTTGGCTTAAGGTCATCTTGTTCACATATGCAAATGTGCTCTCTGCTTTTGAATATTCTTTGATTTGAACCTTTCTCCAAGACCTTAGGAGTCAGGAGTTAGACCAGATCCATGTTTAGATTGTGTTAAGCCGGAGCATGTTGGTACCATGTCTGGATCTTCAAAGTCCGGGTGTCAAACGTGGGAACATTTTGGTTTCGGGTGAGTGGGTTAACCATGCGCCACCATAATAGCACAGTCGCTTTTTAAACAATGTGGTGTAAAACAGCAAACACTCAAACCATGAAAGACTGACGCCATTTAAAAACTTGCTTTTACGAATTATTTTATGGGATCCAAAACAATTTATTTAGATTTTAAAATGGTGTGTGAAATATATATTTTCAATTAACAATCAATTATTTAAATGTGAAAATGTGACATAAACATTTAAAGCAACGGTATTTCACCTTCTGAAGGTGTAAAGGCACCTGCGTGATCCCATGGAAATATAAAGTTAAAACCTTCTGAACATTCTGAGATAGACGAGTTTTATCCCATTTTAATATCATAGCCAAAGGAACAAATTTCCATGGAAAGGCAAGGCAAGGCAAGTTTATTTGTAGAGCACAATTCGTACACAAGACAATTCAAAGTGCTTCACACAACAGGAAAAAATGCATTAAAATCACAAAGACATGCAGAAATCACAAAATAATAGTTCAAGACATAAAAGAGAAGAGTGCAAAGAAAGCATTTCAGTCATATGCACAGCCAAACAAAACAGTTTTAGTTTAGATTTGAACATTGCCAGAGTAGCGGCCTGTCTCACATCCTCAGGAAGACTGTTCCAGATTTTAGCTGCATAAAACTGAAACGCACATTCCCCATGTTTAGTCCTGACTCTGGGCACCAGCAGGAGGCCGGTCCCTGAGTCCCAGAGTCCGAGATGGTTCATATGCACTAACATGTCCGAGATGTACTTGGTGCTAGGCCATGGAGAGACTTGTATACAAGCAGAGCTGCTTTGAAGTCTATTCTCTGAGCCACAGGAGCCAGTGCAGAGACCTGAGCACAGGACTAATGTTGATCGTACTTCCTGGTTCTGGTCAGGACCCGAGCAGCAGCGTTCTGGATTGTACTGCAGCTGTTTACAGCTCGTTTGAAAGGCCATGAGCAGCCGTTACAGTAGTCTAATCTACAAGCAAGTGAGGCTTCTCCGGGCCATGTACTAGTCAGGTTGTGGAGATGCTGGAAAAAGTTTTATTTTATGCATTTTTAGAGTAGTAATACTATTAAAAATGACAAAAACTTGACTTTATTTTAGTACATTTTTGGGCTAAAAAGTCACGTACCGGGGCTTTCAGGGTCAACATTACATTTTTTGAATGAACCTATAGCAAATTAAATCGACACATTTACCTGTACTGCAAATCTACAAATCTGTTCAAATGTACTGTGGAACACTGTTACTTTATATTGTGTAAACTTGTTTTTATAATGTATTTTTGAGCTACTGTGTCCAGGCCATTTCCCCTGGTTCACTAAAATGACACAGTTACAGCTTGAATACAAAAAGGACATATTCATAAATGTGTTGAGCGGGACTAAACTGTTACTTATCTTGAGGTGTGCACATTTTGATGAAGCCCATTCGGGGGTTGGGGTGGTGGGGCTTCTGTTACAGTGGAGATGTTATTTGGTAAACATGTGGTTGTCAACTTCGAAGCTCAAACACAATCCAGTGGAAAGATTATCGTCTCCGTCCTTCAAACAGCTCGTGAAAAATGAGACTCCATCAGCGCCCTCCACAAATGTTTACCCAGAAATACCAAACATTGTGTTCTATTTGTTTTACTTTGCCTCGGGTTTGCCCACTGCAGCAGATTAGTCATCCCCAGAGCTAAACACTGAATAAACAGCTAGTAGCAAGCGGCCACTATAGAATAAGTGCAACAAGATGGAGGCTGGCATCAAGCCTTGTGGCCATTAGTGCCTTCAAGTGGTTAGATCTGTCCAAGAGTGTGAGTGTTATGTGTGCCATTGATTGTGAGCTTTTCAAATCAAGCAAGGAGGAAGAAAAATGTCAATGTCTTTGCAAAAAAATGACAAAGCAGGGACTAAACCTGGGTTGAATTTGAACAGAACCTGGTTTTCGAATTTTGCGTTACTTCTACAATAAAGCATTCGACAGTGAGAAGCTTCTATCGCGTCAATAAAAAAAAAATAAAAAAAATAACATCTACCTGCAATCAATGTAATATTACAGTAAGAAAATGAGAAACTGCTGTCAAACATCAAGGAAGCCCTGAAGCAAAAGTGCACTAGATTTACACTCTGACTAAAAACGGAACTTAAAGGTGCAGTACGTAACTTGGAGGGTCGGCCTTCTGCTCGTCTCCATGGGCATGTTATTGCTTTGGCTGTAATGTTCCACAATAAAGTACATGTAAAATCTGTGAAACCACTCACAATAAGAATATGCCAGTACATTTTTCCAAGGTATTTTTGAGCCATAGAAACAACTGCACAACTCTTCTGGCGGCACCTGCTTAACATCATATCGATTTTTATTTAATTTTTTTAATTTAGCAAAAAAAAACCTTAACGTTTTGTATATGTCTTCGTTACCTGAAATTATAATCTGACATATTTACACTGTAATTTACACGTGTTCATTAATACATTAGTATCAAATTTTTTTAAAAAGAAAAAGAAAAGTAGCACGAGCAAGAGTAGCACCTAAAGAAATCCGTTACACAATTTGCAAACCACTTCTTCTTTAAAGAAAAACCCACAGCGGAGCTCTTTTACCCGGCGACACTGCTCTTGGCACATGGGGAACTTCTTGAGTGCTGAGCTGTAAATTTGCTTAATGTGACATGAGTCCGAGGGGAATGGGATCGTTTAGTTTCAGGGGAAAAGCCTGGATATTGGCTGACAATGAGCTGGAATAGTCCAACACAACGACTACAGCGCTGTTAGGCCTGGCACGGACGCCTCTGACTCATTCTTATGTTAATGTACTAAAAGCTCTCAACAGTCATTTCTGCATGTGAATGTAATGCTTTCTCATAAAACCTCAGCTCTATTTACTGAAAAGCACAGTTTATGGAGACATTGTGCACAAAGCCAACAGCATTGTGAACGCCTATGTCATTCTGTCATGAAGTGGGCGCAATGATGAAAAATAAATCTAAGTTGATACTAGTGAAAATACTGAGATCAAGCGTTACATTATGACCATGGCAGCTGAACAATACATCATGTAATTCCTAGGAAATTCTTAGTTGAAGTATTTTTTCTTATTGAAATGCAAATGTTTTATTATTCAAATCAATTGTGTAACTTACCGGTACTTAAAAAACATATTTCCGTCTTATTAACAATGCTTAACCTATTCAATAAAGTGCACCACATTATTTAGTCCTTAGAATTTATTTCCTGAGACACTTGTTTGACTGCAGTCTAAGTCCGGTTACCAAGACAAACATAGAAATCTAATGACTGTTTGTGTTTGCTTATAATAGTGGCGTATGGAAAGGTTTTCAGACAGTGGACAGCAGCGCAGGTGGTGAGTGACTGGCTAAAGTCACTCTTATCAGATCTGAGTTTTGGCGATGTCCTTATAGTTGTTTTTAATGGACCTGAAATGAAGTAGACACAAATGTAAAGTATGTGGTGTAACGCACAACTCTTGTGACTTGGACATAAGCCAGTGACTTAAATGACATGGGCGGGGTACGCTTACTAAACCTATAATTACACATAATCTCATATCCTTATTTAAATACTTTCAGAGGGTTTTTGCAGTTAAACTGACAATATATTTGAGAACGTTTGATGTATAAAGACACAGGACATCTGAGGACAACTATTAAGACTTTTACTATAGTTAGTTAGTATTACAATTGAATTTAACTTCGCAGTTTTGTAGCAAGTTTGTGTTCTACAGCAAAGGGCAGCAAAACATCAAGAGCAGATACTCTGGCATTGTTCAAGTCTAAGCTAAAAACTGTTTTGTTTAGCTGTGCTTATGACTGAAATGATTTTTCTTTGCACTGTTCTTTTTATGTCTTGAAAATGGCACCTTTAAATTTCTTAAAATTAAGGGTTTGTGATTTCTGTCATGTTTTTGTGATTTTAATGATTTTTTTTCCTGTTGTGTGAAGCACTTTGAATTGCCTTGTGTACGAATTGTGCTCTACAAATAAACTTTGCCTTCTCACACAGGAACACAACATACTCACACAAGTGTAGCCTTCAGCCAAGAAAAGTCTCTATGCCGTATTAAAATGGGCATCAGATCAGCTTGTCCTCAAATAGAGGGGGATTCATTCCAGAGCCTGGTCTAGATGTGGAAAAATGACCTCTGTCCAAAGCTGTTCCTAAAGATGGGCACAGGGAGCTGATCCTGTGCGCGTTCACATCTGTGTGTTTACAGATGTTTTAAAGATAAAGAAACATTTTCTGGCCCACAGGATTTATTAGAAAAGACAACTGCAACACAATACTGGGAGAAAGGAGGCACAGACATTCAGCAAATGGCCAAGACTGGGAATCATCATCCCAGTGCAATTCCTCAAACCACTGCACCACCAGCCAGCACTGTTCACGCAAGAGGCCTTACACTGTTTTCATCATTCTTTCGCTCCACACTAAGTGGTGGTAAGCTACTATTGTAGCCACAGCTGTCTTGGGGCAGACAGCTGTGGCTGTCAGCAAGGCTGCTAATCTACGCCATCATCTTGCCTAAGGACTTGCTAAAATGGTCACATTTAAACACCGCTTTTCTTCCTTCAAGACACTCAAGCCCATTCACACACACATTCACACACCAGTGTACGCAGACATCAGGGGCGAGGCGGGTTAAGTGTTCTGCTCAAGGACATAACGGCAGTATTCACCTGAGGCAAATGCGATTTCACAGCCAACCTGCGGGACAGTGGACAGTGGACAAGGATGTGTATGTCGAGAGCGGGATTCGAACTCGCGACCCTCGGATTAAAGCACTCTGCCACTGAGCTTGGTGCAGGCGGGAATCGAAACTCTGTCCTTAGAGTTGGTGGACAAGTGCACCGATGCTATTAGCAACATCGAATATTTGCTCATTGTGTGCGGATGTGTTTCAACTGATTTTGCAGTATGTATTTTTTACCAAGCGATAGCATGTACATTCCACATATCCCAAACTTTACACAGTACAATTTTCAGTGGGAGAATATGCAAGAATATTCCCTTTCTCAGTGTTATTGCCAGCTCTTAATAACACGTTGACAATTTGGCACACACAAACCATCCAATGGAACTTGAACCCTGGAAAACATATCTTCTTATCTGTTGAGATGTATATATTCTACATAAAATCGTTTGCCCTATCATGTGCAGTAACATAGACGTATATACAGTATTGATGTTGGTTTTAGTTAAAGATATTCTTCTTGGCAGACACCCTGCTCTTCTAACTTTTCATTTGTTTTGGCTGGATCAGTTATTTCTGGTAGCATCTGTGCCAGTTCGAAGTAAAACAGCCCAGAGTTTAGTTCAGAAGTCTTCTCTAAATCTGGACTTGGGGAGTTCGTCTCCTGTTACACTTCAGTCCATGTGAGTTTAAACTGCCCCAAACCGCTTTATTCCTGTTGTATGACTCCTCAATCACACTGACCATCACATGGACCTTTAAAAAGACCACTTTGAGTCCCACAGCTGCGACCTTCATAAAACCGACAACAGGTGGGCCTCATGTGTGCACTAATCTAACACATTATGGTGGTTGATAACAGACACTGCGTAGACACCCGCTCCTTTAAAACTCAGTCATTTAATATGGAATACATCAGCAATGTGATATTTGCGGCAAAGGTTGGGAAGATTCTGCTGGGGCTAAGAATAGACCGTGTCCATCATTCACTTTGGTGTGTGTTACTCAAAGAATCCGAGGACCGTCCAAAACAAGACATTGGGCGTCCAGCGAGGGATTTGAGGATTACGGTTTTCTCCAGCTCCACTCCTTACTGAGGCCATGTGCAAATGTGGCTTGTGTTTCATTGTAATGGTCCACGCCAGTTTCGTAAGGACAAGGTCATGCATGTGAGGACAATACATAGTGAAGGTTAAATTAAAAGGAACATGGCTCTCACACTCACATTTTTAGTAATTAGATTTCATTGTGAAAAAAATATCTTCTCTGCATTTGACCCATTCTGGGGTAATTTGTCAGGGGAAGTGAGTAACCGCAGTAGGTAAGGGCTGGCTGTGCATTTAATCAAATTGTAATCAAGATTGAGATTCAGTCATTTCAAATCGACAATGATATGCTTGGGTCTTTTTAATCAAGAGGTCTGCATCCAATCTTCTGTCAGTGAAAGCATCTGGTTTGAAGCAAAGTTCAAACGTCGAAGGAAGAAAGACGAATATGTTTTGTGTTGAATGGTGATTACTAAAAGTCTTGTTTATTTTCAGGAAAACAAAAAAGAAAGCATTTTTTATTTGTAATGGATTTCAAAATTGGGATCGATCAATTGGTTGTTTTCAAATTCTAGAGCCAGAATTCCTTTGTGATACTATGCCGTGAAATATCTAAAAGGTAAATTCACAAAATGTTTAATCTGCCGATTTCTATTTGTGACTAGACTCCTTAACTTCTTGGATTACAACACAATCAGCATTTTAACAATATTCATTATAGCTGCCCCTCGTCTATATTCAATATTATTGTGTTGGGATGTCATCTGAAACACAGCAATATGAAACAAAAAAATATGATATTTTTTGTTAGATTTTATCGCCCACACAAGGCAAAATTGAGATGTTTTCAGGGTAATATATGGCAATAAGGAAATAGCGCTTCAAAACAGTAATTTCCTTATGGGCAGATTATCCACGATGGATATTTTTTACTAAATAATTTCTAGGGAGAGACTAAGAAATTCAAAAGAATAAGAAATTAACTTTATGTAAAAATAGTCTAGGGATCTCGGTTTCAAAAGTACGTGAACAGCTGTTATGCATGACTCTGAACATAAATAGAAAGCAGATTTCCAAAGTGTAAAATAACCTATGCTCTAATTTGTCACATTCCTTCTTATTCTCTAAGGATTGTGGGAAAATGAAACCAATTTCCACAACCATGTGGGCCTTAAGTGGACTTGATCCTTTGGGGATAGATGTAAGTTACCAAACAATGAATCCCAAATAATTATGTTCCAAAAACGCAAAGGGCTAAACACTCAGTGCAATATATTTAAGTTTGAACAAGGGCTGAGATAATGCCAATCCTAGCAAAGTATTAATATTTTGTTTCCTACAGCTTTACAATTACCACACAACTTTCTGTTCTTGGTCCAACGTCCTCCCCCTGTGCCCCTCTGTCCCCAGTTTCAGGTGCAGTACAGGCCTGTGTGATTAGTCTCATTTAGTGGACACTGGCGAGAGACGCACCTGTTGCCCCCCTGCGCCTGCAGCCCTGCTCCCTCAGACACTGACAGGCCTGCCGACCCATAATCCAATCTGCCCCACCCGCGCAGGACAAGGGCATCTTTTCTCCACTTTGTGTTCCAAATCTGGGTCCACACCAGCGATCTCTGTTATTGGGTCATTCATAAATACTGGCAGCTATAAGCAACATGGCTTTCATTGGTTTAACTGCATCTAAGTTTAACACAAGGAAATATAAACAGCACAACTTCAGAATCATTTGAAGTGACATTGTGGATGAGAAAAGAAAGGGGGAACATGATCCCAGATTATTGTTAAGAGTTAATATAGCGACTGCTGACAAAGTGCTTTATGACTTCTCGCGTTGGTGGGCCTGTGATAGTGGCCTTTTCTGCGACGGCTCCGTTTTAGTGACCTTCGCCTGTCAAACAGTCTATAACCTATTCAGAGCGTGAGCTAGTTTCTCTTAATTTGATTGTAGAGGAATATGTAGAAAAGAAAAGGCCTAATCATGAACTAAAATGCTAGAAACTGAAAAGAATTACAAGCATTAAACATGTATGCAAAATAAATGTGATTGAAAAAAAAAAAGGTATTTGTTATATTTTTACATTTTAGAGATTTTTTTTGGGTGCCAACATGCCAATATGTGGCAGAATAACAGAGTTCCTAATCATCGCTTTAAAACACTCAACTTGAATTTGCTCATACATTCTTGCTCCTGTTGAAGTCCATTGTACGGATTAAGTTGCAAATTAATCTTGAAATTATTATTAATAAAAGATTCTCCATGAATAAGTAGACATATCCCTGAATACTGAGGTGAGTAGTCGCTTTCCCGAGGGCCGGGTCACACGTCAGGCAGTGCTAGGTTGGTTTCCAGCTGGACTTTATCTCAGTGGGAGGAGGAAAGACAGCAACATATCCTGATCCACGTCTGTCAGTGACCTTTCCTATATGCTAATGTATGGAGGGGGGGCTTCCTGTTTGTAAGAAGCACAGGCGCAGCAGGGGGCCAGGTTCGGATAGGTCTGAGATAGCCATATATTACAAGATCAGAAGTGTTCTAAAACGTGCACTGTAATAGAGGATCCATTAAATCATACCAAAATACATTGTTTTGAGTGATTAATTCAAAAAGATTAATTTGTTCTTCTTTGTTTGTTAAAGAAGGTCAATATTTTTTTTTTTTCTTCTCTTTAAGAGAAAGTTCAAAGGGAGGATGACTGACAGTGGGAAATGTCTAGTTATATCCAATGGAAAGGAAAAAAAAACTATTGCATTAAGTCAAACAAGATAGGTGATCATTGCTTTTTCAATAGTTTAGGGGGTTACATAATACCTGGGCGTCAACAAAACCACCAAGGACAATAAAACCTACAATGCGAGTGGTGGTTGAAGGTCTTTAAGTTGAAATGAAATGAGTAAAAAAGGGAGTGTCCCCATGTTTGACTGGCCGCGAAAGGCTAACAACGGCTTCATTGATCCGGGAGACACCGGGCCCTCTAACCTGCTGAGTGCTCAGTTCCAGCCAACAATAGAGTTCATGGCGCGTCGATACACTATCCTATTGAGTGCTCTCTGTTTAGCAGCAAGATTGATGAGGTTAGGGCTTCAAACCAGGGGCGGCCCCACAGTGTCAAAACCAAGGTGTTGCTTTGGACAATCAGAATATCTCATAGCTGTTCTGTTGTGTGAGGCTAACATAAGGATTTATACAGATTTGACATTACGCAATTGGCAAACGGCAGTTAAGAATCCAAAATGGCGATGGGGGAACGAGGGTGGCACATGCGGCGCTTTCTGAGAAGAAAATTCCCTCAAGACACTAAATGATGTACAAGTGAATTTATTAGAGTTGGGCCCAATAAATCTAAGGTTGGCCTGAACTCCAGGGAGAGGTTAATGGATTACAAAGGGATGTGGTATCGAATCCTGCAGAAGTTTATATACCTCATCAATATGTGAAATGCTATTGATCATTCAGAGCTGGATAAATTAAATTCATATGCCTGATAATGCATGGTGCGACTCGGTGTGAGGGAAAAGCGGCTTTTTCAGAGATGAGGATGTGGGAAGCGTATTGGCAAAGCTATAGAATAAAGCAGACGTTTAGATAAGAAATAGAGCCAATGCATGATTTAGGATGTAGATGGCGCCTGCAGGAATAAACTAGTCAATGGCTGCGTAGAGTGGCTTTGCTTCAAGTCAATGGAACAGAAGTATTGTCACTAGTCAGGGTTCATTTTTGCCCACCTTTCCCAAGCCAAGGTAAATGATGAGAGAAGCAGCAAGATTGCCTGTGGATTCAAATATCAAATTAATAAGCAAATCAATTACACAAGTTCAGGGAGGTCTCTGAGTGTTAGCCCCAAAATTAACTGGTCGTTGGTTTTAAAGAATAAAAAAAAAAAGGTGAGTAATTAATGAGGCACTGCAGACTTTCTTCAATACAGGCATTCCATTTGACATAAAAACAATGTATCTCGGATGTAAAACTCCAACAATGGGAACGATAGATGGATACCCGTGAAATGTACTTTTAGTTGCTGCAAAAAAAAAAAGCAAAAACAAGAAGATGGATGTCAACAACAGCGCTGACTGTCAAATTCATATAACATATAACATAGTACATTTGTAAGACAGTCTAACGTTGACAGTGAATTTGAAAATGGTCAAAGTTGCTACACAGTGGAAACAATCTAAAAGGGGACATATAGCCAGAGTGACTTTCTACTCTTTTGTTTTTGTCTTTTTGCTCTGTGTGTTGTTCTGTTTGTTTTTATTTTGTTTTGTATTATGTTAAACAACAAAAAAATTAAAAAAATATAGAACATTTGGGGAGACATTATCTACTAGGAAGGCGATGGGAAAAGGATCTGATGAATTTAAAACAAAAAAAAGACTTGCATTAAGGCAGATGTGGAACAGAAGGATCAGATTAGAGTGAGGACCACAGACCTGAGAGAAGGGTGCTCCTAGAGTCCTAGAGTGCAGGAGTCTACAAGATACTGAAAAGAAAAAAGAAAAGGACACAATCCAGTCTCCTGATACATCTACACTACAATTAAACTTAAAACTGAACTTTTCTTTCCTCAAAACATGGTACAAAACCTTGCCTTTCTATACTGAAACTAAAAGCGAATCCGCCTACGCGATGAAAACAAGTGAGGTAGAAGTAATTTCAGTAGTGAATACTGAAACGACATAAAAGCCCCAACAGAGTCACACGCTCTGAAAGTTAAGAAAAAAGTGATGCATCATAAAGCTACTGTATAGAGAAGAGGCAACAGACAAGGGAAAATAGTTTGGGTAGTTCAATTAAGATCATCATTACTAACCAAGCAGTCAAGTTATTTGTCATTTGTTTTTTTTATCAGAAAACATAGAACACACACACAAAAAGAATAACATGGCCCAGAGTAAAACAAAATCAAGGCATCTACAAAATAAAACTAAAATTACGGCACAACAAATGTGTCCCATCTAATCCAGAGTCTTTGAAACAGGTACAGTTTTCCCTTTTTTGAAGGTCAGTTATAATTTAGGCCCAGTCTTTAATTGTTGGTGCAGTTTGAGTCATCCATTTTTTGTAATGGCCGCCTTTCCTGCTGCTAGGAGTATGATCCAAAGGTATCCATTTTTTGTGTTCATGGCAGGAGTTTTGAGCCCCAAATACATCGTTCAGAAATCAAGTGGTATGGTCATGGTGTCAAAGACAATCTGTAGCACTTTATTAATCTCAGTACAATATTTCTGAGCCAGAGGACAGTCCCAAAAAACGTGGTCATTGCGGGCTTCCTGGCAACGAAAATCTCTCCAGCAGTTGGAATTTCCTTGTGAATAGTAAGCACTTTGACATGGTGTTATGGAGACACAGGTACAAATTTTTCTTCCAAAATTCCCTCCAAAGATGTGATTTTGTGGTTCTCCATTGTGTCCATCAGTGAAAATAAAGTTACCTTCTCTTTCCCATTTATTTTAGATATATATAGTAGAATGGCTGTCCAGATTATTCATGCATTTACATAATTTAGATATTATTCCCCTTGAAAGTTCCAAACTTGATGCCATAATGAAAATTTCAGTCAGAGGGTAATGATGGTCATTATTTAGTTTAATTTCTTGGTTATAATAATTTATACCTATAAATGTCCCGTTTCTCCAAGCCAAAAAAAAATACTAAATAACATTTTAAAAATATACATATTTTTATTTTATTTTTCATTACTTTAAATAACACCAAAAAAACAAGACCAGAGAGTGAAAAGTCAAAATCCAAAGGAAACAAGAAACAGAATGTCAGGCAGGAAAATGGTCTCCAATGAATCAATACCACAAGTCCCAATGTCTTTTAAATTTGTCCATGTTTAAGTTAAAAGTAAAAGTCACTTTTTTTCTTTTTTTAAATGTCCAACATCATCTCAGTCCAGTCCTTGAGAGTTTCCTTGAGCGTTCCCGTAATCCAATTTTTTGTTACTGCCTTTTTCGCTGTTGCCAAAAGTACACTCCACAGGTATCCAACAATCATCATCGCTGGAGTCCTACAGCCGAGATACATCGTTTTAAAGTCAAATGGAATATCTGTGTCGAAGACAATCCACAGTGCCTCATTGATCTCAGTCCAGTATTTGTGAATTATAGGGCAGTCCCAAAACACAGGGTAATGATGAGCCACTTGACAACCAAAGTCTCTCCAGCAGTCAGCAGATCCCTGTGAGTAGTGAGCACTTTGACATGGTGTTATAAAGAAATGAAATACATTTTCCCAGCAGAATTCTCTCCAAACAACCTGTTCATTTGCACTGCTAGTTTTTGCGCCATATCCAACGAAACAGTAAATTGTGTGTATATATAAGTATTTAGTCTATTTTTATCTTATTTAGTCAACACCATCTTTTATTCATGCCATATTAAAATGTATATATATATATATATATTTATTTATTTATTTATTTATTAATAAATATGGCATGAATAAAAAAATATACATGTATATTTTGCCATTATCATTGTTTCATGTTTCACATTGTTGCCAAAACAAGTCCCTGGTTAGTAAATTTTAGTTTTTGTTCACTGACAAGAAACGTTTTTCTGCTTCATATTTTGATTCTGAAAAATGCTGCATTAGTCTTGTATACAGTGTTGGGACGCCAGTAAGAAAGAATTTCAGTTTTTTATATAGAGTGTGTTGTGAGAGTGAATACGGGTCAACAAAATGAAATTAGCTCATGGCTACAATCTGGCATGTTTATAGCATGTATTTCATGCATGTTCATTGACAAGCACTGCCCAGAAAAAACAGATCAATTGTAACACCATGGATTGTATGCGAGTGTCTAATATATTGGGCCATTGATTCTCAATTGCCCAAATCATTGTTATTGGTTATTAGCTTTTGATGATGGACTGATCTCAATCCTGGTTCTGTTGGACCTCAGTACAGCGTTTGACATAACCAACCACAACATTCTACTGCAGAGGTTAGAATGTGATGTAGGTGTCAGAGGGACAGCCCTCAGCTACTTTTAATCCTATTTATCTGAAAGGTACCAGTATATTCATGTAAACCAAAGCTCCTCATCTAAAGTAACCTACGGTGTGCCGCAGGGTTAAGTACTCGGTCCAGTTCTGTTCCCTCTTTACAATATATGCTCCCGTAAGCTAACATTATCAAAAACATTGCATTTACTTCCACTGCTATGCAGATGACACACAGCTGTATCCAGGATTGAAACCCAATCAGGCCGATCAAGTAAAAAGACTTATTTGAAAGTGCTTATGTGAAAGATATAAAAACCTGGATAACACTTATCTGCTTTTCAACCCTAAAAAAACCAAGGTACGAGGCCCTAAACATTCTCTTTATATGAGCAAAGAGTCACACTGGACAATAATAGGAATGGAGGTTTAAGATTCACCTTACCAATTGTATATAATAGTGTTTTGATTCTTGAAGCCATCTTACAATAGGATTTTGATAGCCCTACACAAGGCTGGTGGGTAGGGCCAACTCAAAGTAGGATAAATATCTGAGTTCTCAGACTAGATCCACAGATTGAGAATGACTACAGATGACTACAACTGAATCTTTTTTCTACAGTTTTTGTATATGGTTTACTATGAGTAAAGATCATCTCATGTAGTCTTTGGTTTGTTGTTTGTCAATAAATCCTGTCTGACCATTGTGAATTAAATTCTGGAGTATTTGTTCCATTCTCTTGGACATAAATGATACGATATACGACAAGTCCAAGTTCCAAATTGAGATTGGTCTATATGAGACGCAGTCAAGTCAAGCCTTCCCTTCTTTAAATATTAAGGATATTATGGTTTCCTTCCAACTTGGAGGCATCTGAGCATTTTTAATGGCCAAGTTAAAAGTTGATAAAAGCAGAGGAGTAACAGTGTCTTTTAAAGCTTTATACCACTCTTAAGGTACCCGGTCACTCCTGGAGAGTTATTGTTTTTTAGTTTTTTTTATTTCAGCGCCTACGTTTTTGTTTTTTTTGCTCTTCAGTCATGACGGTCAAGTTGAGAGTATCCAGATAAGATTTTCTTTTTTGTAGCTGGATTCAAACGATGATTATATTTGGCCTTGTTTGGTTAAAATGACATTATTCTGCATGTCTTGTATTTTAGTACTAGCATATGTTTTAAATAGTTTAAATATCAACTAAATCACTCACTAATGTTTCATGGTTTATTTGGTTGATCGCGTTTTTGTCCAGACAAAGAAAATCAAGTAGCATAGTATTAATATTATATCGCTTTATTACAATTATGTACAAGCTTAAGGTCAGATTCACAAAGCTGATGACAGGGATCAGTCAAAACATACTTTTTGAATACAGCTTTTTAACAAATGGCTCGTGTTCAACATACCACAAAATAAATGGCTTGTATCCAACACACCACCAAAGACACTGAAACAGCAGTGTAGTTTATATTTCTTTCTTTATTGTGCCCACCTTTTCAATACTTGCGTTTTCATACTGTATGAGAGGGCAGGGGGGATGGCAGAGCCGCTGTATCCTTTTCCTCTCACTCAAGGACTCTTCTTGTTTGCTGGAGACAGAGTGAGTAATTCAATAAGTCAAAGTATTCATTTATTACTTTCCTTTTCAATCATGGGGCATTTTCTACACTTCCCCAATGCACCTCTACCACGGCGCGAGAAACAAACAACTTCTGATGCAACTTCTACAGCTTCCAGTCTCATCGCGCCTCTTTCCGTGGCTTAATTACAAAATATTGGCGGCGTTTTTTGTAAAGATTGCTCACCGTGGGAGGCCCGACATAATTTGGTCCCGAGGCTTTGTCACAGAAAATAATACAACGCAACTGGGCTTTCACGATTAGATTTGCGCTTTTAGCCTCGTTGACATTTCAAGCCGCATGAACTAATACATCTGTTATTTGTTGATCATTTGATTATTAACAAACTTCACAAAGCAAATCAGCTGCCCTGCTGGAGACGCAGGCGCAGCTCTCGCACTGTCTGGATTGTTTTGTCTAGCATACAATTTACTTGGAGGTATACAATGTAGCCCTTAGTGATGCAGGAAAAAAAAACACATTCATCTTCTCCTGCTTTGAGAGAGCACATCAGCACCAGGACTGGAACAACAGCCGTCATCACGTCGTAATCTCGAATTTCAGAGCTTTTATTTCAACCCAATGCCACCCGCTGTTGGCCTTGTGAATTATTGACAGACTGACACCACTGCGAAAGGACACATAAAAGTGGCTAAAAGCTGGGGCCCTGAAGAGCATGTCCTCCTCTATCTCCGTCAACAGAGACAAACTCCACTAAACTCTACCTAAATGTAAAGGGTATGTGCAAAATTAAGCAGAAATAAACTTTTCTGTTATTTATTAGTTTGAGATTGGACACAGGGCTGTTTATTATAGGGTACAAAACTATAAACACACTGCATATGTCAATAAAAAAAGAAAAAAAAGAAAAAAGAAAAATAATATTGACAAACAAAGCAAAATGAAAATGTTCTTAAATTGACACTCACCATTGTGTTCGGATAGATATTTGGGCAACAAATTCATACACAAAGTAAAACAAATATTACAGAATTTCTTTTTTTCCTTTTTAATGAGTGGAGATGAGCTCTTCTTTGTGAATTATTCCTATTAGTCTATTTTATTGTTTTATTTGATTGAATTATTTCATTATTTTCATTCTGTTTTGCTATCTTTGTTCTATGTTATGGTTTGATTAGTGCGGCTTGGACCTACACTCCAAACTCATCAAGTAGAGATATAGGAATACAGTTTTGCAATCAAAAGAAAAGTGATTCATGCATTTTAAAGTAACCCATATCACAGTTATTACAGAGTTAGCCTGGTGCTGGCCTTTCATCTGTAAAAATGCTGAACCAACACTTTGAGAAAGCACAGATTGGACTATTCCTCGTCATTTCTCATTTGCAGAAATCCCAGCATATTTGCAGTTGGTTTGATGTCTAATCATTTATCTCTCTTGATGAAAAGTACACAAAAGGTAAGCCCCTTGTCAACCCCACACTCCACTATGTCAAGTTTCTCAAGCCGACGCCTCAATTTGCACAAGATTAAAATATTAGTGGAAAGATGAGGAAAAAGATGGTGAAAATGGACAGAAATGACAGAAAAGAGCCAAAGCCACCAGTGAGAGTACATTTCTGCATTTACATAGAACGTTAATCCACCTCGCTCTCATTACTGGCACCTTCAGGCCTCCGTAGTTTGTCCACCTGTTCGTTTATCTGTCCGTCTCCGCCTCTTCTGTCCTCCGTCTGTAGGCTCAAATCTTCCTCCTCCTCTTCCTCCTCCTCCTCCTCCTCCGCCACCACATGGTTGAGGTCCTGGTCCGTCTTCTTTTCCTCCCCCTGGACCTCCATGCGTGGGCCCGTGGAGCATGTGTCCCCGTTCAGCCCCCCTGCAGGGTCCTGGGATGGGTGGATCTTTGGGGGGTCTTTGGAGGGGGAGGAGCTGGAGGACTCGATGCTGACGGGGGAGATGTCACTGCTGCTGTTGGCCTGGCTCACTGACGGAGAGGCTGGAGGCTTCAGGGGGATCTGCCATGATGGGATCTTTGGGATGGTGGGAGTGGAGGGGAACTGCTTACTGTATTGGGACAGGAGGCAGACAAAGAAGTATTTGTGTATTTATGTATTAGACAATGCTTTATTAAAAGCATCACCACAAACATTCTCTAACATATTGCTTATTACTTACTTTACTTTTTTAGCATGGACATTTATTTATTGAATAAAATGAATGTAAAATCAACAGTAGATAATATATGAACACAGTATTACAAAGAAATGTCCTCACTGCCCTATGTGAAGTATACTTTCAATGGTCCAGTGAAAATACACAATGATAGTTAAGGTCTTTGGAAGCAAAATCCCTGTCCTTTTGTATGTGGTTTAGGTCTGCTAAAACATCTTTTTAATGTCTGCTTTGAATGAACAAATTAATTGCTGTTCACTTTGGGCTTCTTATTTTCCTATGTAGTTTTTATACAGCAAATGGCAAAAAACTGAACTCAACACAACTGATATGACACATACGTGTGTTAAGAGTCTGTTACAGGCATGACAATTATTATATGGAAGATCTACCGGTAAGTTTAATTTATTGTTTTGGGTCAATCTTCCAGGAGTAACACATTTAGAGCCTGCTACTGAAATTAAAACACACATTTTGTCATATTTCAAGTTTGGTGTTTATATGTTCATACAAGTTATAAATGTCAATATCTAAATTCCGGCTCCATTTTTAAAGTGAACTAGTTTAAGTAGTGGCGGCAAAATAAAACAAGACTGTTGTGGCCCGCAACAGTTTTAAATGTTCATTATGTGGTCGTTAACTTTTTGGGGGGCAACCGCTTTGTCAATAAACTAAGATAAACACGTCTACGTGATTATGTTTTCTAACGAAGCTCTGGTGTGACCCACGTGTGGTCGAGTGGTTATCAGTCGCCAAAACAGCTCTGGTTTTTCATAGTTTGTGACATTTGGAACTCAAGGTATAAGCCGTCTTTGAAATTCAGGCGTTCTATTTATAAACACTGGAAACAGAGTGTATAGATAAAACCTAGCGTCTACTGTTTACGGTTCGACTCCAAAAATTGTGCTTCAAGTGTAGTTATAAAATTTGAACTCCTTTTCACATATAGAATATGATGATTTATGCTATTGGTATGCAAACAAAGAGTTGTTAGCTCCTAGCTAAATGACTAATTATTAATCATCATCTTACAAATGTGGAGAAAGTATCATGGCCATCCACAGAGTCCAGATGCAGAACATGATATAATAATTATACCTGTAAAATAATTATTGACCTTGTATTTTGAGCTGTTTTAGCATGAGTCAATGAGAGACAGGCTTCTTGGAGCCGACTCCCATGTCCACATGAGACTTCCTATTCATTTCTTATGGCCATTACTGCAGTGCAAACAGAGACAGATTGTGCTTTTTAGAAAGACACAAAAGAGTTGAGTCACTTTCAAAGTATAAGCCGTGTGATTTTGTTCTAAAACTTGTATATTTGAAGTTTAAGTGGGAACACATTGTCAGATACGGTTCAGCGCGCAGCCCCACATCAAGAGCTCAGACTAAATCACATAATTACACCAGAGAAATTGTCTTTTCTGCCCAAACAACCAGATGTTCTTCACACCTGGCAGGCTCCGTCTCTAAGTGTTTTTTAATTATATCCATGGCTTTTAAGATCAAAAAGACAATGTTAAATCACAACAGGATGAGCTCTTCTTAGTACTTTAAAACAATGATTTGAATCATTTGAATAAAGGAAAAAAAAGTGAGTGGTGAGACAGATGGTGTTACCGACGCCTTTATTTTGTGATTTAAGCCTTTGCCGGGAAAACTCATTGTGAGAAGTCAGGATGAAGTCAAGAAAGCAAATGACAAAGGGATTATTACTGATTAGAATGTACACGCGGGAACAAAACATGCTCAACTAGACGCTTCAGAGGCAATTTTCATCGGCGGCGCGTTTCTGATGTACACCCTTTACTTGGGCTTCATTATAGACACTGATACATAATCATGCATGCTAATGGGCCAGTCTCAGCCGCCAAGAGGAGATTGGGAACAGAACAAGGAATACAACCTGACTTTTAATAACAGCAGGGCAAAAAGCTTACACCTGGCATTAACCTGTGCCACCAGCCAGAGCGATTGACACGATGCTATGTAAGGTCAGAGGCAAAAGAGACAGGTACAGGGGGTCACATTACATTTATAATGAAAGACATCGGAGATTGTGTCTGTACTTTCTGTTGCAGTGTGTGAAAAGGTCGCTACTGTTTGATTTGAGTATAGGCTAAAGACAGGTTACATGGTTAAGATATCAGAGGAGAATCAACAAATACAATAATTGACTTGGTCTTGGACTCTAGCTCGGTTTTAAATGTATGGATTGAATTTAAGATATTTACTGCAACATTTCTTATGTTGGTAACATAACAAAAAAAACTATGGATCTTCTGCTGCTTTAGGTTTATTTTATGTTTGTCTAAAATCCCTTTCAACTTAAAACCCATCTACACACAAGGTACATCATGTTACCGATCACATGGTGTTGTCACATGGAAATTTAGGAGTTAAAAGTGGCGCACACCTCAGTGACACCAGGGCGTTTCATGTGCCAGGAGACTGTTTGACTTTGTTACCTGCTGAGCAGTAAACCCTTCAAAGAGGCGATCTCAGCCTTTAGCTCGCCCACCGTCTGACCGTCCAGGATACGGCTGCTGGCCGACGATGCCTAAAAAGGACAAAGGACAGTGAGACACAGCCCCTGTCTCACATCCACACAAATGTAACCAAAGATATGCATTATGGGTAAAATAAAGGATCAGAGCACACAGGCAATGTGCAGGTGAAAAGGAGGGGTGGAAACAAACCACCATCACTGAGCACCTTTCATAAAGTAAATTGGACAAATTCATGTTTGAAACAAGTTAAAGGTTACCAAGATAAACAAATGTGACCAATGCAAATGTTAAATGGATCATGTTCTTTTGAAAATTGTGTCATAGCTATATCAACCTCAAAACAACCAGTAAAATAGGCAACATACACAGGCCAAACACTTTGATGTTACAGCACCAGGAAAAAACCCCTTTGAAATCATTTCCATATAAACTCCAAAACATTAGGCCTTTTGTCCCTGTGATTTGGACCAGTCAAGAATAGTCTGGCTTAAGCTACCTTTATAATGTGTGTTTTGTTCTGACTTTCTCCTTTATCACGCAAGTGCTTGATAAAATAGAGTTCAGAGGAACATCAAATTATTTGAATAACAAATTACTGCCAAATAAACCATGGGCAAAGACTGAACATTTCTAAGGCATTGTTCAACTCTTTCATATATAGAAGAGTTAAAGCCACTTGGGGACAGTGAGCAGAGGGTTGGGACTGGGACAGATCATTGGGATTCCCGGGGGATCGGAAAGATAAATCAGTCATAAATCAATTAACAAGAATGAGGAGAAAATAATTGTGTCCAAACTCACTCAATTGTTAACTTCACAGGTTTTTACTATAACAGATGCCAAGGTTTTACACACTACATCATGGACTGAGTGACATCACAAAAGGTATTGTTTTAAGTCCAGCAATGACATCAAATAGAACAACTCAAATGAATGTATGGTGTTTTTGAGACTTGCAGTATGGTGTGGTTTATGTTTTGTCACTTAACAATTAAATATCAGTTGGTTGTTTGCATGCAAGGACAATAAATACAATTAATTGAATTGTATAGCATTCATTCTTTACAACTGCTTCAAAGTAAGGAGGCCCAGCAAGAGAAGAAGGAAAGAGTGTGAGGCCGATAAGTGCAGTAGCAGGAACGGGGTTGTGGGATCCGAGAAGAGAGGGAAAGAAGGACGGTCAAGACCAAGAGCCAAGATCCTTGTACAACGAGTAGGGGCAATGAGTTTCCACTCTTGGGTAGCTGGGTGCATTCTTAGGTACAACATACTGGAGGGACCAGGTCTCTTGGCTGGCTCCTGAGGAAACTATGGACCTGCTGCTGCTCGGGTCCGGACTAGAATCAGGAAGTACGATCACATTAGTCCAGTGCTCAGGTCTCTGCACTGGCTTCAGACTCAGAGAATAGACTTTGAAGCAGCTCTGCTTGCGTACAAGTCTTTCCATGGCCTAGCACCAAAGTACATCCTGGCCATTGTGCCTGTGCCATATGAACCATCTCGGACTCTGAGGCCCTCTGGAACTGGCCTCCTGCTGATGCCCAGAGTCAGGACTCTGGAGGAGTCTCCCTGAGGTTGTGAGACAGGCCCCCACACTGGCAGTGTTTAAACTACAACTCATTCATCTTTAATACATTTTAATGTAATTATTTCTGCCTTTATTTTTGGTCTATTGATGTTCGTTCTATGTTGTCCTATGTTGTATTGCGATTTTAATGTTTTTATTATTGTGAAGCACTTTGGGTTACTTTTGTATGAACTGTGCTCTACAAATAAACTTTAATTTGATTGCGCCTCAAAATTTGCCAAGGCAGTATCGCACATACCCAGTCTTTCAATTTGTTGTTCCCGAAAATTTCACGATAAACGATCATGTTGGATACTCACAAATAACCCAAAAATCCCAGTGAATCATATGCCAAATGAACCATCTTTTAAAAATCATGAGCTGTCATAGATAAAGAGCCAAATGAAATACTGAGTTAGTTAGTATCATTTATGAGCTGTATTATTCAACCCTCTCCAGCTGGAAATCTGTTAGTGCAAAGAAATACACAGGGTAATTATTCAACCCCAAAAAATATTGTTCAGCTTTACATTTTACATACCAAATATATTTTTTATATATTTTTTCCCATATCAAACCTGTATTTTATAGAGAGAATGTGGAAATGTAGTCCAATATGCAGGTGTGAAATCATCGCTGTCCACATAAAATCAAATGTTAGGACGTGAGAGGGGAGACTGTAAGAGGTTCTTCATTGGATATTAACCATATAAACCAATAAAAAAGTGACTATAATTGCCTTGGTGGGCCTTCTGCTACTATTAAATAAACTACACACTCTGCGCTTAAAGGGGAGATAGAGTGACGAGACCAGAGGGAGGAGTGAGAGAAGACCGGGGGAAAGTGGGATAAAAGCAAACTAAAAAGTGTAATTAAGCCTGTGCTACTCGCCGGAGGAAGCTTGTTAGAAAGTGCAGACCCCCTATAGAGGATGGAGCAGAACTTGGACGCTTTGGCTTGTAATTAAATCTAAGTGAAATTAATTGAATCACACGTGAAAGGGATCGGAGACGGAGTGAACTGTTTTGTAGCTCTTATCGACTCCTAAACCTGCCCGATAAGGAGTTGTGTTGTGGAGGTGGTGCGTTGAAGACACTCTTATTACAGCCGTCACCTCATTAGACCGTCTTAATCCCTCTCCTCCCTAAGGCGCACATATAATAAGGCCCGATTCAGCTTCTCTTCCATTTTACGCGGAAAAAATTAATTGCTGTATGGGCTTGGTCTAAATGATTTCTAAAGGGACAGAATAAACCCAAATAAAGGCTGATTTCTGTGTGTGTAATTGGATTGCTATATGCTGGTGTCACTCACAGACGGACAAAACCGAATTGTTAACCCCGAACTGGAGACATAATGTGTATTATCTATGGAGCAACAGCCCATAATAACTCACATCAAAGCCTGTCACACAACACTACCTCTGACATATGTCTTATTAAGGCGGAGGAAACCTAATTAAATGTTGGGCCAGTGCAGAATTTGAGCTCTGAAATGCATTAGGATGGTGTGTATATACAATAGAGCAGCATTATGCAAGAGTCATGTGTTAAGTGCAGTGGTGCTTTCAATAAGAGGCTGAGAGGAGGGTATCAGTGACCGGCCGATTCAGACTTCAAACGCTACATCTCAAGTGCCGACACTGGAGTTTAAGATCGCGCTACAAGTTTGGCCAGTTTAAATTCAATGCTGCTCACGTCAGTGGTGGAAGAAGGACTCGATTTTGTCACAGCAACTAAAAGTATATGTAGCACATACAAAAAACGACATAAATGTATTGAAGTATATGTTTAAAAATGTACGATACTAGTGGGTATTTCACACAGATTTTGAGAACTGTTAGAGCATTAAATATAGTGATTTCGATAACACAAAAGTCATTATTTAAAAAAATTCTATGTGTTGTATGTGTATATTTTTGTTTGCTCAAAGCCAGGAATTGAAATCAAAACTTTCGCACAGAATGTCACCATGAACGGCAAAAAACTTTACTTTTTACTTTTCAGTCCAGTTCAAAAACAGAATAGAGTAGAACGTACAGATACTTGCTCTCAGATGTAGTGACATAAAAGTACAAAGTCTCCACTGTAGAAATGACATAAGTAAAGTACAGATACCTAAAAGATTTATTTAAATACAGTATTCTTTTATTTTTGTACTCCACTGACCATTGTACGTTAGCTGCCCACTCATTTAACTACAGAGGCTTGAAAAAGAAGTCTTTTGACAATATTGTACTGTACAGTTTCCTTCTGCTTTCTACGAATTACGAACGGTCTCACACTTAAAAGTTTATGATGGTGAAGTATAAAGGGTAGGCCTAATAAGCTTTAGCCTATACCTTTTCAGTCTTTCTGCATGTTAAGCGTTTCTGTAGAATCTGCCAAATATACCTGCAACCGGAATAAACTAATCTAACTAAGATTACAGAAGTTTGTGTCAAATGTGATATCAAGGCAAGTCATATCATTTACTCCACTTCCATTGTGATTATTATATCTTTCCAAAGTGGAAAACTACCTAAAAAACTGTTAAACATTAGCAAAGCAAGCTAACTATAATCAACTTTCCAGCTAAATGTAACACAATATTCTTTCTTTTCTACTTTAAATAAATATATACTGAACTTTCTTAACATTTTGCCTCGTGTTTTGTAGAATATTTCGTATATTTATACATTTTTATCAATAACTCAGCTGTGTAGAAGATATTTTTTAATAACATTTCCAGACTTCACTTCATATCCATTTTAGTTTACATTGAAACATTGTACATGTCCGTCTGCAGGCTCCTTTAGTACAACAGACTCTTTTACTACAACTACACGATAATTTGTCCCTGATGTTAAACAGCCAGGCCTATTGCTTCTCTATTCTAGTTACAGATCCGCCTGTTAACAGTGTTTGCTCTCCTGTCTTAATTCACTGATCGCCCTCTTTATTAGTGGATGGTGCGTCAAAGATTGGAAGCCGCCTCCTTCGCCGACGCCAGACGAACTGCCAGTGGGAAAGTGCATAAATAGAGTGGAATCAATTGCGCTGTAGCTGTGTTTCCACTCAAAAACGCTCCTCTGGGGACTTTGCCTTTTGAAACTAATTCCATCATAAATATACATGTGTTACACGAAAGCACACTGTCTGCCGGCAGAGTAACTGAGAATTAATTTGCTTTCCGACACTCTTAAACAAGCCTTGTTAAAGATCTTATCTTGTTGCTAATGGTCCACGGGCATTTATCTTCATTTAGCCAGATGCGTCCTTGGGTGCTGCTGCAGTTAATAGTAATTTCTTTCTATGCTTGTATTATGTATACATCTTTTTTCTCTTTCTTGGATCACATAGTTAAGCAGCAGAAAGATGCCGACCCCCATCACACCCAGGCACCCACCCGAGACACATTACTTAAAAGGCGATCGAGGCGGCTACAGCAAATGTTTTTTTGTGTGTGTATTTTCAATGAGCGCAGGAGTGCACTGACATTAGATCCGCGGTGTATGTGTGACAGGTGCTCCTTTTTGGTTCTGGATGGCTGATTCATTTGTTTGTTCAGGCATGATCTGGGTGATGGGAAGTGTCGAGTGCCTATGCCAAGTGCAGTATTATGTTCTCCAGTGTTTAGGCCACGCAGGGCCACTAGAGCCACTAGAGCCGCCCACCTGTACCGCCACAGAGCATAAACAAACTATAGATCTATGACATTCAGGCAGTACGGAGGGGTACACAAACTGATTACGCGTCAGAAGTCCATGCGAAACTGGATGTCAAATATTACCTTCAAAAATACATGATGCTGAATAACAAGATATTAATTATTATATTAATTAATTAATTAGATTATTTTCTCTTTATCGATTTTTTAATTCATAATTGATAAACAATTCACACAAACAATCGAACAAGCAGAAAACACTGAAAATAAATCACAGGGGATACATATACACACACACACACTCACACACACACACGCACGCACATGCGCGCACACACACACACGCACATGCGCGCACACACACACACACACACACACAAACTTCTTCTATTCACAGATGCAACATGAATTTGTAAATGTAAATGCAAGTGGGATCAGATCTTCATCCACACAGGAGGCGTGTTTTGTTTTTGTCAAATAGGTCATTTATATTGTGTAAAATTTTAATGTTATTTTAGAATTTAAGTCTAAACTGACGATAATTTTTTCTCAATGTACAATAGAAATAATAGTTTGACAAGTCAACCAATACAAAAAATCATCGCTGACTAGTCGACTATTAAATTCTTAATTTTATGATAGTTTGTGAATTTTGTTCCGATTATTCAGATTCTGACTTATTAAAATACATCATCAACCAAACAAAGTCTGAAATAGTGTGCCTGAAGGCTTCAAGATAGAGAATATAATTGATGAAAACGTAAAACATATATTTTTCTTGACATTCTGATTTACTAATGCCGCTGTCATTGTTATAAAAAGGTTTTTGTGTGCGTTTTAAAAGTCTGTATGGTCCAATTAACTATTAAGATTTTGAAAAAACGATTATTTTTAGTCAGCTTGTCACGATTAATCGATTAATTATTGCAAGCTTAATAGATATACAGGCATACTAATCAGATGACACCTAAATAACAAACATAAGGAAAAGAACAATCAAAAAGTATAGGTATGGAAGATTTTGATTTAATATTTTATAAACATTACTTACAGCAACCATTGTTAAGTTGATTAATTATTAATTACAAAAAGTTTTTGGTGAATTTGTTATTTTGTATTTTGGTTCTCAAGCCTATTATCCAATAAGAAGGGTGAATGGGCTTCTCACTTTGGGTTGCCAAACGCTAGGACTAATACCACCAAAAGGCAATCAACCAGTACCAGTTAGGACTCAGTGACTGAGCATTCAAATGAGGCGGTGCATACGGAGAATGAGAAAACTTTAACGGACACACAGCTTGAGTGTAGCGCCCTTTTTAAACCAGCATGCACAAAGTAAACCTACCATTTAGATCAATAAACTTGAACTACATATTACCTTACGTAGTGTATCATTAATTTTATTTTATTTTTTAAAGAATGAACTTCTACAACAGCAGTAAATATTAACATGATAAATAACTCAAATATGTGTCAGATAATTTAGAGATATTGTGCATTGTTCGTCCAAAAGAAGCAGTACATCAGTAACCTGGCTCACGCCAGATTGATCTGCGTCTCCTTCTGAATTGAGTTCTTCACATGAATCAGTCTGGGAGGGCTCTTGCCAAAAGCAGTCGGGACGTTAAAAAAATACTTTACGCTGATTGGTCGAAGCGTCACAACAGCGAAAGAAGCTAAATCTAAATTGAGTTAAAGAGAGAAAAGCACAGTCGTCTTTCTCGTCCACAACTGTGCCATTGTGTGCACATTTAAAAAAAAAAAAAAAAAAAAAAAAAAAAAAAAAAAAAAAAAAGAGTCCATATTTCTCCTAAAACAGGCCGTATGTACGGCCGTCGGCGCCGCCATGTTTGTTTTGGTTAGGGTTGTTTTATTTCCACCCAAACCACAATGTTGCTCTGTGATTGGTTCCAGTCCTGCCTGCGGGCCCTGAATGCCATGTGATTGGTCCTTTTACCACTGTAGTGAAAGGCAAACGAATCAGTGGGAGCCTAACAAGAGGGTTAGTGAACTCACAAAAATTGCGAGAATTCTTCTTGCTGGCAAGGTTAGCAAATCAGAGCATCAGATCTGAAATTGTGCATAATCATCACAACTAACTAGTCACTACAACAATGGTCTTCTTTAGGGGTGCTAAACGCACTTCCCAGTTGAGTGGTTCCTAAACACTGTTCACTGTTCACTGTTACCGAAGCAGCTGAGCACCAGAAGCCTCCATGTGTTTTGGGTTAAGGGCACATTTCCGTGTTGAGAAGTCTAATTGCTACGTGTGGCTCCCACTGAGAGGCGCGGCGAGGCTAACCCCTAAAGCCACAAACGGTGAGAAAGACGTAGCTGGTCCACTCCGACATGTGTTTCTCATCAGGAACTCAGGACCTGAAAACAATTTACCAATTTCCCATATGGCCCGGGACAACACTGGGCTGGTGGCGCTCGCACTCACAATTTAAGATCACCGCTATAAAGTGGGGTTTATGACTTGTTTAATGGGTGTGTTGATGAGAAATACATATTTTTTACACTAAGGCTGTCCACTGCTAGGCACTCATAATTTTGCAAAGTATTATATTCATTTAAAGTACATTTTATTTGCTATAAGTAAAGGAATCATGCAATTTTAAGAGTGCTAAAACAAAGACAGATGAAGCAGAATATACATAAATACATTTCTACAAGAACAAATCATGGGTTCTTTTTGTGAATAAAATGACTATTTGGATCAAAAAGATTCTTCCTACATGTACATATTTATATTTGTGAATGTATATTTGTCTAAATTACTGCAAGTGAAAAATGCGCCTCCGAGCTCAGCCTGAGGTAATCTTCACACTGATATTCATGAGGACTACTGCTGTTTCCAACACTAATCATCAGAGTAAAAGATGATTTGAAATATAGAGAAAAACCCGGGAGTCCTCAGATTTTGATGAAGCTTGTCCCGGGGAAACACATTCAGACTTTTCTCCCCGAAACAGATGTGTTCGCATATGTTTCCCCGCGCTATCCAGATGCTACAGTGGAACAAGCATGTGCCTAACAAGCTGTGGACATAAAACATTGTCTAAGATCGTCTCTTCCAAGGCACTTTTTCAGAGCGCGGTGATCATAAAGCACTTTACGAGAGCCTGATAAAAAGCAAGCAACATTTCATCCTTCGCACATAAGTTTTTAGAACAATCATTCAGTCCGATTCACCTAAACACTTCCAATTCGAGAGAGATTGTGAACAGGGCTCTATAAAAATCAAGGCGAAGGCGAACGACAACATGGTTAAACATTATGGTCCCATGATGAGATGCACCGTAGTTTTAAGCAGCTTGTGTTGAGATGATATACAGTTATCGTAAGGCTGTCCATCTAGGCTAGTTATGATTCAGGGCGGCGCTTGAGGTTTTAGTACACAAAGACCTCGAGAAAGCTGCGCTCATCAATCTAAAGGACTCAACCCTGCAACTTTTACATTTACAGACCTCATTCTGTAATGTCAAAGTTACGGCCTGTCTGGCATTCCCAAAAACATCAATCAGACGCTAAAATCTGGTATCCTGCTCAAAGTGCAGTAAATGTGACACAGCAGCTATTGTAACCTTGGTAATGCTTTATATAATACTCCATTCAATGACATCAAAGTGACCATGATGTTTTAAGAGTAAAAGCTAGAGCTTTACACTTGGTACTTCATCAGAATATTTTGCTATGATACTGTCTCTATATGGAAAGAAAATGTAATAAACCGTGTCATGATTTCTTATTTTCTCCAGATAATAGTTACTTTAAAGGTACACTATATAACTTGTCGGGTCGGAGTCCACTACCTGCTTGTAGATGATGCATGGAGATGTTCCACAGTGTGATATTGGCCACATTGATCTTGCATTTATTAAACTAAAAGGTGTTTTTATAGCAATAAGAAAATAAACATTAAAAAAAAATCATTCTTACTGTGAATAAATTAATCTCTCCACAGATCTGATTGGTAACTTGGTCTGGTGGTGTCAAGTGCTCTTGTCACTTATCAGGAGCAGTGGCTCGCTGCAGTAGTCAGCAATACAGTAGTTGGGGGATTTGACCTACTGTGCATGTTTTGAGTTGTCTCCACGGAGATGGACAAGTTTAGTGGCAACCCGTGGAACATTCCAGGCAAAGAAATAACATTTCCGTAGAGACAAGCAGAAAGTTATATACTGCACCTTTGTTTTTCCTCAATAATTATTTATTTATTTTTGGACAATTCACTCTTAAACTCATATAATAACAAAGACAGCTGCATAATTAAATAAAAAAGAATAAACAATTTCTGATTTCGCCCTTTTGTTCATAATGTATTTAAAAAGCCTCAATGTACAATAGAAATAATCCTTTGACTAGTTGAAAAAATAATAGCTGACTAGTCAAGTACTAAAGCCCTAGTGAGTTAATTGCTAGTTACCTGTGCTGTGGACAGCTCTTGGGACAGCTCCTGTATTTTGTGCTGCTGTTGAACCAGAAGCTCTTGGACCTGGGCGAGAGTTTGCTGCAGTTGGGCCACTGTGGAATCAGCACAACAACAGGGTCAGCTCTGTCATTACACTTTCATCCTCATCAGAAAAAACTAGTCCTTATTGCAACCAAACTGACAGAAAAAATGTATTTAAACTCTTCAAAGCTGCCTTTGTAAAATTTGTCATCACAGCTAATACCGGGTAACTTTAGATGCGTCTTTTGGACCACTTGGTGTAAACGGTGGGATGGGGGTCACAACATCGGATGGTGATATTAATCTCAAGTGTCTGAACTTAAATCAAATAATAGTGTCTAACCCTCCATTATCCGCCCAGACACTGGCTTCTAATGCATCCTAAACCCTCAAACGATCAACAAAGAGGAAAAAAACAAGGCGCTCATTTGGGAGGAGGCTGCCAGACAAAATGTCCCTCCTAATCCTAATAAATATTGTTCTTTTTCCATTGACTTTGAAGATTGAATTAGTTCAAGTGTTGGTGTTGGGCGAGGGTGTATGATTTCAAATAACACCAGGCACAGTTTGTTGTTACCCCCTGCTTCCAGTCACCCGTGTATTACCAAACAATGCATTAAGTTTCCCCGAGCTGATTATATTACAGAAAACCAATAAACATTCATATAAATCATGGGCGTGTAAAGTGTTAAATCAAGCCTAATAGGATTAACATCAACAGATATTGTGGCGGTCCACTGCTGGGGTTGTCAGGCCAGTGGTTAAAAGCCCAAGCAGCAGTCAGCTAGTCTCAAAGCGAAGGAGGAAAAAGTGGTTCTCTTATTAACGGAGATTAGGACAAAAGACAGGCAGAGGAGGGCTGGAGGCTCAGTTTCCTTTGAAAAACCAACAGAGATAAAATAATGCACGTTTCAAAGAATATCTTAGGGACACCTGTGTTTAACCGGGTGGTTATATCAATAGGAGAAGCGTTTGATCCTCTCATGCAAGCACAATCTTACGAAATACGAGTTCGAGCAGGACCAAAAGGGAAAAACTCACAGAGCAAACAGTTTAAGTTTGTGATCATACGTGTGACCAACCGCTAAAAAGACGGCCATAAAACTAAAATACTCAAGCTATGCGCGCTTACAAAGGTGTTACTATGATAGGGTGCGCTTACTAAACCAAACGCTGCCCTATTAGTCTCCAATTCTGCCTCGCCACAAAACGGCTTCTCCAGATGTGCGGGTCAGCCAGCGCAGCCAGCCGGTAAAGCTGTGCCTCCTGAATTACCATTGGCACCGCATCTTTACGGTACTTCAGCCAAAAGAGCTTCTGCTCCAACTCTTTTCATGTCCCTCTGCAAACTTGACTCCCTTTGTAGTCTTCAGGCACTTGACAAAAATGCATACGTTTATCGCAGACATGAGGCCAAGAATAATGTAGTATCTTTTGGCCCGGCTTGAGTCAGGGACAAGTCTGAAGCTGTGTTGAAAATGCAACTTGCAGCTGCTACTGTATTGTGTATTCCGTAAATTATTCAGTAAATACCTCGATATAATGTACACTACATATGTCCAGGCCTGTCTGCTGTCTTTAACGGCCAGCTGGTCACCAATATGGCTCAGTGTGTCCAAACAGCCGCAATTCTATTAGTCTGGGAAAGGCTGAAGCACTTCCAAGATCCATTCATTAATTGTGTGTGTGAAGTTGTAGGCAAATTATAATGGGAGTCAAGCCCCCGAGTTCTCGAGCCAGCGGACTGGTGAGAGTCTAATGCAGTCCCCCCCATTCACCTCATTGGGCCCGGCACTAGAGAAATACATGAACTTTAACAAAAGGGGGGCTCAAGCAATTGGCAGCGGTGATGCGGACGGGCGCTATTACAGGAGAGAAAGAGAGCGGGGAAGACAAAGGCAAATCTGAGGGAGAAACTCAGTGTAATTGCAACCCCTCTCCCCAACTGTTAACTACAACAGTCATTAACTACAATAGCAGCTTGGCCACTGCAGTCATAGCAAATTAGTTCACAACATTGGCTGAAGAATAGGATCGTATTTTTTACAGGAGGTATAAAGTGTAGGAAACCTGCCACCAAACAAATCATGGGTTGTGCTTTGGCAAGTGTCCAAAAGGCAGGAAGAAGAAAGGGCACTGTGATTCAGAGAGGAAATGTGTTTGCATAGTTGGTAAAAATGACCATAAAAGAGAGCATATTTGTTAAACAGATTCAGGGTGGCACACCTCGCAAACAACGCCACACTGCTCCTGCTCGGCAACGACCTGAAAAGAATGGTCAGGGTGTGCCTGCAGATGAAATGATAACAAAGTTGGCCCGGGACATAAGCTATAAAATCAAACATAACTTGTTTACTTTTGGAGAGCAGAAGAGGATATGACGAACTTGAAAAATATGGCTTTGTATGAACTGGCTACTGAAAGTAATAGAACAGCTATAATTTAATAAAACATGTAAACAGCAGAGGACGTAATCAAAACGTCAGAACATCAATCCATCAATTGTACATTTACTTTGCATCAATATGTATTTTATCATTCCAGACACGCAAACATTAATTGTAATGTATTTTTTTCAATCTAATGCTAAAGGGACCGTCGGACCACTTTTTTTGTTGTAGTTTTCATAAAAATTTTTTAGTCAAGATAATTAAATATTGATCAGAGTAATCAATTTACCACTCAAATGAATACATGATTGATGATGAAATGTCTAAATATTGAATGCATGGAAGAAAATTCTTACTGTAATTTTAATAACATTTTCTTTCAAACGTTGTTATCAGTGCAACTTAATTAAAATAAAAAGCACAATGCTTTTACAACATCAAACCAGAGAGCAGAGGTTTGCCTGCTTTGTAATGGACTTAAATTATCAAATAGTGAAGAGTGTCTTTCAGGTGAAAACACACTTGAGCTCGTCACTGCTGCTAACGAGACCAAACTTTGTGAGATGCCCCTCTCATTTACGCCTCCCTGGATTTTTAATTATACTGACGAGTCGACGAAAGCATCCCTCTCTCCTGTAGTTTGACAGCCAGGTTGAGATTCCTCACCTGTCCAACACGGGAGCCGCACCTGTCACTGTACACTTAATCACACTAGGGCCAGTGCTGCGCCCAGACAACACGCAGCGTCGCTATGCTAACACACACAGACCTACACATGCATGTACACACTCAAATTAAAATGAACTTTCTCGCCACCTATGGGGAAGAGGCTGTAGATGATGACAGAGGTTTGGATGGGGGTGAGGCTGTCGAGGGGGAGACAGATGGGAGGGGGCGAGAGTGGATGAGGCGAGAGGAAGAAAAGTTGTCATTTCCCAACTCCTCATTAATATTCGGAGGTTAAGAGCTTTTCAGCGAAACGTAATTAATTGAGCCGGGCCTGACAGTAAACAAGCAATTTCAAATTAAAGCGAAATGACAGCGGCGTCATTTGTTAAAAACGTGCGGGGCCCCCCGATTTTGGCGACAGATAAATGAGGGAAAATGTTAAGGAGGGAGAAAGTGATGAAGATATTAATCTTCACCTGTCTGTGTCAGCGTGCCACTCATCGCCGCAATGTTGTTCTCCATCCGCTGCAGATGCTTCTTGTCCTCTCGGCTGCCCATAATGAGGGGAAGGATGTATTTCTGCAATTAAAAACAAGCCACAGTGTTTCAGTCTCTGGAGGAAGAGACAAGGCCACCTACACCACACAGTAATACATGGTCAAAGACGCCGTCTACTGAGTCAGTGTGGGCTGAATGCGGAAACAGAAATAAGGCACTGTTATATGTTAATGAACTATAAAAAGGTACTTAATATTTCAGGATTTGCTGACTTTTTTGGTTAAGCTCCTGGAAAATCAGTTTTCACTTTTAATGGCGTTACATATTATAAACAACATGAAAATCTATTCAGAACATATACAAAAATAAATAAATACACAAAACTGCTTGATTGTGAATGTGGATGAACTGTTTGACTGATATTGATTTTTGTAGTATTACTAAAGAACTGTAAAAAAGTGTCCATGGCCTTGAATACTAAAAAAAACGACTAGAGCTGCAACGATTACTCGAATAAATCGAATAATTCGATTACAAAAAAGCTTCGATTATTATTATATTGCTTCGATGATTCGTTTAATTTACATTATTAATCAAAAACACGTGAATCTGTGGCGCGCGGAGCGACTTGTGGCGCTTTTGTTTCACACGGCGCCTGTTCCGCTCTGACGAAGCGCGACAGGAAGAGAGCGGCGCGTTTTAAAGAGTTTTAAAGAGTTTTGATGAGTGAAAGAGCCATGGATCTATTATAATAATCCCGAGCTGCGACTCTAAACACCGCGTCTAGCTCCGCCCACCCCAGCCCCGACACGCCACCGCGGACCCCCGCGCTCCCCCACTCAACAACTCTGCTTCCCAGTCACAGTCGTACTTTTTAAACAGCCATGCACATGGAAACAGTGCGGAGGACCGCGTTATGTTAGAATAATCTGTTGTGAAACAAAGTCCGAGACGCAGAGGCCAAAGTGACCGAGACACGGAGCAAAATGGCAAAACTCAAAATGCGCAAAATGCTCAAAACGCCAGGACCACCGGTCCCACCCAACATAACGTTTAACAAATGTCTATTTTAAGTGATGTGACAGAGCTACTGTAACTGTTTACAGTCTATGACAAGTTAATTAAGTCCTTTATATATTCTTTATATACAAACAGAACAGTTTGGACTGAAGTGAAATGTTGCTGTTTTGGGGACAAATTCATATGAAATTAGGATAAAATGTGTTATTTTAAGCAGAAATTCCTTGTTTGTATTTGTTTTATTACTATGAGCTATAACGTTTATCTAAAAAAATGATTTAAAATGTGTTTAAATGGTTTACTGAATGTACCCAAAAATTAACCGATTACTCGATTAATCGAAGAAAAGAATCGATAGATTACTCGATTACTAATAATCGATAGCCTGCAGCCCTAGCACAAGTAATAAACACTTTTTAGAGAAAAAGATTAAATGAGTGTCAACACGTGGTAATTAATAAGTGTGCTGCTGTGAGTGCGGTGTTTACAAGGCGCTCCAGAACGTAAATAAAGTATGGGCAGAAGCTTGGACATATGGTGCGACTGGCGCCACGCTCCAGTGACATGACAGCAACCTGTGCAGTCCCGCCAGGGAACCACCTCCCGGGATACACAGCAGAGCCGGATGACTCGTTCAATGTGGTTTTGTCAATAAAGAGAGCAAGGAGACAAGGATAAGGGCCCTAAATGTGCATGTCTTCTGAAAGGCTGTGTAAGAAGAATGAAATATCGGGACATAACAGGATCTGAGGAGGAGCCAATATGTGCCACAGGGTCAGATCGGCATCTGCATGTACATGACAGACACTCACTTACACAGAGAGGTGAGCAGCTTGTCATCCACACCAACAGCCAGTGCACCAGCCCGAGTCCTGCTCTAAGAGGAGAGTAATGGCTTCCACATGCCACTCAGACTACTACTAACAACCACTATGGGATTAATGTCAGCGGGGACAAGAGGCCCATGAGCTCCTGTTCAAGGGCTGCTAAGCCTGATAAAAACCAGGCTGATTATTTTTAGATGGGCCCATGTCAAAAACAGGGATGTGTGCTGTGTTAGCAACTATATTTTGTAAAAGAAGGAAAATATATAACAGAGCAAGAGGCGGAGGAGAAAGTTTAAAAGGAGGGTTTCAGATGAGCTCATGCTTTGACGTAAAGCAGGGCGCTTTAATAACAAGGCCCGACTGATGTTACATACTGCACAGGCACCATCATTCATCATAAACTGATGTACTAGCAAAGCCCACCAATTTAAAATGCACTATCAGGGAGAGGCAGACGTGAGAGATCTTAGGAAGCGGCGTATAATGTGTGTGTGATAAATTTAAGAGAAAAATTTACGGTAAAAATAAAGGCTTACTATGGTTAGGACAGAGAGGTATGACTTACTTTGTAAAGCTGATGAAAGCCAAAGGCGATGCCCACCATGATGACCGTGAGCGCGCCATAGTCCCTCCATCTGTAGCCTCTTGGAACTGAAATTTGAAAAAACGTAATATGATGAGTTCAATACCACACAAACTATATATCCACACCAGAAAACCACCTTTGGGTAATAAAACTTAAAAGGTGTACTATGTAACGTTTTTGTTGGAGAATCTGCCACCTGCTTGTTTCAATGGAGCCGTTATTGCTTTGAGCGCATTATGGCATCAAACATGTTTCATTTATTAAATTACATACGTTTTCATCAATGGAAAAAATATTGAAAAAAATGCATTCTTTTTATGAGCGTGCACGCCTCTGACCTGTAAGTTAGCCTGATGGCGTCACCTGATTGTCTCCATGGCATCCTTTTTGATGTATTTATTCATTTAAACTTCTATTTGTCTACATTCGTTATATGATTTAACTGTGATGTTTTTAAAGGCAACAGTTCCTGGCATGTGCATTTTTAACCGACAGTTTAGCTGAGTGACAGATCAAATGAAAGTGTGTCATTGTTCTGGCTGTCATCTGGGTAGGCCAACTGTCTGTCAAGGTGGAAATTCCCCACATGAGAGGCATTCAACTGAAAATGTCAGTAAACGACAAACTGATTTGAAGAAATTATAGCCGTTTTGCCTTTATTTACTTTAGTGCAGAAATGAATAGGAAATTATCAGAGGCTTGTCCACTGAAGAACATCATTGATATTCTATTATAGCTCTGATTTCCCCTAATGGGCTCAGTAGCTTGAAGTAAGTAAACTAGATTGATTTGTAGCTTACCACTTGCATGATTTGACATGCAAATCAAACAGGACTGGACTTTATGCTCCATTTTCAAGGTGAATGCTGTATTATTCCCCAGCACATTTTTCATGGCTCCTGCTGCATCTGGAGGTGAACTTGTAACCTTTACTATCGAAAATTTTGAATCATTTCCCCCCACATCCATATGGTAACCACATAAATTTGGGTCCTCATCAACATTACAGCAGCAATAGCCTGCCTCCTATCCCAGAATGCTTTTGAAAGGCCTGGGAGTCCTTGGAGAGGGTTGACCCTGAACCAGCCTGACTGCATCACGGGGGTCTCTGCGTGCTCTCTACCCTCTTTAGGACCTCTCATTCTGCCTCGATCGCCGCTTTTTCCCCCTCTTCCACTTCCACTCTGCCATCTTCCTTTTTTATTTGGTCACTTAAGCCGCTGGAACTGTGGTCTCCATCCCCCGTTTTTCCAATCTCCTCTCAAATTTATTGGGTTCAGTGGAGGCCTTCCTGTCCTTCTAGCGCGTGAAAATAGAGATCAGAGTATCCATTACTTCGACAGAGATGGATGCGGGTCCCCGTGCACCGTCCCCATAACAAGGACATCAAAGGTAGGTAGCCCCCTCTTTTCGGCGTGACCCCCCATACAAGACTCCTCACACTCACCTCATTATGCAGCTCCCTTATAGCCGTTTTGATATAAAACCCCCACTATGGACAGCGAGCCGCTAGTCTCCCCTAACTACATGGCCATCCCATCAACATCACTTTCATTACAAAACATGAGATGCCGAGGGAGTCAAGGACAGTGTGGTAATAAATGAGGGTGGAATACATCTGGAATCATTGTCATATAGGTTAAGCATTACGCCGGACTTCATTCTGCATTGGTAAATCAGTGGACAGCACTCATAACCTCCTGAGGTAATAAAGATACTGGTGCTGCAGAAAGGTCCTGCAAGGATGGAGCCCTCTGTGGCAAGATGGCAGAGTGACACTTGAGCAGGATCGAGCTCAGGCTTGTCAGAACTTTGAGGCGATTCTGAGAGGACACAGAGTAGTGAGCAACAAGCGGTTGAGTACTCAAGTTTAGATCAAGTCAAAAACATCTGCAATATGCTACTGTATTTGAGTTCTGTAAAGTTTGGCACTTTTAACAGTGTCGTCTGGGTGGTGTTGTCTAGGACTTTAGGCCTGTAGTCATTTAGTCGATTAATCGATCAGTGGTGTTTTGGTCGATCAAACTGTGGATTAGTCAACTAATGGTTTTATTTACATTATAAGGATTTATTAAGAGTTTAATCTGCTGTTGTGCATAAATACATTATTTCCGAGGACTTTTTCTGTATAAATAGTTGGTTTAGAATGAACTCCCGTGCAGCTGTGGTCTTGTGAGTGCAGTTTGGGTCAAATACATGGATCATATACGGTTATATTTTGAGAGTTTTTGCCAGTTTTTTGGCCACTGTCCTTTTCAGTGGACAGTGGAATGACTTTAGTCGACTACACCCTAAAAGAAATGGTCAAACTTTAAAATGAAAAAAATGCAAACTATGACAAAAGACTGTGCAAGTTTAGTTGAGTAAATTTCATATTGTGAAAGGCTGGAAACACATTTTTGGACAATGACCTCGACAACAACCACTGAAGTTGTAGACTGACAATCATTCACTCTTGTATGTATTCACAAGTGACAGCATTTATGGTCCCATATCTAATCCGTTTGCATAAGAGCGTAAGTGAAGATACACGCGGTAAAAGATAAACCTGAGATAAGCACTCACTGGGTGGTCCTGGGAACAGGTGGGCTGGTGGTACAGAATACAGAGGTCCCACAGGGCTCAGCGGCAGGACCTCCTCTGTGCTGCCGGAGCGCTGCAAAGCCAACTCCACCTCCACATCCGTCAAGCCTGCACCAAAAGAAGCAGCACAGAGAAGTTATTAGACACATCAGAAGGGACTGTTTTAATGGAATGGACCGAATGGCTCTTTGCTCCGCCATATTACACACTTAACTACTTCCCAAGATCCTCACAAACCTTCAAAGTACAACTTGGTGGAACTATGTCTAATCTTCATTCAATTTCACCCTCTTCTCAAAAATGCATTTTCATTTTATAATTCAGAAATCCCACGGAGGGCTTCTGTTTCAGGGACATCCATCAAAGGGAGATAGTGTGGAGAGCTTGGTACAATGAAATCTGAAACTCGCCCAACCTATTAACGGCCACCAAAGGCACAGAAAATAACAGTCTGACCACTTCTGCAGTTATATTTCCCATGTGGAGATTTCATACACCCCAGACAGCCAAAATGCATTATTTTAATTTCTTCATTGTAATGTAAATGTATTACATAATTTTGCAAATGCCAATATAATTTAATCTTCAGATCTTTTTAATGATTTTAGTGATGATTAAATTGCAAAGGGCTCCCTGACGGAGAGTCAGAGGGGAGGAGGAGAAAAAATCTAATATGAACATCTCCTTTTGTGGCAAGAAAGGATTTTATTTCAGGTGCCATATGCCGCTATTGCTGTGGGTCTAATCTTTTAATAAGCAGCGTAGTCTAAACAAAGAAAGTACAATTAAAACTTCTCAGATATAATTTGAAGAAAATCATTAAATAACAAATTAGAAGACTTTGTTTTATGCATAACAACTTTGCTCTTTACGAGAATAATAATGCTTTGTATAGAAAACATGTCAGCACTTACTACCAGTTTATTGACGGGAAATCCCTTTGAAACACATCCTTTTACTTGACCTACTCCCGTGGGAACGAGAGAATTTATAAATGCTTAGAAAAGAGCTTCCACTTTCCTTTGCGAGACAAAGAGGAAAAGAGTGAAGTGAAGTGAAGAGCGCTCAGGTTTTATTAATAGTAACAGCATAAAAAGACTGACATTTTAAGAGGTAAACATGCAGAAGTCAAACACCTTCATACAATTACATCTTACAGTTATATGCAGTAGCTATATTATTTGAAACCGATCACAAGTGCACTCTTTGCATCAGCTCCAAGCCTGGACAAATGGAAAGCTTCTGGACCGATATCCAGTGTAAAACGTACTTTTATAGCTTATATCTTATCTATCCAATCTATATCTATCTATTCAATTCGATGTCTACTCTGTTCTAAAAACATCTTGCACTGGTTCTAAGATCAGATAAATAAAGAGTCATCTGACATAAAACCTGTACAGAATCAATATGCAAATCACAAAGTGCGGCGGTGTCTCAGTATTTTAGCACTTAGAAGTGTTAACAAAATTCATTATTGTGAATGAAGATAGACAAAGTCATTATGATTAAAGCAAACTCCCACATAATCCCATCTTGATTGCCTGAATGAACAAATAAATAGCTCTTTACCTTTTCCTTAATAGCCGTCTGAAGCATAAAGAAAGCCTTTGATAATTTACCACAAATCTCACACCAACAGGAGGTGCCTCAGTCACCTATTTAAAAGCTCAGAGGACTTCAAATGGTCATGAAAATGGTTGAATAATTGAAGGTAAATATTGGCCAGCCCCGAGTCTAGAGAAGGTCCTGAGTGCCAGGAAGTGGCGAGCGCCATGTGCTGAGTTTGTGCAGTCCGACTCACTGTCAAATAAGCAATAATGTGTCCCTGGACTCCGGCTCCATCTGACCACAGCAGACTGCATGGTGGCAGACTATTGAGTGAGACACAGGGATCTCAGATTTACCAATGCAAAGAAATAAAAACATGCTTCAGGTTTTTTCCTTTCACCTTGAAATCTGTTTTTCAAACTCCACTTTTGGACCAGTGCGGAGCTTAATGTATGTACATCTAAATGAACGTTAGCATCTTTGATGTTATTTATGCAACAAATGAAAGGGGTTTTATCTTGTAGCACAAACAAAATACATGGAAATACCACACTAAAGCCGTTTCTAGTTAAATTACAGCTCCCCAAGTTGTTGTAGTCTCTGATCTGTTTATTGTTGAGAGGAAGACAACAGTAAATGAAAGCACCCTTAGATCCAAGCAGCGGGAGCAAGGTGAAAGTGAATTTTACATATAAAAGGAAAAAAGACAAAAAAGGATTTGAAATTTTATTGTCTGTTCCCAAACCTGTGGAATGACCCTCAGATCCCCATTTCACATCAACCTGGGGGAGATGATTTTTTTTTTTAACATAAATTACACCTAATGATGACACCATAAAAAAGCACAATAATGGAAAGCCATTCTGTATTTCATTATACTGTATTATTTGGTGCACCTGATACACACGGGGCCTGTTTATGAGTCACCGTATTAGCAGATGCTCAGCCAAAGCATTTGCTTTGACCTTGCCATTCTCATTGGGGCATGAAATTACGGTGCTGGCACCTCGATATTACAGCTATAAATACTGTAAACTGCATATCTGGGCTACGTTTTCTATTGTCTTTCAACATAAACCTGATCGGTATTTATTTAAAGGAAAACCCATTGCTCGTCATGTTATTTACAGCTCTATTTTCACCGCCTCATATTCTCTCTGCTTTTTTGTAAAGGGCAAAGACGCAGCAAGGCCCACACATTAAATCCATTTCTTGGTTTCTGGCACTTCTGGACTTTATGGGTCAAGACCTAGGCCGGACAACCAATTATAAAAATTGCTTACTAAAATATTTGAGGCGGTAAAAGGTGAATGCCTTTTTCCCTGTCCTCCAAGGCCTGAATTATCAAAGTGCCCTTGACTGAAAATGACTTACATTTTGAATATCAAATCTGGAAAAAAATGTAAGGAAGAGGTCAGAAATAAATGGAGGTCAATGGGTTATTAAGAAGTAAGTGCAACTCGTTTTGACGACACGGATTGTCCATATTGTTTGGTCCGAGACAACTGTGGGTCTTAAATAATGACCACTCTCATACACTATTCATTTATGTATTAAAAAGGGGGACTCTGCTCTCATTTCCCTGCTTTATTGCCTGCTTGTACTCATGACAAAGTAGGCAAGGCCTCGGCTAGGTGGCGCCGTGGAGTAATTTATAACCACATCAATTTCTTTACCTTCTCCACAGGCCTTGGTCATTGTCATTTTTGTCCGGGAGGTGAGTGGCATAACCCCACTTACAAACTGCATCCTATTAATATGTGGGATGATGAAGCCTTTCCTTACCTTCAGAGCAGCTCTATGGTAACGGCCCTACAGCCTACCTGTGTTCGGATGACCCTCGACCGCTGGCCCTCTGCTCAGGGTGAAAGCTATTAGCATTATTTATTCAACTCAACTCGGACAGCATAAAAAAGGGATCAGTCGTGAGGATATTTATGTCTATGAGGAAGCACTGCCTCTTCGACGCTGCTTTAACTTCAATCACAAAATCTCAACCAGTCACCATTCAAATGTCCATGTCCTTCTGCAAAACGGTCACTCTAAAAAAAAAAAAAAATCATCCCTTCCCAAGTTTAGAGAAGGTTGCGCCAGAAAGGGCATCTGGCATAAAAGTGACATGGTAAATTACATTTAAAGTTGGTGGCTGTGTATAACTTGCTATGGAAAAAGTTTAACATTTAGGCTTGCACCATATAAACATCCAATGACTCCTGCATAGGTATGTGTTTTGTGCTTTTGTGGCTAAACAATAATGCAAAATCACATAAAGCAGTCCTCGTTCTAGTGAGCTGTTGCTTCATAGCGCTGTCAGGTTTGGAGCCACGGTCAAATTGACACGCACCACAGTAAAATGACTTAGCACTGAGAATTGGATTTTTTGGTAATTATGTGAGTAACTGCTAATTGTCTGCTCTAAATGGTACTGACAAAATGGCGCTCTTTAGTAGTTACATCTGCTAATTGTAGAGGACATAGATGGCACAATTCACTAAATGAATGTGCCGCACATTATATTTCACTCAAACTCAATAAAATTTACTTGCTCTTGGAACCGACAAGTAAAACTAAATTGCTTCAAGGTGGCTGCCTGACAACTTAAATGCACTTCATTTCCTTAGTCTAGTGGGAAAAAAGCTCTTGAATGGAGATTCATATTAAGCCTGAGCGTTGAAGTTTCAACATTTGAGCCAGTTTATTCAACAAGCACAGAAGGGCAGCTCAAAATATTAGACTGCATAATTGCCAATTCATACCCTGAAATTGACAGTTGAAGGAAAACAGAAAATTATATTTTTCAATGAATATTGAAATAAACCAGGCTATTGAGATCTCTTTGGAAAACAGGCGGTGCAGCCAGAGAGCCATCCTTCAGTGCAGATTAGGGCTCAAATGTGCAAAGGAATAATATGCACAGACGAGATTATTGTGTAAAGATCCTGCAACATGCAATCAAAGTGGGCCCTATTTTCCCCTTCATCAGCTGTCCAGCATAAACACTGCAGCACGAGGAATCCAATTTAAATTCCACTCCACCGGGAGATGGTATTGTTTTATTTTATGTGTGCTTTGACATTTCTGGCTGTTAATACAAAGTAAAATCCAGCAGTATTTACATAAATATGACATTAAACTGTATTAGAAATTAAGACAGACACATTTGCTGCAGCAGCAGAGGGAGCGAGCGTGTGATTGAGTTTCTGGGTCAAAAGGTTGAGAGGGCTATATGGGCCTAGTAAAAAATAAGGAAATTGATATAAGGATTTCATACCATGGAGCACATCTTATGAGAAAATTGTGTTGTGACTGAACAAACACATCACCACATCAAATCAAAGTCAACAAAACACTGTTGTGTCAAAGACACGTCTTTGTCAGTGACAACTGCTTTGATATATAATTATATATACACACACACACACACACACACACACACACACACCGGTATATATAAATTTTTAAACTACTTGTACTTATACATTTGTAACCGTAACCGTCCCTGATAATTTACTGTACAACCCCGGTTATGTATACGCACTGATTTTCATTTTAGTTTGTAGGGAAACTTTTGGGGTGAATTGTTGTTGGATCAAATACAGCTGCTCACCATGTAGGACCAGTGCATAAATGTACATGTAG
>BJKM01000264.1:600000-770471 GCA_015082035.1 Chaenogobius annularis | reverse complement strand
GACATATCAGACTTGACATTTTTGAAAAAAAAAATTATTTTTGATTCATGATTCATGCACTCTTCAAAGTTTTCTATTGCTTGGTGAAATCCACCTGTCACTCACTCAGAGCATTACTGCGGCCGACCAACAGGAGGAGTGGGCCGTGAGCGTAAAGCTGCATTTTAGAGTGAATCATGATATGGCGAGTGCAACAATAGCAGACCATCACAGGAATGAGAGCATGGTTTGATTTCCATCCCCATATTGCCCAGCCCTGCTGTGTCCTTTCCAGCACAGCGCGCATAATAAATGGAATTTATTGAGATCATTGTGATTAAAAGATGCTGCAAGTGTCGAACATTGTAGGGTCCTATGAATCTGTATGTATTATACTGTGGCAAAGAAATGATTTTTATTTTATACACAGAGTTTTACCATTATTGAGATTTTTGAGATTATCGGTATTGGCTTGTGTTAAGGGAAAGGTACAAATCATACGGTAAGACTTCATTTATAGGACTAACTTTTTAGATTTTTCTCCACTAATCCTTCATCTTCTACTTCTTATGTAGTTTGATGAATGTTGAATGTTTAAACAAGATGTCTTGATTGGGGATGTCACGATATTAATTTTAGTCACAATTATTATGAGGATAAATATCCCGATTTTACGATGATTAACGATTAGCAGCAATTATTATTGTAGCATTGTATCATTGTAGCTTTTTTTTTAGCATTTTATCATTTATTAGTGAGATTAGTAACACTCGGGGGAGGTGCTTGAAACTTTGAGAAAACTTTCCTTTGGCTCACGCTCACGCCTCCCACGAGCTTGTGCGTTCCGTGGCTCCACTTTATACCGCCGTGACTTGTACACTCCGTGTCTAACGGACCGGTCGTTTAGCGCGTTTATCTAGTCTTGTTGACACGGTGGGCTCTTGACACAAAGACGCGTGTGTGCGCACACTGCCGTGACTCGCGTTGCCTGAACACATTTCTGCGGTTAACCGCTGATTCCAAAAACCCCACGAATAACCTATTGTGGCCATAAATAATCGCGCCGATTGAAAAACCGGTCAATCATGACATCCCTTGTCTTGATGTAATTATTTTGAATGTGTGGCTCAGTGTTTTTTCGAACCCGCTTGGGCTTTTCTAGATTATGAAGAAATTAAAAACTGCTGTTCTTGTGATCGATGAACTGGACCGTTGCTGATGGCTTTTAATCAATAGTCTGCGTCTCTTTTGCTGCTCTTTTCCTGTCAGCTTTATTGTTGTTGACCCAGACATTTAGCGCTGTCGCCTCCTTCGGGGATCAGACCCAAATGAACGAGGAGGTGGTGTCAGATTAGCGGCAGCTCAGACCTGGGTGGGTTGTGGTTTGATGGTGCAGGATTATGACATCACAAATCTGTTCTTAACACACTCCCCTGAATCAGTTAAAAGTGTCAGGTGGGTGTTTGTGAAGGAAGTGTTGTCTGTGTTTGTGGTTTGCACTTTTACAGTTTGACTTTGCAGTGCGGCCACATCGGATGAATAATAAAATCTACAATCAGGCCCGGGCAGTATAGCAACATTTAGATATTATTGCGACTATTGTTTTGAAGATATGCAAAATTTGAATGTCGAGTACATCGTTTATAGTTAAGAAAAATGCTTCAAAATGAGATAAATAAAAATGAAAAAATTATGATATTTCTGCACTTTTATGATTATCTTTACAGACATGTCACATTTGTCTGATGCTTAAATCTAAATTTATACATTTTAAAAACATGTTCTGGCACATTTCTTTTGGTTTGGCAAAATATTGTTTATCGTTACCGGGATACATTTTTAAGCTTTTGTCAATTCGTTATAAATTCAAATTAAATATCAATAAAATGGAGGTTGAATATCTGTAAAACATGAGAATATTCTTTAGCAAAACATTCCACATTCCAGAGGGGGAATTTTATTTTATTTTTTATTTTAAATTTTTTATTTTATTTCTTTATTTAAAATAAATGATAATTTAAGAGACATCATGAAGATGACAAGTCAGGCTTTTTCATCACTGAGGTATATGGTATAGTCGCCATATCGCCCAACTCTAGTATACACAATTAGCACTTTTTCTTGTCCAGTAAATCACACTAACGGCTTCACAAACTAATGCAGTTAGTTACATCACTAAATCTAACTAAATCTAACTAAATCAGAGTAGCAGTGGAAATAACTAAATCAGAGTAGCATCCAGCAATTACTGAGGTTTACTGGAAATGCCTAACATTGTTTCCCCTTTTGGATAGTGTTTAGTCATGTGATGTTGTTTTTGGGAGACATTTTTATTTCAATCCATTTTCTTTTTTTGTTGTATTTGGAATCTAAATGCATGTTTTCCCCTTTCTCTCTCAGGTCACTCTGCAGAGTCTGGAGAACTTCCTTTGCCTTTTCCACTATGTCCAGCATATCCCCAACCACACCAAAGATGCTCTGAAATTCTGGTACGTTGAAGTTTGATTTAATTTCCAACAGCTTATTAGTATGAGTCTTTGCTGGGCACATAGCAAGGAAACCACAGAACACCTAATTGAATCCATATTGTTATGCTTTTTTTTCCTGCTATATTGGTATAATCTATGACATCTGTGGATTATTATTTTGTGTTTTGGACATTTTAAATAGTCTAAAACGACTTAATAAAGAAACAAGTCAGCTGATTTCTGGTTGAATACTACAAGGATACAACGATTTCCCTGTATCGCTCTCTTTACAACTACATTATACTACATACACTGATTTTGAAGAAAGAAAACCACTGTTAACTGGTCGTTGGAATTCCATGTTCGTAGAGTATCCCACAACATGCGTAAAACTGTGCCCCAACTTTGAAAAACTAAATGTGTTGCTGTTCCTGTGTTGGCCTTTCATGTGACCAGAAAAGGATTTAATTAATTCAAGGAAAAAAAGAGAAACCCATTAGCAACCTTTGACCAAAACTACTTTCCGCATTACTTGTCAGTGTAATTCCTTTCTTTTTAAGGGTCTTCTGGAGCAAAAGGTTTCTCATATTATGCAGTCTCGCTGCATTAGAGTTTGGAAAGCCCAGCTGCATAGATTTCCATACTGATGAAGTAAAGTTTAGGGACATTAGCGCTTCCCGAGCTTCTTGTTTGTACCCAGAGCTGTTTAAGTAATGCACGCACACTGCACCTGGACTTGGCCACATTAGCATTCATGAAATATGGCTGTTTTCGGCTGAGTGCTGATAAGTTTGGACAGCTTCAGTGAAAAATGTTTGAAGGAAAGAACACTCGTGTCCAAACAGAAAAACATGCATGCTGTATTAAAACAACGTAATGGCCCTCTCCTGTCTCTCCATTTGCTGGATTTTTGGTTTTGATATCCTCAATAGTTGTCAGATTAGTTGGCGAAGTACATTGCTATTTATTAAGGTAGGGCATCCAACTTAATACATGCAAGTGGTTTACTATGGAGCAACCTTTTAATGACTGAAGAGAAAATAATTGTCTAAAAAGGATGGCAACACTTCCTTAAACTCCTCCTTGATTAGATATTATAAGGGCCAAACCTGACTTTTATTTCTTCTCGTCCCAAAAAACGTTTACTCCTACAGTATTCACCTTATTATGCCCACCCACTTTTACTTCTGACTATTAAAAAACCACACTTCGTTTGTGTTAGCACTTCAGCTTAAGCGGGAATGCTACACTGCCTGGCCCCCCAAAAAAGTCGCCACCATAAATAAAAGGTCACACACTCTTCTCTTAGTATTTCTGCCTTTAGCTTTGATTACAGCACACATTCGCGGTGGCATTGTTTGGATAAGCTTCTGCAATGTCACAAGACTTATTTCCATCCATACCTTATTGATAATGGGAGAATCTGACCACTGCGCAACTCCTTCTCCAGCTCATCCCAAATATTCTCAATGGGGTTCAGGTCTGGACAATCCATGTGTGAAAATGATGTCTCACGTTCCTGAACCCACACTTCCACAATTCAAGCCCAATGAATCCTAGCATTGTCATCTTTGAATATGCTTGTGCCATTTGGGAAGAGAAAATCCATTGATGGAATAACCTGGTCATTCAGTATATTCAGGTTGTCCGATGGGCACATAATGCTGAACTTAGACCTGCAGCAACCCCTGATCATGGCACTGCCCCCATGGGTGGCATGATGGGTGCCAGGCATGATGGGTGCCAGGCATGATGGGTGCCAGGCATGATGGGTGCCAGGCATGATGGGTGAGGCGTGATGGGTGCTAGGCGTGATGGGTGCTAGGCGTGATGGGTGCTAGGCGTGATGGGTGCTAGGCGTGATGGGTGCGCCCATCTCTCTGGAACAGGATTAATCTGGACTCGTCAGAGCACTTGACCTTCTTCCATTCTCCAGTTCTACTGTTGTTTTTTTTGTATTTGGTTTGGCCAAATGTTTAAGTGATCGCCGATCATGATCATTCAGGATTGTTTTCTGACCGCACTTGTTCTTGTTCCTAGAAGATGGTTCTCCACTATCCATCCAGTTTTTAATAATGCGTTGGACAGTTCTTAAGTTTCTTTTTTCTCTTTCCTCTGCTTGAGCATACCAATGATTTGATCCTCCTTAAACAGACTAACAGCTTTTCCACGACCACAGAATGTGTGGAATTATAAATAAAACGTGTTTCATCAGAAATTGTTGAATGTGAACTATAAGGAAGCAAAGGTCAGAAAGATAATTTTATCCAATCAGAGACGTTGTTGGATGAGAACTCTGTGTCATGGTTCTGTGTCTGAGTGAGGTGGGCGGGGCTTACAGTTCATTCTTCTCTCATGGTACAAAATCAGGTACAGACTCTAACGCTTTCTGTTGCACATGTTTTTTGCTCGATGAACACAATCGTGCCGTTTTGGGAGCAGGAATTCACTTCGATAGCATCTGAAAATGTCTTCAAACAGTGACCTAAATAAACTGCACTCACTTGACTGACCATGACATTTACCACCGTGAGTGACAATATACTACGCTTTTCCTTACATAACAGCCTCACCATACACCAGCTTAATCATATTATTATTTCAGTTTTTATTGTATTGTATCCTGTTGATTGTTTTTTCATCCTAACTCACTTTAAACATTGCAATATGAATTAGATAATCAAATCAAGGCTGAAACTAAATGCAAAAATATAATTATGTCATATTAGACTATTTCTATTCTGTTTTGTTGAGACCATTTCATTATTGGGATTTTAAAATATCTTCCTCACAATAATCGTAGCCATCACAAAGGCTCAGCTATTCCAGTGAATCCAATAATAATTGAAAAGGATTGGTTTAAATAATTACTGTTATTGTCTTCAGCTTTATGTTGGTTCTGATTTAATTTAGAGCTTCAAATGCAATTAGTATTGCAGGAGGCTCCAACTAAATAGATCTGACTAATTGGGATCAAATAATTTCAATTTAATTTTGCAAAGCTTATTGAATAGTGGAAAATAATATAATTAGGTCTAGTCTTTCCTCTTTAATGTGATCTGGCCTTATTTGCATTGAATAGGTGTTTGTTTGTCTCTGTATTCTTTCTTGTATATGTCTTTTCATTTCAAACCCCCAAATCCTTCATTACAGTGGACATTTAGTTTGTGCGCATCAGGGGCAGGGTCTTCTGCAGGTCACCAAGGGTTTGGCTGCGTTTCGGAGGCCTGTCCGCTTCGCCATGTGACATCATGTGCTTTCATGTGATACGCTGATCTGCTGCAAATCTGGAAGGCTTCCATTTGAAATTCCAATTTAATGGAATTTGTGCTGCAGAACAGAAAATTCAGTCAGCCATCGTGCGAGGAGGTATGCGGTCAGAGCCGGCTGAGCTGAAGTTTAACCCGAAATATACTCGACATGACAGGAGCAAAACCTTCAGGATTAGAGACGTTTGGTGAGATAAAAATTTGTTTGTAAAGCCACAGTTTGCAGAAGGCTATTGTGTCAGCCGATGGTAATTTAGCGGCGAGAGAACTGTGGACAATTGTTTGTTTGGTGATTTGCTGAGCCTACTCGGGGGATTTCCTGAGTTTACGATACTGTGAAGATGTTTTAGTTGACTGACAACACAGTTTTTTAATGTGAAAAATTCAGGCAAAGTAAGAATATGTTAGAGACAAATGAGTTAATTTAGCGCTCATTGAGCGCCAAACTATTTGACATGCGGATGGAAGATTCTTACCTATGTTAAAGGGTTTTATTGACCAAATAAATTATAATATCTGCTAGTTTGGGCAAAAATATACTTGCAACTGCAAAACGAGACTAAAGGTCTTTAAGACGGGTCTCAAATGTTGAGGTTACGTTCTCGCCTGAGCTCTAGGAGGATGAACACATGGTTGGAAGAGAAGGCATGTGGACTCTATGCTAACAGACTACAAACTGGGTTGAAAACTTTTTTTTTTTTTTTGTTCAGTCGCTAAAGGGATGTTTGTTTAGTTGCTGTTGCTTAAGAATACTTATTTCCACTACTTCCTCGACAGAGTAAGATTGTTCATTTTCTTCCACCACGTCTTTACACTGACTCTGTTTTTGTGTCTCCTACACTATGCATTCAGTATAGGTATGTATCGGCAATATAATACATTTGTAATGATGACATTGGAATGTAAGTGGTCGGTTTTGTTTTTTCTTATGGTTCAGTCCTCACTGTTTGAGAATCGCTGAATTAATGGTTAGGGAAGTGCGATAAAAATGACTGTCGTCTAGATATTTCTTAGCATTTTCTCAAAAACAATATGTGGACAATATATTCAGAATGCATCAAGAATGTGCTGGTAAATATCTTTGTTGGGATTCAAGTATCGCACAAAATGTGAACGGAGGACAAAATAAACCATAAAATGGCGGCAATTTAACTTTATACCCTTGTTTGGAAGATTGCACTAGACGTTTCAGTGTCTTTTTTGGTTATTTTTAATGGTTTTAGACGATATACTCGTTCTAATTACATGTCTAAATACATGTTTTGATAATCTCCCACCTCTAGTTTCACTAATCCTCTCCACAATACAGTATCTCTGTAAGTATAGTATGATACAGTCAAGAAATAAAAACACTTTAGATTAAACTTTTTCTCTTTTAAAAAGCATTAAATATGATTTTCTTGAACATAAACAATACACGACATTTAATCAGTGCCATTTAACACAAAAAGTTAAAACCATTACATTTATTGCTGCAAGTCTGACCTCCAAACCAAATGACACCACATGATTTAAAAAGCCCAAATTTTAAACTTTTAGATCTCGATGCAAAATTAGGTTTATTGCAAATATAATGTCATGATAATACTGTACTGATAGAATTAGGTGCGTTCCACATTTTGAGCTCTCTTGTTTAACTCTTCCAGCTCAGACATGAGTGGGGCCAGTAACACGCTGGCGAGGGAGTTCCTGACAGATGTACATCAGCTGTGCAGCGCCGTGGCCCAAAGAGCTGAGGCCCGGGACGAGGATGAGGAGGAGAGCCACATGGTCGCTCTGGGGGAGTACCTGGTCCGAGGGCGGGGCTTCCTGCTGCTCAGCACTCTGGACTCCATCATTGACCAGGTCAGTCTAAAAACTTACCCGTGTAATGAGACTGCAGTGTTTAAATTTACGAGACCGGAGTTATTTGATTTTTCTCCCCTCGAGTCTAAACAAGCAAGACTTCACATCGGCAAAACAGATCTTTTATTTTTGCTTCTCCTTATTCCTGAATTATCATATAAATGTTAGTATAATTTATTTGGGATTCCCAATGCCAGGATTTCTTCTTAGACAGATACTGATATTCTTGTGTATTGACGTTGCCTATTTTTGAATCCTTGGACTTTTTGTCTAACTAAATCAATTTTTTTTAAAGAAGACCTATTGTGCTTTTGTCTATATGTTATATTTTGGACATTTTAAATCGCAATATTGATGTAAAATGACTTATAATGAAAAAACAAGTCTGCTTACTCACACATGACACTGTCACACACATTCACCCGTTGCACAGCCCTATTTTTGTTCCCTATATTGTTCCTGTGTATACACTCACTCACTGTTGACTAGTTTACAATAGCTTTTCAATATATTCAGTGCAGCCTGTTGCCACAGTTTCCCTTCAGCCTCTATGACCTCAGTTGGGCCTAATCTCTTCCATCAAAAGGAAATTGCACACAGTGTTTGCTCGGAGGACACGGTTTAATCAGAAGCATGATAATGGCAATGCAGTTCAGACATATGGGACCTAAACAATGCAAATATACTTTCTTTCCATCACTATATATTTTACATTGTACGTAAATTTTATCTATGGTAAAACATAACGAGGCCAGAATGTCACAATGACTTTTTAACAATATTTTTGGGGCTCAATATTTATTGTGTGTACAGGAAACTTGTTCTTTACAGTACATGATCATTTTCAGCCGTAAAGGAGTAGAATAAGTGACATATCTATTACTTAAATATTGTAGATACCAAACTAATGACTAAAGTGCTTCATTGTGACAGTTACTTGACTTCCTGTTCATGTTCTGTCTCCAGCACCTTGTTGTTTCGTGACTGGAGATATTTCCCCTGAAGCTGAATGCTTGTTCTGCTTTGCGGACACTAATTAAATGCCATTGTGAACGCTTTAATTTGTAGCCGCTAAAACAGCCTGAGCCTGACTATGTATTTCTAGTTTGTCATTGTCAACCGCTAAAGGTCAGAAAGGGTCTATCACGAGGTACCAAGTGTCACGAAGGAGGTTAGAGGCCGAATTTGTTTGACCTTCAGCCTCTGTGCGCGCTCACAGGAAAAGAGGGGTCATTTGACTAGTTTCATGCACAGAATGGGCTGCTGATGATAAAATTGTAACTTATAAAACTACTAGAAGCACACATTCTGTAAATTGAGCCATACTGTATGTAGCATCATGTGAATAAACCGCTTTTGCATGTATGCATGCTCATTAAGAACAAAACCAAACTTCTCTTACCTAAAAAAACCACTTCTTTCCTATCCCCTTTTATTTTTCCTCGAAAGCAAGCAGCCATGTTTGTTTGCTAATCCACCTGTCGCTCACATCCATCTTAACTCTGAGAGAAGAAACCGGTGCCCAGACTGACTTCATAAAGTATTGGAGACGTTTTTATTCCGGATCGCTGGCAAAGTTACTGCTGCCAGTGCGCGAACAAACCAGGAGGCAAAGTGGAGTTTTCCCATGGTGTGATTTACGCTATTTACAGTGGAATATAAACTTTTCAAACAGGATTATCACTTTTTCTCAGTCCTTTAAAAGATCGCTTCTATTAAAGGTCTGAGAGCTGTGCGTAACAGTGCCCCCCTCTGGTCCACGCGTGCCTTTGAGTTATTGTATTTTGGAGAGTTCATCGCAGCATGCAACCGTACATCACTATCAATATCAAAAACTTAAATAGCGACCGATCTGACCCAAGCTTTAACTCTGGACCAGGTTATGGTGCTCTAATGGTGCTCTGATGCTGTTTGGGAGACAGGAAATCCAGACTTTGGGCTCGACTAACCAAGCTTAGCCATCCATCTTGCATCGCAGTACAATTTGCGCAGCGCACTTCTGCCCACTTTTCTGAATTTTTTTTTTAAAAACATTTTTTTGTCCTCTGCAAATTACCGAACATCTTGCATCATTACAGCAGCAAGATTTTTGGGATTGCTAAAAAAATAAAACGAATAAAAACAAAATCTCACAGCAATTCACAGGAGAGATGAATGATACCAAATTACTTCTTGAAATCTTACTTCTAGACTACTTTGTCAATTAGTAACAGGCCAATAACAAAATCAGCTTGATATGCTGTTGTTTAGGCTTCTGTTAAAGTGTATCATTTTTAATTTACCACCACGAAAAACATGCTATATCTATTTTAAATGACAGTTGGCCAGCGTAAACCTGGGTCGCGCCTCCACATTTGTACTGCGACACATGCGTGACACTCACCAGCGCGCTCGTGTCGTAGACAGAGGCCGTATTGTGTAAAGGCAACCAGACTCTGACGGCTCCAGTGTTCCTCCTTCCCCCGCCCCCTCCCCCCCCCCGACATGACCGACCTCTCGCTCCGCTCAGTATTGATCCCGTCGCTCACGTGAACAACAGGAGTTCAGGGTGAAGAGGAGGACCATTGCTTTTATTCTCAGTCATTCACGAGGCTTTGATGTTACAGTGTGCCGTTTCAGAGCTCCGTATTATTGAACCAAAGGGATGATGGCGTTAGATGTGGGTAATGTTCTGTACGAGGCAGACAGACGGAAGTGAGGCTGCTAATCTGCGGCATCTGCCCCTCTCGGACACTCATTTACACACCACATTCAAACTAAGTAAGCAAGTAAGGAAGTGCCTAAAGACACAACCGCACTACAGACACAACTGCAATGTGGCCCCTGGTTTTCCCTGCCGTCTCCAATCCACGTACTAACGAGGCCCAACCCTGCTTAGCTTCCGAGATCAAACGGGTTCTCTACGTTAGATGTGTAAATACAATGTCGCCTACTTCAAAGTTAAGTCAACTCTCTGCCACACATTGTCCCAGAACGTTTCTCAAAGTGTCTTTTTATTTTGGTACATGGACTCATCTAGTGTTGTTTACTTTTAGGGTAGATTCACATTTTTGCTCCTCCTTCAGTAACTTCTTTAGTTAAAATGACTCTGGCAATGGTGCATACGACAGGTTCTCATGTTTTGTTAATTATTACTTGGTTTCATGGCAAGGAACCTGTGATAAATACAGTACCAGTATTTATCATAGTCTTACGTCAGTCAAGTGGCAAAAATAAAAGTTTATATTCGCAGGAAGTAATTCTAAAACACATTACATAAAAAAAAATGCTGGGACAATTTACATGCAACTGACACATTTTTTTGACTGTTTAAACAATTATTAACCCTAATACCTTACAAAATAAAGTTATTGTCCAACCTGGAAGCATGCGTCACCAAAATGTCAAACTGGAGAAATATGGGCATATTTTTTTTAGGTAAAATCTTAATATAATCATGTTCACTATTTTTTCGTGATATGTGTAGTCTAACCTGTCAATACAGACCTGGTTTAGCCCTGGTTTAGCCCTAATTTAGCCCTAATTTAGCCCTGGAATAGTCCTGTTTTAAACACGATATAGATCTGGTGGCACTTGAAAAATCAACTATTTTCTTAGGTGGTACTTAGGTGGTATGGAAAATGGCATCCCCCATCTAACCTTTGGTACATTTCATACAAAGTTTCATCTACAAGACCAATTACTCATCTTCAGCCACAACATACATGTACATTTCTGATGGATTGCAAATATTTGAAAACGACAATTGTTACTGAATTAATAAACCATTTTTATTATTATTATTATTATTATTATTATTATTATTATTATGCAACATTAATATTGTTGGGCAACATTATATTTTTATTATGCAACTGTGGGAACAAGTCATGGATAAACTGTCGCTGATACAAAGCACATGGTGAGTTTTTCATTTGTAAACTCATTTTTAATTTGATTATGCCATTTTTAAGTCTCTATTTTTACAGTTACCATTACTGAATAAAATTAATTATGTTTAAACTGTCAAATGTGAGCAATTAATCTTCTACTGCAATTTATCATACGTGATGCGTCAGTGGTCCACTCATTTCTTTTGTCGTTGTATTATATTTTCGGCAGCCAATTTATTTCCTCTAGATAGTTGTCATCATTTGTGAAAGCAAAGTGGAGATATTGCATAAAAGCTCATTTGCTTTGCACAGCTTTAAATTAAACCAAACGAAGCTCATTTGTACAATTGTATTACACATCTAATGCCTATGATTTATTTTATTTTCATTCTGCTGGCTAATTGAATATTTCAGAAATGTTTCTTGTAAAATCCTATTATTATAAAATAAATGCACATGAAACTTGCCTATTTATTTTTACTGCAACTTTTATATTTTGAAAACCCCTATTGCTTCTTGAACGTACTTTAATGGGAATACTTTTCATGTTTTATTGAGTCTGTTGTCACCTTCTCTTTTATTTGTTCGGAGCACCGTTTAGTGCACGACTCGAGAGCATCAAAGCTAACTGAACTGTAAAATTTATTTTATTCATTTTCTCTACTGCTTGTTCGAGTTAGGGAGTGTGCTTTATTTATTTCAGCTCAATACGTTTCAGTTAAATACATTTAGAAACGTTTGTTTTCATCTAGATATCAGAGGTCAGTAGAAAAATGAGAACCGAAAATTGCACTAAAATAAGAGTACTTTTACACTGTAAACTATTAGGGCTGTAGTCGACTAAAGAAGAAATTCTTGGTCGACTAAAGACATGGCTTAAAGGGGTGTGGCAGAAGCTCTCAAAACGGTAAAGTATCTCCATGTATCTGACCCAAACTAAACTCAAAAGGCTAAAACTGCACAGGAGTTTATTAAGAAACAACTATTTATACACAAAGGTACTTGTAGACGGTGTATTTTTTTTAAATTTGAAACATACAAGTTAGATTAAACTCATGATCCACTCCAAAATCTTCAGCTAACTCACTCCTTATCTTTTACTTTTTGCTGTTGTCCCATATACCTGTAAATCCTTTTGATCCAAATTAAATAGTTGGAGGACTAAGACGTCATCGACCAATTAATCGACTAAGCAACTAAAGGATTACAACTATACATATTGCTCTAGTTGGGGAAAAGTAGGAAGTCTGAAGACTATTCCCAGAAGTAAAATTTAATTTAAAAAATAAAATTTAGTTAGCAAACTTAGTAAATGTACCACCAACCCGTGAATATCAGTGGGTTACAGTGATTCCGTGTTCTCAGATGCTGGCAGATTGATTTTCTGTAGTGGTATCTATCAGTGGTTCTCACACACATAAGATAATATTCGGCTTTCAAGAATCACCCGATTTAAACCCGAACAATCGCTCTTAAATGAGACTAAATCAGGCTAAAATAATAATAAACCATAGATGAGGTAAAGTAAGGAATGGATGCCAAAAACATGACCATATTTGTCTCAAAATTGAATAAAAGCTGACTGTGCGGATCACATTTTGAGAAACACTGGCATAGGTCATTCATGTTATTTTGACAGCTCTAGTACATAACGCCATACGTTACGCAATCTATTTTTAAGGGTCAACTTGGATCGCAGTTGCTAATTCCTGCAGTTAATATGTTCTAATTCACACTTGTTGCTGGACGTTGATTGCTTTTAATTAGCACGGTGAGGAGCTGGTTCTCTCCGAGGTGAGGAATGCTCTGAATAGACTCGAGATCCTCAAAGTCTGGGAAGTGTGGCTGTCGAACACACGCCACATCGCACACTGACACTGTTCTGGCTCTTCATCAGAAACTCAAACAGAAAACCATTTCAGACGTAAGCTCCAAATGATGGCTAATGTGTAGTAGTCGCTAGTGGCAGACTTACTGTACGCAGATGATGTATGTGAACATTTTCTTGCGATCAGCAGATGACGGGGTAAATTTGTGAATAAAACGGAAGTAAACTGCAGACTAGATGGAACTGAACTTTACATTTTTCTGGATCGTAGCATTTTTTGGAGATTTTTTTATTTTATTTTTTTTCTACAAAACTATAGCATCATCAAAACATCAACAACACTTTTTACTGGTATTTTTTATTATACTAAAGCTACCATGTGCACACTGTGGATCAGACTTGGCATTTTTCTTACCCTTTTCCCTTTTGCTTGTACTCCCAATTAGGTTTTATGCCATTTTTAAATAATTGGTTCAAGTCAATTAAAGTCTTGGCAGAGAAGGGCACTGCATGAATATTATACTTAATTCAAAGATGCTGCTCGAGTAGTTTGGTGGATGATTTCGAAACATGTTTGAATAGTTACATCTCAACATCCAAACTCCAACTTTCCTTTTCTGTTTCTAATATTTGTTGCCCAGACATTCGATCAAAACATTCTTACTTTGCTTTATAGGATATCGTCGGGGCATTTTTGGGTTTGCTTGCAAATTGTTTCTAGTCGTAGGTTTAGGAAACTCCTTGTGCAGAGCTTGTTCTGCGTTTCTGAGCCAATATACGGAATGTAAACCTAAAATAAAACATTATAAACACATTTTACATAATCGGAAATACTTTATGAGCCCAAAGATACATTAAGGGAGACACATTCCTGCAAAAAATGAAATCCAAAAGCCCAAAGCCTTTTCCCTGATACACGTCCAGTTTTTCATTCTTGTATTTTTTTTTTTTTTTTCTGAAAGCTGTGATGATAGACACACAGACAGACACACAGACAGACACAGACACACAGACAGACAGACACACAGACAGACACACAGACAGACACAGACAGACACACAGACACACACACAGACAGACACACAGACAGAACACTACAGCCACAGACACACAGACAGACCACACAGACAGACACACACAGACAGACACACAGACAGACACACAGACACAGACACACAGACAGACACACAGACACAGACACACACAGGCACACAGACAGACACACGACACAGACAAACACACACACACACACACAGGCATTGCATAGCCATTATACACTGAACCGGAAGTTTCCTTTTTTTTTATTTTTTTAGGATCAATAATGTGTTTTAAAATGAACAAAATTTAAAATAATATAGGATTCTGCGTGCATATAAATATATACCAGTTAAAAGTAATAAGATGCCTTGTTTAAAGTAGTGGTGTGGGTGAGTGAGTGAGTGGTGGGATTGACTTGCAATGGCATCAAGCTGTGATCCACACCACCTCCGCTTGGTTTTTACTGTACGTCCTCTCTCTCGCTCTGGCTCTGTGTCTCTTCCCTTCTCTCACCCTCTCTCACTTCCTCACCCTCTTTTTAACTTCCCAACTCCCTGCACTTGTCCCTCTTTCTCTCAGGAGCTGACCTGTCGGGAAGAGCTGCTCACACTGCTGCTTGTCACTGCTGCCACTGGTCTGGAAGATCCCAGTTCAGGAGGAAAAAGCCCCAGGTTAGTGCTTTACTGATATGACTAATGTGTATTATAACAATCATAGCTCAAGGTGTGTGGAGCCTTGTGACTACTTTTGTGATTTGAAATGCTTTCATTCACAATTGTGGAATGTTCTTGTCCTTATATTCCTCTGTAATAGAAAAGACTTTGAATGAATAGGTCCTTTTATTGACTTGGACCTTGATTATGAAAGCATTATTTTGACATATTTTGACATATTTTTTTCGACAATTAGAATTACAATATATAAATATTACAATATATAATTGTATTTTTGATAATCATTTACAACTGTTAACTGCTTTGTACAGACTTTAAACTACACGCCACAATAATACTGTACCTTTTTATAATACAGACAGCGGCATTATCAAACCAAAATGTCAAACAAGAATAAAACTATTTCTTTTTCTAACTGTTATGTATTACAAATCTCAGTATATCCTAGAAATACTGGTTAATTAGTTGACTAGTCGACTAATGAAAATATAAATCACTTCATAATCACTTTGTTGGTTAGTAGTTACTTACCGCCCTACAATCAAATTCTTCTTTTTTTTTTTTTTTTTTTTTTATGGTGGAAAATGTTGTTGCACAAAATTGTGCGTAAAAACATGCATTTTAGTGATACATTATATTGAATTTCATTGTCTACAACTAGTACTGCTGTCTTAATGGGATCCAGTTGAAACCTGTCTAAACCTGTATTTGACAGCTTTGGTCGTTGCAGAGCCTTGTGACCTCAGAATGACACTGGTATTTAGTACATTACCGTTATCTTTTCTAACATAGACCCGAGACATTTTTACTTTATTAATTCTTCCGAACTGGGAAAGTCTTAGCAAACAATGAAGTGCACCTGACACAGATTCCTCCTGTGAAAAGTGTTTCAAAATTCAAGATTTGATTTATGAAGATTTTAATGGACCTTTTGTAAGTGTAAACACATTCTTTATTTTTGACAGATTTCACCCTGCCGTCATTACTGGAGGTGTTCCTAAACTGGGAGGTAAAGGCCGTACCTCTCAGAGCGGGACAGAAGGCTGGGACGGATGAGCAGACCCCGGGGAGAAGACCACGAGTATCTAGTGGCACATGGAAGTCCCGGCGCTCACGCAGGACAGCCCAAAAATACTCTGTAAAAGATGCGCGCAAATCCCAGGTGTCGACGTCCGATTCAGAAGCCAACACTGAAGACAGGGCTGTCCTGGGACCAGGAGGTGTGCGGAGCAGGAGGCCCCATGGAGCCAATTTAAGAGTCAGCTGTCAGCATCACAGATCTGAGCCTCAAACACACACTACGACATCCAACGCAAGCACCATCACCGAAAATATGAGCTCCCCATACCACCATCCCCGAACTACCGGGTCCCAGACGGACACTGAAACGCTCACAGACCCAGCGGCCATCTCCATTTTCAAAACCGAATGGAAAACTCGCCGTTTGACCTGTGCCACGTGCTGTTGTCCCTTCTGGAGAAGGTGTGCAAGTTTGACATGAGCATCAATCACAACCCCGGCCTGGCGATCAGCGTAGTGCCCGCTCTGACTGAGATCCTGACTGAGTTCGGGGAGTGCTGCGGTCCTGCGGGTATGGTGGGAGCGGGGGCAGAGGAGCTGGCCGGAGGCTGGACAGAGGAGCCCATAGCTCTGGTGCAGAGGATGCTCCTGCGCACCATCCTGCACCTGATGTCTGTCGACGTGAGTCAGAGCGAGACACTCCCCGACAGCCTGCGCCGCAGCCTCACTGACCTGCTGCGAGCCACGCTCAAAATCAGGAGCTGTTTAGATCGACAGACCAACCCCTTTGCCCCTCGGCCCAAAAAGACCCTCCAGGAAGTCCAGGATGACTTCTCCTTCTCCCGGTATCGCCACAGGGCGTTGCTCCTGCCTGAGCTGTTGGAGGGGGTCCTACAAGTGCTGCTGGGCTGTCTGCAGGCTTCCACGCCAAACCCCTTCTTCTTCAGCCAGGCTCTGGAGCTTATCCATGAGTTTGTGCAGCACCGCGGCCTGGAGCTGTTTGAGGCCACAGTGCTGCGTCTGGAGGGTCTGTGTCGGGCCCGGGATTCTGAGATTGGAGGAGAGGCAGCAGAGCGTCTACGGGGACTCATCGCTGGTGTTTTTAAGATAATTAGTGCCGTGAAGAAGGCCAAGTCAGAGCAGCTCCATCAGTCCGTGTGTGCCCGGAGACGCCACCGCCGCTGCGAGTATTCCCATTTCCTGCATCACCATAGAGACTTGTCGGGTCTGCCGGTTTCTGCCTTTAAGCAAGGGGCCAGACGTAACCCCTTTGAGGAGGACGGGGAGGGGAAAGACGGTGAGGGGGACACAGGGAGGTATCCGGAGCGCTGCTGCTGTTTGGCCGCTTGTGCTCATCAGTGTCTGCGGCTGCTACAGCGGCTCTCCCCGAGTGGACCGGCTGTTCTACAGGTGCTGGCCGGGGTCCAGGCAGTGGGTATCTGTTGCTGTATGGACCCTCGGTCAGTGGTTGGACCCCTGCTACATGCCTTCAAAACCCCAGGTCTGCGGAGTTACCAGTCCCATGTCCTGAGTGTACTGGGCCGGCTGGTCCTGGACCAACTGGGAGGGGGGCAGCCCTCGGAGAAGGCCAAACTGGCCTCCTGTAACATCTGCACTCTGGACAGCAGCCAGTTGCCCGGGCTGGAGGAGACCCTCCAGCAGGGGGAGCACACTGTGTCCAGTGGGCTATGTTACCGCTCTCAGGGGATCCTGCCCAGTGGAGGAGGCACAGAGGACATGCTGTGGAAGTGGGACGCTCTACAGGCCTATCAGGAGCTGGTGTTTGGAGAGGACTGGACACTCAGCCAGCAGGTCGCGGGCCACGTGTGTCACCTGACTCTGCGTGGCAATGCCATCGTGCAGTGGCAGCTGTACACTCACATCTTTAACCCAGTGCTGCAGAGAGGAGTGGAGCTTGCACACCACGCACAGCAGCTGGGCGTGTCCACGGTCTGCACCCAGGTCTGCACCTACCACACCCACTGCCTGCCCATCGAGGTGCTGCTGGTGTATCTGCAGACTCTGCCCACCCTCCTCAAGTCCAGGTGAGATATTTGACAACATAATTCAACAGAGAGAAAATGTCCATTTGAATGTCAGTTGTTTTAGTGCAGTCTGGTGTGAGACAGAGCCAGTTCAACTCTATTCATTATGACTAAAAGGGTTAATACAAGAATGCTCCGAGAGAGACTGATCATTACATTTCAATTCAATTAAAAATTTAACAAAAATCCAGTCCCGAGCCACCCTTCTTGCATAACCCAAACTTGCGTAATCCAAACTCATTAAAACTCTTCTCAGGGTAATGTAGACTTCTCCTTACAGTAAATTCAACTTGGACAGTGGTGCTGTCATTAGAGCTCTGCAGCTCATTGCTAATTAATGCCGGTCAATAATTGATTACAGTCGAGGATGGCGATAGGGGGCCCTGAACTGATTATGTAAGTCACAATCCTTATAGGTCCTATCATATCACATCAGAATAAGGATGGATGTCTTGAAACAATCTGTTAGCTGTGGTTTTCTGGTCTATATTCAGTAGTTCAGTGTTTTCTCTGCTGTCAGCTGATCTTACAGTGACGTTTTCATAGGAGAAAAAGTCAATATTTGCTTCTTGTGGTTATCCCATGTTAAATACTTGTTTGAACTGTGTCTCACTTTAGCCTTCAAATGTATTACTATATTAAATTCATAAAATGCATATGATATGACAGTAAGGCACTGTACAATGTATAGTGCAGTTATCAGTTTATTGGCATATTTATTTCTATTATTAATAATAATATAATAATAATAATAATAATAATAATAATAATAATATGTGTCCTTTTTTATTTCTTAAATGCTGTTTCATATAACCCTCTTAAACATTTGCTCGCCACAACCTGTAAATGAGAAAATACTATATAATTACTCTAAATACTCTACAATAATATAATCCATTTTGTGTTTTTATAGCGGAATCTGTGTAAAACCATATTATTGCGAAAAATAAATTTTCAACCAATGTGTTTTTCTTTAATTAAATAATTAAATAATCTTGGTTTATTTCTATTTTATTAAATGCTATATCTATTATTTCATTTTATTTTTCAAACAGGGTGATCCGAGACCTCTTTGTCAGCTGCAACGGTCTGAACCAGGTGACTGAGTTGGTTTACTTGGACCAAACCCGGTCTTTGGCTCTGAAAGTGTTCGAGACTCTGATTATTGGCATCGGGCACCAGCAGGCCGAGGGAGTGCTTCAGGAGCTGGAGAACGCTGACGCAGAGGAACGAGAGGCTGTTTTCGCTTTGGCCGAAGAGCTGGGCTCCCGCGGGGCTGGCGAGGGTCCACAAAGTCTCAGTAAATTTTATGAAGGTCTAAAAGAAGCTTACCCCAGTCACAAAAACCGAAGCGGACAAGGACGCGGCCCGGGACGTAGCCGCGCAGAGACGCACCTTCATGTTATCAACTTGTTCCTTTGTTTAGCGTTTTTATGTGTAAGCAAGGAAGCCGATTCAGATAGAGATTCAGCCAATGATTCAGAGGACACGTCTGGATATGATAGTACCGCTAGTGAACCACTAGGTGGCAGACTTCCTTACCTGTCCCCAGATAGTGTAGCCCTTCCGTCCAAGGAGCAGGTTCGAAGGGCTGCCGATGTGTGGTCCGTATGCAGGTGGATCTACTTAGCCAGTCCCTTGTTCCAAAGACAGTTTTTCAGATTAGGAGGGCTGGACATTTGCCTGCGCCTCATGGCTATGGTCATCCAGAAGCTCTCCTGCAAGACCAAAGATGGGAAAGCCAAAAAGAAGCGGGACGGGAAGAGTAAAGGTAGTCCAGAGTCCATTGCCCCTAATCCTGTACTGGGGCAGGAGGAGGGAGACGTCCACAGCCCAATGCACTCTGAGGGGAAGGCAAAAGACCCGGCCAAAAAACTGGAGGAAGAGTGGCAACTTCAGAGCATTCGTCTTCTCGAGGCGCTGTTAGCCATTTGTCTGCACAGCGCTAACACGGCCCTGCAAAGAGTTGAGCCTGAGCTGTCATTGCAGGTAGGCCCGTGTGATTTATTAAGACTCTTTCATTAGTTGTATTTTTATTTTATATTTTATGTTTTAGAAGTGTAGCTAATTTATCTAAATATTAAGATCTTGCATATGTCGTCATTTGTATCCCATTTATACCAATGACTGTTAAATATATACATTTTTCAAATGAAATGCTAAGGTAAATGTTCGTTGTTCTTTGAGTCCAGTCCTTGAAAGTGACGCCCATTTCTTTGTTATAGCTTACGTTCCAAACGTATCCATCTATTGTTTCCGTTGCAGGAGTTTTATTTCTCAGAATCAGTCATTTTAAGGTCAAGTAAGATTGCAACTTTGAAAGTAATTTGCTGTGCTTTAGACTTCGACACTGTTCTGCTGCTCTTCATATTATATTTTGCATTTAATATTCATATTAACACTGGCACCAAAAATATTGAACACAAATTTAGTCTGTGGCCATTCACCATAGTCCTCATTGTTGTTTGTAGAATTTACTGTTTAGCACATTTATTTTTCAACACTTACTGTATATTGGCTAAATACACACACCATATTATGTGTTATAAAGGTTATACAGTTATATTGTATTTCTCTGTGTCTACAGCTGCAGTCTGTTGAAGAAACTCTGTCTGAGGTGAGGGACCAGTTGGCCCGTTCAGGAGTGGTCAACTCTGACCTCGCCATCCCACTGTTCAACTCCCTCCTGAGGGTCGCTTTAGCCGAGGTCTCGTCCTGCCCAGACCCACCCGAGGAGAAACCAGAGAAGGTAAGGCCTGTTCTTCACATGAAGAAAACCAATTGTCTGGTGTTGATACCACTCTTTCAAATGATCTTTGTTTGGGGTTGACACAAGGACTACACTGGTCTGCGACCCCTATGGGTTGGTTACAACAAATCAATATTTAAATCAATAATCTTCATAATAACCTCATTTCACACCAAGCTGTGTCTTCCTTTGTTTATTGATTATAGTGACATTGTAGCCAGTGTTAAGTCTTCCCTTTGTATCTATTTCCTGACGAATTATAATGAGAAGTGCTGTTTATCTAGACACAACCAACACAAAGAAATGAACGCTTTTTCCAATTACAGTTGTGCGTATTTGGTCGCCTCTCACAATGCGTTGCTAAGGAGCCATTATCTGCCTGATGTACAGAATAGCAGCAGAGGTAAATAATGATAGGCTTTCTTTAGAGCTGCCAGAGACTGCACTCCTCCTACATGTACACTCTGAGCCCTGGCAGCAGCTGGTTTGTTTTGTGGCTTTTGTATCGACTAATGAGTCATGCCCACTACAATGAAAAGAAAAGAACAGTGTGTTTTGTTGTAGGTGTAGTAGACCCCTGAACCTGTCCTACTCTTATTATGAGGTATTGTTGAAGTCCTTTTTTACTGTGGCCTAGTTCTTCAAACGTAACAATTATTTGTTACTATTTATCAGTCTGAACATGTTCTTTTTAACACCAATTTTAGATAAATAATTTTAGTCTTGACACAGATTACATAACTCGTCACTTTTAGAAGTGCATGATATTGCAATTGTTGTTTTTTTGTGGTCGATTTGATGGTGAATGAATATTATCACAAAATGGACAAAGAAAAATGTGCTGATATTATCCTCAGCTGTGCTTAAACCTGATTTTAGCACCTATTTTTCTCCCAGACCTAGAGTTTTATTTATTACTACATCCTGTTAGATGATGTATACCTTTTGTTATGGCAATAAAAAATGTTTCAAAATGACCTGAAACTCATTCACTATTCACAACTTGTAAATAATCCATGTAGACATACATTCATTAGGAGATTATTGACATTGCTCTGGAGGAAGTCGATAAGCTATTTCCATACATTATCTTATTGGCTGTATTCACTCAATTTTCCACTAAATTAGTTGGTGACGTAACTGCTCGCTCTCTCATTATTATGTTGTCCATTCAAGTCTTCAAATACCTGTCTGCCTAATCCTGTTCTTGCAACGGAGGATTTAGCCTTTATATAATAGATTTACCTTATTTCCTAACAGTTTATCCTTTTCTCAACGAGTCCTGTAGAGTGTGATGTTCACTGCATATTGCACTTTAAAAGTACTCCCTATTCTGTCAAGTGTCGAAATGTTTGAAAAGGGTGTAGTATATCTTAGCACTAGTGTGTTTTTTTTGTTTTTTTTTTACCGTTTACTTTGAGCATGTCTGAAGTTGTTTGCTTACGTGTAGCAGTGGCTGAGTCGGCTCCACACATCAAGGAACTGCCTGTGTGAGTGCGAGTCAGCTGAGAAACGTCTTATGACCAAAATCTTGTACTTTTTTTCCTCCCCTCTTACTTGAAAACATTTAGTCGGCAATTGATTCGCCGCATTAGTGGTTGGACCTCAGCTTTTTCTTTTTGTTTAACTCAGATATGAGTGAGTATGCTGTATCTTGCGAAACCTGTGTTAGTTATCTAATAGTTTTCTGTTTTTGTTTTGCGTCAGAAGTTGCAGGTGCTGGTGGAAGGGGTGGTGCCGGCGGGTGATCTGTCTGAAGAGGTGGATGAGGTGCAGAGCTGCGGCGTGAAGGCCCCCGGGGAGGAGGAGGGCTACGACGCAGACAGCGAGAGTAACCCAGAGGACATGTCCCGCCAAGAAGAGGGTAGGTCCACACCACGTTGTCTTAACACGCGTAAATATACACTTTCCTTTCCCTCTTTCTCTTTCTCTCTGAATCTGTCAAAGTCACTGTTTAAAATAAATGTAGTATCAAAACTTCAAATGGCAACAGTTAATAAATACATAATAAAAGACAAGTAAATGATCTTATTTGTTTCCTTCTTACTGCTACTTCTTCATACAATGTTCATTTTCAATCCAAGCGTTGCCAAACTTTGCAAATAGCTGCATTTAAACTAAAATAGCGGATGTATTTTTTATTTTTTTTAATGTTTCGCTCGTTTTATGCTTTACCAAAGCATAAAATGTGTACATAGCAATCTATTCAAGACACATTATTTTCACCTTGTAATAATTTCCCCTCAAGTAACCTTTTTTAAATTCAGTCTCTACTTTTTTGAAAGAGTACAATTTTCTGAACTTCACACACGTTTCATTTTAGATCCACTCAAAAGCTTTTAACACATCACTTCACTCCAACCGGCTTCCCCGCTCTGTTTGACTCCCATTAACCCCAGCAGCCGTAACGCACAACCAAACCTATTGTACAATATCAACAGCCTTTTCATAATTTCTCGCTTTTTCTCTGCGTTCTTTTCTTTTCCACATGTTTCGCTTTTAATTTTTATGATAGACAATTGCTTTATCGAATGGTGACATATTAAAGCTTTCGTTAAAGGGACGGCGCCTGCTTGTCGCCGTGGAGATGCCTAGAATGTTCCACAGTATGACATTAAACTTGTTAAGATCCTAGTAATATCTTGAAAAACACGCATTCTTACTGTGAGTTTGCTTGCCCCCAGAGCTGACTGTAACGTTGCCTTGCGTTTTTTTCCTTGGAAATAGATATGTTCAATGCCATACAGTGGAACATTCCGGACAAATGTACCACCCACAAATGTAAATAGTGCACTTTTAACTTAAACTTTGGCTAATTTGTCTTTTATCTTAAAAACAAGAAGAAAACGAGGTCAGAACACTTCAGCTTTTCTTACAAAAACCTTTCTCACTTCTGTGGCAGTTCTGTGACAAAAAGCTTATGGATGGAAGAAGAACATTTTGGACCTTTTTTTTTTTTTTTTTAATCTTTTGTTACGATTGAACACGTCTGGACTGTAGTTTTTTCCTCTTTTCTTTTGTTGCCGTTAGAGAATACTTACAAGTAGTTTTAAATCTCAGAAATGCCACGTCCAGCGTTTACGTCGTTTGTCCTTTCCCGGAATATTTCTAATAAACGTCAGCACACTACGGCCTGCATGATGGAGAGGCCGTCTTTTTGCATCTGCTCCAAACCCAGTGATTTATTGTTGTGGAAACTGAGAGTGTTTACTTCTCCCACTCCTCCATTTATCATTCATAGTTCTGGGCACTAATGCATTTTTTTTGGCATGGACTGGAAAATGACTATATTTTGTGCATGATTCACTTTTGCTGTGTCGCTGCTGGTTCGACTCTTGTGCAAAACCACGCTTCCTTCAATTTTCTGGTGTGGTTTTGCATTTTGTGATCTTGCTGTGCACATTTAGCATGACAAGGCAGAAAAGACGCCTGCTACAAATTCTATCTCATCTCTAATGCGTTTACGGATTTGACCTGATGCGACACACTCTCTTCATCACTTCAGAATAGAGCCATTGTTTTAATATTTTACAACTGCAGGCTACTACTCTGCATTGACTCATGAGCCACATCTTGTGACTTTTATGTCTACATCAGGTGGGGAAAGTTGTATTCATGTGCGTTGGTTCGTTGTAAAACGCTGGGATTACGATTCGATCAAAGCCATGTGCGTTATAAATATGCAGGCAAAGTAACTTCCTGTAACTCTTTGATACAGATCGATATCTGTCTGGTCACTCATCTCGCCTAGTTCAGATGGGCGGACTAGCCAATCAGGGGCACGCGTGGCTCATCTGTATCAAAACAAATATGGCTGCTTACGAGGAAAAAATATCATAAGGAACGGAAAACCATTGTGGATTTCTTTAGTTTGTTCTAAGTGATCAATGGCCAATGAGCTCGTTTGTCTCACGTGCGTCACTATTAAATAAATAAATCTGATTGCACGGTTCTGTTTGAGTTTGGTTTGACGCTCAACTGAGGGAGCGATAACCAGACTCACTCTTTCGTAAAGTGTTGGAGGAGTGTGTATTCTGGATCCCAGGCTAAAGCTAGTACATTTTACATCCTCGAAGGTTAAATCAAAAAAGTATAATAGATCTAATTGGCAATATTAAACAGATTTATAACTACTAAACAAACACCAGTACACAGTAATTGGGGATACTCAAGAGAGAGAATACTGAGGGGAGGCAAGAAAAGGTTGGCAACCACTGCTGTAATTACTGCTGCTTATTATGTAAACCGAATAAATCAATTTGACTGTAATAATTTGCTCGTATGACACATTTCCGTTTCCAATTTCACGGTTCCTAAAATTGACCTGCCTTATTATACTCTTTGAGAAAACAAAACCTATAACAATCACTGTGGCCTTTTCTTTATGGCGATGCGGTTTACAAGGAGCAGTTTTTGTTTTATTTTGCTTCTTTTGCACGAACATGCTACGTTTTGTTTTTTAGTAGATATGCGGCCATAGATTTAAGTTGGTTGTATCACACGGTAGATTTTTATGCTGTGAATAAAACATTTTTGGTGGGTTTAAGTCCAATTGTGAGCTACTGCAATTCAGTATCAACTTCAATACACAGTATACTTTTATCAGTTTGAAACATCCAATATAAAATTATTTATATATCTTTACTATTATGTTTTAATCAAATTGGAACGCTTCAGTTGACATTTGATTAGTTTGAACACATGAGCATTTGATCCTTCAGATTCAAATGCCTTACAGTTATTTGTTGTATAAAAGTCGTCTTATTGTGGTTAATTTTACGATGATTTAAATTTGCATTCGGTTGAAATATCTGTATCTAATTTGTTGTGTTATCTACTCGATCTACTCTGAGTGTGTGTGTGATCAATTAAAGCACATCCAAGAAGCTGAGAGTGAGTGACTGTTATTCCATGTAAATCATGTGGAGACTGCCCTCCTGCTCTGCTCTTGAGCTCTGGACTGCTTTAATTCACATGAGCTGTCTTTGCGATGGAAAGATGTAGCCACCAACACAGAAGCTCTTGGATTATCAAACGTTTCAACCAGCATTGCTTTTTTGTCTCCTCTCTCTGGTGTAAGCTGATTTCTTGGTGTTATTTGTTGCTTTGTTGTAAGTGTTCTTCATCGTGGTGTTTTTGTAGGGCTGAAAGTGGAATCGGCGGCGCTGCATGAGTTTGGGGCTGCGGTGGATGGGTGTAGGAGAGGGGTCTTGTTGTTCCCAGAGATCTGCACCATGGAGCTGCAGTTACTCGCCTCGGGATCTCCAGACCTGGACGTCCTGAGTCATGTGTTTCACAGTTTGCTCGGGGCCGTCCACGCCAACCGCCACAACGCTGCTCTGCTGTACGACCAGGTTAGACGGACTTTTCCTTACATATAGCGTCTTATCAGCTTATGTCTGACAGGAAACGTGCTAAACTATGGCCAATAGTCATTATTCCCCTTTAGTTACACGGTTCATTCTGCTATTTTTTGTTTCAAAATTGGCAATATGACAATGTCGTCACAATGCAAAATTCCAACAAGGCAAAGGCTTGATATTAGATAGAGATCTGGATACAATCTGGATGACATATAAACGCTTTTTTACACATTAAGATTTGGGAATCTGTAGAGATCTGGAAATGCACCTTCCAGATTGTAAATTAAGAAGCCGCCTTACCAACTCTTTCACACTTTTGATACAAATCGATTTAAATCAGCTGACCAGACACATCACAGCTACATCACCTGACACTTCTGAACTGCAGCGGATGCAAAAAATAGCAGTCTGTTCATAAGAAACTATGGTATCGTTTTTTGACCACCTTTTTAACCATAGTCATTTTCTTTGCCCTTAATCTGGTGAACACTATGGCTTAAAGTTTGTTGTGTTGTCATCTGAAAACGAGCATTATAGAACTAATACATCGTGGTCAATGGTCATGTAATCTATTATAGGCTGCCAGGGTAACTTTCTGTGTTGCTGTTTTTCTTTTCACACAGGGAGGAGTTAAAACCATCCTGTCGGGCTTCCACAACATACTTTGTCAAACAGAACCATCTTTTAAAGGTATACATGTATTTACTCTGTTGGTATTGCATCTTGAACTGTTGAAATCACTGAAAAGTAATTGTCACGTTTATAATGTTGATGATTTTTCTTCATTTGTCCATAAAAGAGTAGTTTTTCTTTCTTTCTATTATAATTGTTAGTTTTCTCTTCCAGTGGGTCTTTTCTAACTTGTGTTTTGACTATTTGTTTCCAATCCTTTATAAGTCTGTGTATATTTCACCTATAATAATAAAAGGAAATCAGAAGTATTGTTTGCGTTCTTTCTTGTGCTCAACAGTGAAGTCGTGGCTGTTGTTTCTGCTCCTGGCCCGCTGGCGTTTAAAGTGAACGTTTATATAACCCGGTGTTGTTTATTATGTTTTATTTTCCCAGACTGTCAGACTGTCCTGGTAGAACTGCTAGTCTCCATGGTGACTCAAAGAATCACGGCGGAAGAACTGGCTTTATTGATTCGACTGTTCCTGGAGAAGACCCCACCCACAGTAAATACGCTTCTTATGTCTCGCTCCACAAACGCTGCTGTGTAAACTCACTGCGCTGACACCGATGCCGGGTTGGACAAGAGCAGAAGACTGTACAGTATCTTGTCGTCTCATGTCACCAAAATGTGTATGAAATCGAACACGGCACAACTTATTCCAATTTGTTGCGGAAAATCGAGTAGTTTTGTAATTTGCACCTTTTATCTCATGCTCAAATGCGACTTGTTTTTATTGTTACGTGTTTTTTCTACTGTCTAACATCATTATATATTGGAATATGATAAAATGGTGTCGAATTTTGTACATTTTAAAATTCAGAATATGTTGTATTGGTAATGCCCATGCGAAAGAGGTTAATATCAGCATCATTCTGTCCTAAACATTATTAAAAGGGGGAATTGTGCCAGGAACTGTTGAAAACAAATACCGAAACCATTGTGACTCCAACCAGATATGCTTTAATGAACAATGATGAGTTTAGTAAATTAATACAACTGTTCTACCAATTTAATGTACTGGCCTTAACTAATTTGATTCTTCCAATACACATATGTGCCAATTTCATTCTCAATTATTGCCAGTGTACGCCAACAAATGTGATACTACGAACAACAACACATGATGATAGATGGCAACTAACCTGTTTCCTGGAAATATTTCCCCTGGAGGCCAAAGAAGAGTTTGTGTCAGGCCATGTGAAGTAACAACATGTGACCTCAGCTCTCATCACTCACTCCTTGCTGTATTTTTAGTTATTTATAAACGTATGACTGTTTTTATAAGCTTATATATTAAATAATTTGCCAGCGTCAGACTGATTATATTCCTACCCTTTGTTAGATGAATCACACACTTTTATTTACTTCAAGTGAAGGGAAGATTTCAAAATGTACACCCCTAAATAAGGAAATGGAGGTATTGTGGAAAAGTTGTTTTCATTATGGGTTTATTTGGGGGGTAAAAGTCTCTAATGGAGGTTTATTTTGTATGATCTTGGCCAATCAACGTTAATGGAGTTGAAAGAAAAACGAGGATTAATTCTGTCAACTGGACAAAGAAACATCTTCATTCTAATAACTTGACAGAATTAACTTTGTGCTGTAAATCCTAGCTGGAGAGTAAGAGTAATTTTAACTGCAATATGTCTGTAACCTTCATTGCCTTATTTCTCATGTGTTGTGATTTGTGTATTATTGACCAAATGTTCTTGGCAATTATCTTGTGGCTGTTGAAAAGGTGTAATTTTTTTGAAAAGATTTGAAATAATTTAGTATTTGTTTTCACCTGGCATTGAAAAATGTTTGGGTTTTTTATGTCTGCAGCAATCTCCCTCACATCACACTTTTGTCATCCCTCACAGGAGATTTTGCTAAAAGGCATTCAAGCAGATTGTAGAGGCCAACACCGACGTGGACCCGCTGCACTTCCTGACATTTCCCATAATCCTCGGGGCGGTGACTCCTGGTGGGATTTCCCCCGGCTCCAGACAGAACAGCTCGGCTGGGGGCAAAAGCGTGGGTTTGCTGTGGAAGGGTAAACTGTCTCCTGGACGACGTGAAGGGGACGGGGACTTCCGGACCACCCCGATTCGCACCTCTCCGTGGCACGCCGCCCCCCTGCACCTGCCGCTCGTGGGGCAGAACTGCTGGCCACATATGGCGTCTGGGTTCAGTGCTTCGATGTGGGTGAGAGTGATCGAACCGGAAGACAAAGAGAAGGAGAAAGACACAGGTGAGGATATGAAATGTAGGGGTTTTGTAATCAATGGATGAAGTGTTACAATTCCAATTCTCTTTCAAATTGTACTTTTACTAGTTTATTTTTAGAGCTATGTTTAACAAATGCATAATATATTTCAATGTCAACCAAAATTACAGCAGATCAGTCGTTCCCAAACACTGGGTCAGGTTCTAATACAAGTCAGATGAGATGTTTGTGTCTGTGGTCTAGAATCAAAGACAAATAAATACAATAAAAATGGATAATAATGGGTCCATAATGTAAATATAAATGTGTCAAGATCTAAAGTGACAAAAGAATTGTAAATTTTTTAGAACCAAAGAGATTACATTACTATTAAAGTGATAATATATATTATTATTAATAATTATTCGATTTTATTTCATAACGTTGCTTAGTCACATATGAATGGTGATCTATTGGACCAGGGGAGGGTAATTCGTTTTTTCCTTGAGGGCCATGTTTGATAAGTGGCGGACCGCGAACATTGGCATAACAAATTCCCATAATCATGAGCACATTTCTGTAAAAAATGTATCAGCTATTTAATCCATTTCATGTTATTGTTATTAAGGACACAAGTCCAGTCACATGTTACACAGTTACGACGACAACAACCAAAATATATAGAGAGTATTATTATCAGGAATTGCAGGGGCCGTATAAAAACATATTCTCATATCACATCATGCCCAGTGTGAATTAAGGGTTTCGCTATTGTTTGGCCATGGTATTAGTTAATTGTGAATAATCATACAATTGTAATGTGTCTTTTCACAATCATTGTAAAATAACAGCAACATTCCTATTAGTAGTATTTTACCTGAGCAGGATCAGATTTGGTTGGGCAGTAGAAAGTAGAACTCGACACTTTCTTCCAAAAAGGAGTTCAATGTAGACACGAGCAGGGATATATCCATTTATGTAGGGACCCGCTGTGTCTTCCATAAACATGAACTGGTTTTTGAAATTCAGCTATCACTGCTTTCCAGAAGACCGACACCTCTCTACCGCCGAGTCCCACCACGGTGCCACTCATCCTGGGACGACATCCAGCGAAGACTCACTCATTCATATTCTGTCCATGGGCTCCAAGGCACTGATGCTTCAAGTGTGGGCAGACCTCTCTGCAGGCTCTCTGACATTCAGGTGAATATCCTTCAGCAAGTAACCACTGTTCTGAAGTACATATTTTATCATAAGGGTGTGTACTGTTTCTCCAGGATGTGTATTGACCCAAATGATGAGATAAAGGCGGGACTTCTGGCTCAGGCAGAGTCCGGAGAGGGGCTGCTCAGGCCGGGGCAGTGGCAGCACATTGGACTGACGTACAGCCAGCAGCCGGAGGGCAAGAAGAACATCCACGGCTCTGTGGTGGTGTGGGTGTGTGGAATCAGGTATCCTATCATTTCAAAGTCCATTTATTAAGGGATTTATACCACTTTTGTCATTTACGTTATATGACTTTATAATGTATGCATCACTCAAATAGTTTGTATTGCGCTAGCCACAAAACACGCTTATTCTGCCTTTCGCACGTGTAAAATTGGCAAATTGTTTTTTTTGCCAGCATTAAAAGTGGATGAGAAGGGCCGCACCGTTTGCACAGGTGCACCCTGAGTGTGGGGATTTTTAGAAAAGGTTATGGTTAAGGTAAAGTACACTTTATTGTTCCTGTAGCGAAATTTGTCCTCTGCATTTGACCCATCCTCCACTGGGGGTGTGTCCTCAGGAGCAGTGGTTGCTGCAGTGCAACGCTTGGGGACCCATCTCCAGATCTTATGCTTGGCTTGGTCAGGACTACCGTAGATGGAGGATTTTACCTATTGTGCATGTTTTGGGTTGGTGGGGGAAACCGGAGCCTGGAGGAAACCCACCCAGACACGGGGAGTGGCATGCAAACTCCACACAGAAAGGCTCGGTCTGGCCCGGTATTTGAACGAAAAAGTTGCCTCTTGTTTAGACCTTGCTCGCTCTTAGCCTTGTATTGATTTTTGTGTTCACGATTTTAAATTCAGTTAAACTTTCACGCTGCTGAAGGGAGCCATCAAATATTACAGTCCATATCTTTTTCAACAACAACCAAATGTAACAAATCCAATATGTTGCCTAACCGACTTTTCTGCTTACATTACAGAAAATGTGAAGTTTCTTTGGACTACACGTTACCCAGAAAGTCCAGCTTATCCTCGGACAGCAATAAGACCTTGTGCATGCTGGGACACTGCCTCTCGATGTCGGAGGAGCAGATGAAGCCGAGCCCACGCTGGAACATGGGCACAGTGCTGCTGTTTAATGGTCAGTCTCCTGCCACTTTGTATATTAAAAACACCATCAGTTGTGTAACTTTGCTTGAGTGTAGCCAGTATTTCCTTCGGTAATCTGATTAGTTTGCCATAGTCGCTGGTGCATTAGTTACAGATTCTTTCTTGTACGCATTCCATCCCACAAATACGGACTTCTGCCTTTTTTGTGCTGTATTTGTCTCCTGCTTTCATTTCACCTGTTTGTGCCACGACAATTATGGCATTCTGATTCAAATTTAAGACTCAACTACTCTTTGAAATTTAAAAATCCATCAGTCGTTCTCATTTAAATCACACATACAAAACGTACTAAATTAGTTCATAAAAAGACATTATACATATATTACAATCACTCCAATTGCCTTTTACGATGTGCCCGCTTTCTGTGTGAATAAACATTTGAATATTCAATTGCATCACTGTAATTATTGTTCATTTTGCCCCTCAGTCCAAACTTTGGGGGGAAAAAATTCAATGCGTACCAATGTGCCAGTAATGTGCAAGTAATTCAATACATAACTGGAAACGGTGCATTCAAATCCCAATACAAACAGATAAAAATAATTAGATTAAATAATCATTTACTTTACAATTCACAATCTATTATGTTTAGTTCGCTCAGTTCTCTCAAGTTTTATTGCCATTATGGGTGGAATTTCCTTGCCCTCTGAAGAGCAGTAGTGAGATTATTGAAAGGATGTTGCGTAAAAGTCTGAAAGAATAGACAAATTGTTCACCTAAGAAACTCGCCACTAATTTTCCAGCGGTCCCGGACATTTTCCAGTGCTAGACTCCATTCTCCCCGGTCTGTGGCGTTGCGGTGTTTTGATGGTTTGTCTTGCTGTAAATGGCTGGTGTGATGTAGGGCATGCTGTAGATTCTCTGCATTCTTTGAGAGGCTGGTTGAATAGTTCTTTTGTTGCCTCTAATGGGCTGTGATTTGGCTTACGGCTTCTCAACTTTAGACGGCAGCTGACGGTTTTCGACTCGCTGTTGCCAGAAGGACTCATTACGGCCAAATATTTATGCATGAGGAGTTTTGTTTTGACTGCAGCAAGAAATGTAAGCCATTTATTTATTTTATTTTTAATTGCGCTCTAAATCTGATTTTCACTCAGACAGATGGTGCTTGGAATGATTTCAGATTTTTTTTTAAATAAATTGAATAGTATTTGAAGATAAAATGTTTTTTGTCGTACATTTTACATCTTTAATGTTTCTGGAAGAAAACTTTCAACATCAAATCATTAAAACAAGAAAATATAATTGTTATAATGGGTGATATACTACTCATCCGATTTATGACTGAAATAACAGTATTATTGGTGGGCAATATGTTGAAATTTAAAATTATTGTGAATGTTGTTTTGAAGGAACATTTGAATATCAAGTATATTGTTTATAGTTTTTTTTTTTTAAATGCTACAAAAAGAGAGATTTAAAAATTAAAAAAAGTAATGTTGGAAACTTTCAAATAAGGAATTAAGGAGAAATTTCTGCACTTTTGTGATTCATTTTAGAGATATTTCACATTTGTCTGATCGTTAAACCAAACTAATACGTTAAACAACATGTTTTAACATTTTTTGTGACGATTTCCTAAAAAATATGCTCAAATATGACACACTTGCAAAATTATGCCTACTGGCAGTTAAAGTGAATAAGAAATAATCTGTGACAAATTAGCGCCCGTTTGTCGACCAGTGAACATTTTACCCTTGGAGTTGATTATTTGAACCTAAAGTTTTGCACAAACATGAATTGTCTGGTGTTCTTCTCACAGCAAATATGCTCTGTCAAATCTAATTTTGAACATAAATAAAACTCTCTCTTAAATATCTGTCATTGAATTTGAACGACTCTGAGATACGCATTCTGTTAAATTCCTTTGGTTAATGACCTGATCACTTTATCAGTTGGGTTAATGTATCCTTTTGTATCCATTGTTTTGTAAATCTCAATGCTTTCAGAACTGTCCAAATTACAATGTTCTGGAGCACAATCAGAAATGTGCTAAACCCATACTTAAAAGTGTATAACTCTTGACTCAATGCTCAGTCTTGTCTTTGTTTGCTTTCAGGATCAAGAATAGGCTCAGAGGAGGCCTTCTACCTGTACGCCAGTGGTCCTGACCTCACCTCCATAATGCCCTGCAAGTACGGAAAGCCCAGTGTGTCATTCTCCAAGTTCGTCTCGCTGGAGGGCCTAAAATGCGACTACGTCCGAGACCTTCTGACCAAAAATAAAGATGTAGACACTACAGCTTTGGTAGTAAGTTTAATTTGGAATGTTTTGTGTATTTTCTGAACATGTTGTATTGTCTTCAGGCTATTTATTTGTTAAGCCAATGCATTGTTACAATAACAAAACCTCTTTGTCAATTACTGTCTCATTTCACAGTGTTTGACCAATGTGTTCCAATGAGTTGCTCTCGATGATGACAGCCAAGACTGACTTATTTTTCCCTCTATAGAAAAAGCCATTACTGTGCTGCAGCTATTTGCTGTCAGATGAATATTATTTTCTCATTAAAAAGTAATGACATTGTTGAATTGATAGTGGGTGGGCCAAGAAAGTGAAGTAGGTGATCAGGAAGAATGAAGTTTCTGTTGTGCAGTTTAAAACATAAAATAGTGTGTCAAGTTCAATGACATTCTTTACTTTGTGTTAGTTTCCGCTTGAGTACAAGCACCGGAAAATACCCTACCCTAAGTTTCAAACCATTGTAAGTTCTGTTTTTAATTGACAAAATGTGTCTAATCACTGAGCCAAGGCTGCTAAATTTGTCCAGATTTAGAGCATTTTCCTGCCGTGAAGGTGGGCAGTTCAATCCCTGCTTCAACTTGTGCGTACTGCTGTTATTTTTTGTGCCAGACACTTCACCCCCCAACATACATATGGATTAATAATGTAATCCATATGTATGTCATAATGTAATAATTAATGCGTAAAACCACAGTTAAATTCGTGATTTAATCAAAAAAGTTATTGCAGTGATTAATTGTGGAACCAAACTATTTCTAATCCGTCTAATCTTGGTCTAAACCTTGGCCTTTCTCGAAGTTCTGGTCAGGTTTTCTCACTCCTTACAATGAAAGCCCCTAACACGCGTGTTTGGTTTTCATCACAGGAGAGTCTTGCAGTGGTTTATGCTCCGAGCAGCCCCAGAGTCTACACCATCTACGAGCCTGTGATCCGTCTGAAGGGTCAGACCAAAACCGTGGTGACTCAGAGGCCGTTCAGCTCCAAAGAGGTGCAGAGTGTGTCCCTGGAGCACCACGCGCTCCGCTCTCTGCTCCCCACGCAAACACAGGGCCTGCAGAGCGTCCTGCACAAGATCGGTGGAACGGGAACATTTGTGTACCTCTTTGCACAGGTACGGCCCCTGCAAATTATTACACATATTATGCAAAACTTACCTTTTTTGAGCTTTTAACCATGTTGTAACATTTTTCCCTCATCAAAACAGTCAAGCTAGTTTGATGAATCCTGGTTAGAAAATCTTCCCCCCCTCCGACCATCAAAAACACTCTGAACAAACTGATCTGTGACGTGACACTAAGAATATTCTCTGGCGATGATTTATGGACTTGGAAAACAGCAGACTCGTTTTGAGCATTTATCTCGTCTAATCACAATCTGTACAACTGCAAACAGGAAGTGAGAGGCCAGCTTGAAATGCGTCTAGATTTGTATATTAAACTGTGTAATTTTCTATGCAGACATTAGGTGTCACAATAACTCAGGTAGTCCCGGGGTAAACCGCAGAGATCCAAATGTAATTTTGTTTGTCATAAAAAAAAAAAGTTTTGAGATGAGATTAGACATGAGATGCCAAACTAAAGGCACTCAAAGGCATTGTTTAAAGGCCAATAACGGTATAAATAATGCATCATATTTGTCCTTTAAATCTTCCTGGTTTGAAGTTGTATTTTGTTTTATGGCAGAAACATGGATAGATCCATTTTTGAGCTCCACTTTTCTACAACTCTCAAAGAAAATATACTCGCAGTGAAAAATATAAAAGCAAATGGACAGCCTCTTTTCTCATACAGTTCTCATTCTTTGTTTTGAAGTGGACATTTTGAAGATGCTAGGGCTGCAGTCGACTAAAGAAAATCTTTAGAATTAGAGTGGAGCTGGTAAAAGCTTTCAAAACTATGAAGTATCTCTATGATCTAACCCAAACTGCACTTACAAAAGTACAAGCTTGCATGATAGTATTTTTTTTTGTTACAGAAAATGGTACTAGTAAACAAGGTATTTGCGTGTAACAAAGGCAGAATTATAATTCAAGAAAAATATGTCCAGTAATAAAATTGTTGGTCGACATAAACACGAGAACAAAAGCGGATTAGCCGCTATTAATTCTATTATCAATTCTATTATGAAATCCAATTAAATCTTAAAATGCCTGTACCAACATGAAATAATGGGCGTTAATCTATAATCCATTTAGCTAGTTTGCTAGTTGTTCTTTCTTTAAAACATTGTGTGTGTTCCCTGGTCTCAATCGTTTTACTTCCTTTGCGGATGTCCAGACGGTGGAGTTGAGCGACTGTGAGCCGACCCAGGCCCTGGCCCTCAGGGTGCTCCTCTCTCTGTCCAAAAACAACCAGCACCGCATCCACGAGATGAACTGTTACCATGGATACGCCATGATCCACCAGGTCCTCATCAAGTCCAAGTGCATCGTGGGATATCACATGCTCAAAGTGAGTCCTGTCCTCTAGTCTCAGCTCTTTCTCGTACGTCTGTGGATCTGTTCATTAAAGTGTTGGTTTTCAAACTGTGGTGCGGGTTCAATTAGTGGTTTATGTGCTGTAATATGGCCCATGGGTTTGGTCAAGGCACACATGCTTGAAGCAGAACTAAGTGTTTACCTTATTGAATGCCTTTGTAAGTCCCTGTGATGGTTAAATATGTATTTTCGGGGTGTTTGAAGTGTCCGTTGTCGCCCCCTGCTGTCTCTGGTCGGAAAACCATTCTTGTAACATTTGCCGACTTCAAGACGACTCGGCTGAGAAACTCTTGCTCTTTTTTATAAATATATTTGGGAATGTGAAATGTTTAGCAAGAAAGAAAAGTATGAAGTATTTTTGGCCCGTAGGCTTTATTAGACAGTACATCTGAGCAGGAAATGGGGAGGAGAGAGAAGGGAAGACACGCAGTAAACAGTTGCAGCTGGGATTCAAACTCATGACATGCGACCAGCTGCACATGGAGCCTGGCTTGTGTGCTGCCGCCTTAACCACTCGACCACTGGACAGCACGGTAAAATATTAAAAGGGAGCTGCAGGGGGAGCTCTATTGCCAGAGTTACTTGGTTCTGTTTTAAGCGCTGGGCCAGTCACAGTGTAGTGATGTAATCCTGACAGCGAGATTGTGGAATATGAAAGTTTCTCTTCTATAAACAGCTTGTGTTTTAACCCACAGTTCAAGAACAACAGGGGAATAGAGACATACAATCAAAAATCAAGATAAAGAACGATTGAAAAACTCACTCATATTTCACACTGCTCACCGTTCAGTCTCATAATGTGCAGGGGCTTGGGCTGAAACAAGCTACCTGATTGATCCAAACTCGACTTGACTCTAGAGCAGGAGTTACGCCAATAAGACACTGGAAACATGTAACATCATGTTTTTGATTATTAATATTTTGTCTGTAAATATACTCCCATCAGGATAGCCTCGTCTCTGTGGCATTGAGTAACCAAAGAATAGTCACTAGATCGATTAGTAAAATAACAGTTAGTTGCTGTCCTAATTGGGGCCAAAGAAACGTAACATGAAAAACATCTTGTGATACAAAGGTTTTAGCTGATTTGTTCATTTTTTAGAAGTTATTCTATGTTTTAATGTTCATTTTCCGCTGTCTGAAACTGCACACTGAAATGAAACTTGAGTAACAGGTTTAATCACTAAATTCTCCTGGTTTTGAGCTTGTTAGTTTTCTTCTGAGGTCATTGCAGTCTGTTGAAATTGGTGCTTGGAAACCCACATTTCTTCTGAAGAGTCGATGTATAACGTTTTACACTTCATTTCATTGTATTCTCTGGTCAGTTCTTCTCATGTATTTGATCCAGGCTGACAGTCCAGTCCCTCTGTTCCTCGCTGTGACCTGCTGTTACTTGACCCTGTGGCTGTGTCTGTAATTGCACCGTGTGAAGACTGGCTGCTGAAATGGACTCCGTCTGACTCCAAGAAACACTAAGCTCTTGCAGAGTCTCACGGCAGAACGGATTGTCTTTGTGATAATAAAGGCAAGAGTTGGAGTACTGAGTCGGGTTTGGTTTTATAGCTGGTGGTGGAATTGGAAATGTATTTACCAGATTGCAAAAGAAAACAAACATAGTGGACCAGGGCTGAACGATTTTGGAAAAATATTGAATTCCGTTCAAAAATATCTAAGCCTTTCAATCATCATGACAAGATATGCAGTTTTAATAGTGGGATTCTTTACGTTTTTAACACACTTAAGAGCATTCACTTTTAAGAACGGAATGCACTTCTTAACTAACACTAGAATCACATTCATTCAATGTTTTTAAAGTCTAAATAATACGAGATATTTTGCAGATGAAAATGTTATGTAAATAATCGCAGTCTTGGCAAACATTTACATTTCAATGTAATTCAAATTAATCTTGTAGACCGATAATGGACATTATTTTTGCTTAAATGACTACTACATTTTACTTTTCATTTTAATGTTGAATGATTTTTCTCCTTGCTTCATAACACACACAATATTAGGGCTGTAACAAATAATTGACTAATTGTGACCGTCAACTATTTTAAAAAAATAAATAAAACATTTGATCATTGTAATCGTTATTTGGACTTTACAGACTCTAAAACACATGCCAAAAGACCTTTTCATAACAGTGGCATTATCAAATGAAATGTCAAAAAAGAATCAAATATTTCTGCTTTTCATCAATAATCCACCTAATCCGTAAATATTCTCTATCTAGAAGTCTTCAGTCACCATTTTTACACCTTTATTTTGTAGGTAATGTCTTTAAAAAGTATGAACGTAAAGTAGAAATCATCGTTTGACTAGTCGACTAATCACAAATAATCGCTGACTAGTCGTTGCGGCCCTACACTGTAAGAATGAATTTCAAAGTGAAAGTCGATACTAAACTCCCATCTTTCATACACCCGGGGTCATGCTATATTTAATTATGAGCAGCACTAAATAGAGTCAGATATATGAGCCTCCCTTCAGATTTTGTCTCGAGAAACCTAAAGGGCTAAAGATTTATGGGCGCTGCAGTGCGGACGGTCACAGGTGATGGACTGTGATCAATAGTGACAGACCTGAGGGCCGCGTTAATAGCATTGGTTTCGACACTGACTTATTCCTCGTCCAAAAAGTCATGACGCTTGTATTGATCCTGCTCCTGTCTTGAGTCTGCGTCGTGTGGGGGAAAGATTACGAGGCTCTTGGGCGACATAGGGGGGCATCTCTGTTGTATAAGTATTTTAGTAAGGACTTTTTTTTATGCCTGCGTGGTCTGACTTTGTCTTCATAGACTCTGCTGGATGGATGTTGCAGTGCACCCATCCTGGTTCTGGGAGAAGACGGGCATTTTCGACTGGACACGGAGTCACTCGCCGTGGTCCAGGACATCAGCCTGCTCTCAGACATACTCCTCGACTGGAAGATATGGGCCAAAGCTGAGGTGAATACAGCTGTTATTCATGCAGAGAGACAAAGGTTACCACAAATGATATCTTATTCCAGTTCCACCCAATGCTGTGCTGCACATAGTCGCAGCCGAAGTCAGTTAGAAATGCAACAAGTTCTTTCCAAGATCCTATAATTAACTCCATTATCCACTTTCCACCACAAAAAGCTGCACAGAGCTCCTTGAAAATGGTTATTACTTTGACGTTAATGTTCTGAAGTATGCTGTTTACCATTATCACCATGGAGACAAGCAGGTGACACCACTTTAAGTTACAGGTCAGATCTGTGAGGAGGTAAGTGTTGTTGCAATTTCAGGCATTACAAAAACAAATTGAATTGAAATTGAATTGAAAAGTCTGACTCTTCTGCTCGTCTCCATGGAGATGTTGCTTTCACAATGAACATAGTCAAGACATAGTGCGCCTCTTTAAGTTATGGTTAATGACTTGTAAATTGCAGAAACATTTACAAAAAAAAGAGTAAAAAGGCAAATAATGTCTGGCACATTTGTAATTTTAACATAAAACGATCAGAAGAAGAGTCTGTTTTTGAAGCTTTATCAGTATTGGTGATTTGCAAAAACAAGACAAAAGAAATCATCGCATTAAAAGTGTAAAATCTCACCCTGTGTCGCCTGTGTTTCTGAATGTTCTTCGCCGCTGCCTCCAGTGCGGTGTGTGGGAAACGCTGCTCGCTGCCTTGGAGATCCTCATCAGAGTTCACCATCCGCATCAAGTCTTCAACATCAGACAGTTCCTCAAGGCTGAAGTCGTGCACCGTTTCCTTCTCACCTGCCAAGTCCTACAGGTTCAAATTAATTCAAATGAAAACATTATTTGTCTCCTAGAGGCAGTACAAGATCACAAAGACAAGTTTGCATTTTTAAAAAAAACTCACTATCATTAAAAAACACAGAATTTAATTATATTTAGACATTTTAATATAAAGTTCTCAAGAATAATGACACTGACTGATATTACCCAATTTATTTCTACATGGACCTTTCCTAGTTAAATATTTGATCTTTAATGAAGGCGTATATTTGAAATGGATCACCCTAAAATCGAAATGTCTGTGGAAATTAAATGAATATGATATGTGACACAGATAACTCTGTTATGAGTGAAATTCAGTGTTTACATTGCAACCCCAGCTAAGATATTATACTCATACTAGGGGTCGCAATGTTGACATAAAAGTATACCGCTACATCAATATTTCTTGAAACATCCCGATAATATTATGTCAATCCAACAGAAATTTGTTATAGCATGTCTTTAAAAGTATTAGTTGTGGTTAGATATTCAGACAAATGTGAAATATGTGTAAAATTAATCACAAAAATGCTTGAATATCACCTTTTTTTATTTACTTTTAATTTGTATTCAGCTCTTTATTCAACAACATTCAGGATATGATCTAAATTTGTATACATTGCCCACCTCTAACTAATACTCGGGTAACCGTACGTTGTTTGTACAGGAGCACAGGGACGAGCACCTCACGTCCATCCCACAAGAAGTCTGCTTATCATTCGTCAAAATCATTCAAGAAGTCTTGGGTTCGCCTCCCGACCTGGATCTGCTCAAACTGATCTACAACTTTCTCCTGGCCGTTCATCCTCCCACCAACACTTATGTCTGCCACACGCCATCAAGCTTTTATTTCTCTCTACACATCGGTAAGTTGTATATAAAGCACAGTTAACAGTTTTTTGTTGTTAATGGCAGACCTGACTTGGCTCTTGTCATTTTTAGTATATTATGTTCTCAGACTATTCATTCGCATGTTAAATGGATTCTGAAATTGAAAAGTTTTAGTTGAATGAGTCTAATACATCTCTACATGTATTCTTTTTTTCTTTTTGTCAGATGGGAAAGTGTACAATGAGAAAGTCCAGTCCATTATGCAGCTCAGACACTCGACGAGCGGAGGGAAGTCCGCCTGCAGCTCTGTGGTGTCCCTGTCTCCCACCGTCTTCACTGACGCGCCACATGAAGGTACCGTTGCCTTTTTATACACTACAGTACAATAATATGAAATCGGATCGAGGCAATAATATTGAAATTCGGTCGAGGCTCAGCAAAATATTCAGTCCGTCGATCTCTGTTCCTGTTGTTCCTGCTGCTCCTGGAGGAAGTTGTCCAAGCAAAGACGCATGAACTTCTAAGGATATAAAAATAACATTCCTAATATCGAGGGCTGTCGCAAGATATCTAACTGTTTTAAATGCAATGTTTTGTTTTGGAATATGGCAGGAACGATTCGCACCATATGCTTGTCGAGGCATTTTAAAAGAAAAAAAACTCAGCCTCTCCACAATATTGCAATCCATAAAAACATCCGTCATCGGTCCTCTCTGGGGCGGCAAATGCAGAAGACGAATTTACCTATGTGGACAATAAAGTGTACCTAAACTTTCCTTAACCTGCAGCACAATGTGATATGAATGTTGTCCTCCATCCAATCCGTCTTTTCCCATTGTGGCCCGGTCGCAGTAGCAGCAGACACGGCAAAGACCCTCAAACCATGCCCACGGGGATCAATTAAAATGACATAAAGAATAACATTTGTGGAAAACCCTACCTGCATATACACCAGCAGCTGTGGAGTGAATGAATAATGGAATAATGGAATGTAAAGCGTCTGCCAGTGTCAAAACAGTGCGATATAAATCAAGTGCATTGTTATTAAAACTATTGTACAATGTTATCTTTTCTCTTCCAAGCTGTTCAAATGGCTATTGTACGGCTATTTAGAACTGCATTAAATAACCTTATGTGGTAAAGAAAGCCAAGATGATGCCACAATTTCTCATTTTGACTGTATGCTGTATACTGTATACTGTATACTATCTCCCAAGAGAAAAATGTATTGTGCATTACTTTGCGTCTGATCTGCAACACAACAGTGAAAACGGGTGTTGCTTATATATCTCTTTTGTCACCTGAGTAATTGAGAGTGAAATGCCCTCTTCTCAAAGCATTACAGTTGTTTTTTTGGACTTTAATCACTACAGCTGGCACGGCAGTTTGAAGTCTTTACTTTTGCTGCATCCGTTTTTCTATATCTAAAGTTCTTGATAATTACAGCATCTAATATTGTGGCTCTAACTTTTTCCTCCTTGACCCAGACGGAAAACTTTCACTGCTTTTATAAGACCTTTTGTGTCGTCACATGGCAAACGCTGAAGTCTCCTGGCCCATTATTTCCGACTGTCAGTTCTCTAAACATCTTAAAAGCACGGCAATCTGCAGAAAAAGCGTCCAATTTAAGATACGTGTGCGGCACCATTCCCTCTTGGTGAAGACAGAAGGTCACAAGAGTTATATTTTAAGTAGCTAATGCAAACACTTGTCCTGGGGGAATAAGACGCATAAACAGAGGGTCATTGAGTGCATGTCCTCTCGCTCCCATTTCGTGTTCAAAAGCATTTAATCAGTCTCACTAAAGCTTTTAGCCGCAGTCCTCAGAGCTGTGTCACTTTGTATCACTGCACCATCACAACTTTACTTAATGAAAATGTTACAGTCCTAAGCCTCTTTTATCATCGTCTGCAAATGACATTTACAAATCCCATTTCTGTTGGGAACATGGGTATAATAATAATGCGTCATGCTAATGATTAGAAGTGCAATTTGTTCTTCAGATTTCCTTTTGTGTAATGAAAGGGAACAACGAAGGGAGTATTTGTCATTATCAATGCATTTCTTAAAATACATTTTCAGCTTAAAATATTAATTTTCTTGTATGAATGTAATGATATTCCAATCTCACAGGCCCAGCACAATATTATATATTGTGTTATATTTTGTCTGAAAGACCTATTATGAAACATTGACTTTTAGGAGCTTTTAACCATATTAAGATTGTTTCCCCTTCTCATGTAACCACTCAAAGTTTGAGTCTCCTGAGGACAACACACCACTGCTCAGTCAGTCCAAGTCTTTACTTAATTTAATTTTCTTAAATAGTGACACATGTAGAATTTGGCAGCATCGAGTAGCATTTGACACAAATGTTTTAAAAATCTACTGCTCGTCATGAACTGCAGCTCTCCAAAGATGACGTAACGTAAAGAGGCAGCGCAGAACAGAGTGGTGGTTCTCAACCCGCAAGTAAGCAGTAACCATTATTGCAATATAAAATGTTCAAACTATAACACATTATGATCCACAGGTGCTGTAGATTAGAACTATATAACGGACAAAAGCACAATAGGACTTTACAAACAACCCTTACTAACCGTTAGTGGAGGACATATATTGAGATGGAACCATATTTTGGGAGGCTCAATATTTAATATGTTTATTTTCTTTGTACTAATGGGGACATTATATATATTTTTGTAGTATGATAAGATTTCAGTTGTAGAGGGTCAAAAAATCCACCTCTGACTCATCATAGATACCAACTACCTACTAACTCCTATTTAGGTTCTGCTTTTTATTTGCTTCGGGACATCTTTTTCAACAATATTGTACATTTAGAGAAGGGTTTACTGGGCTGCTTTAGGGTTTTTGTGTCCGTGGCATGAAGATGTTTCAGTATTATTTATCGTAATATTTTCTGTAGCAATACTGCTCTTCAAATCTTTATTGTGACAGACCAACCTTGGTGCAATCTTTAATGTCATATTTCATATTTCACTGTTGTTCAAATTGTGAGATGATGTTAATTTGTGCTCCTCAGTTCATCTTCATCCTTCTCATACCGAACACGGAGATGACCAGTTGTTGCGCCCCCCGGGCCTCACCCCGTCTCCGTACTCCTCGCCCCTCCTCACCCCTCGGCTGGGGAACGGAGGCGCCCCTTTTTCCGGTGACAGTGATGGCATCTCTCCTTCGGCTCAGCGGGCTCTTGGCAGCACAGAGACTCTGAAGAAAGGCGACGAGCAGCTCCTCAGCAGCTGCGAATCTGCCAAAACCATCTGCGACTCCAGAGAGGTTGAGGGCGGCGCTCGTACCCCCTCCATCAGCGTGGAGGAGGAGCGGGACGAGGCGGAGGTGGACAGTTTGGCAGAGGGCAGCGTGGGGGTCGCAGAGTCTGAAGATCGATTTGACTGGGCCAGTGATGAGACTCCCCGTAGGCCAGACAGTTTAAAAGGCATCCAGTCTTTTCAGCGCAGTCACAGTAACCTTGCCAGTCTGGGCTTGGCGTTTCCCGCTACAAACGGGTCGTTCGCGCAATCGCGCGGTGGCCCAGCGCAGCCGACAGAGGGTCAATGCCCGAGGACTGGGAGAGCTACACCTATTCACCGGGATATGAACGAGCCCACAGCAAAACAGAGTCTAATGACAGGTAAAGTAAACGTTTGAATGCAAAAGGGCTGTACCCAGATACTGATTTATACTAAAACCAGTGTCAAAGCTAAATGCTAATTTGTAACAATACTTAATCTATAGCAGAACTATTATAAAACCAAATGGTAATATTAAAAACATCTACTGTTATTACGAGTTAAATGGTATATACATTTGTAGAATAGAAATCAAGCTTTGTCCTTAGCATTGAAGTTAAAATTGTCAAGCCAAGATTTTGTATTGTGACAACACTCAAATATAATGTGGCATCACCGTGATTCCTAACAGCAGAGATTTTTGCAAGTTCCTCTAAGAAAACCATATATACTCTATGTTCTCGCAAGTATTTGGCAGAGTAAACTTTTCAGAGAATCAATGAACAACCACCTGAGTTCACACAAAACCCCCCGACATAAAAAGTAGGCTACCTTTCACGTAGCCTAATGTCTAACTTTGATATGGACTCGAGAAACTCGTAGCTCTTTCATCCTAACTTCTTTCCGGTCATGTCTCCAGGTCGAGCACAGAAGACTGCCTGGTGCTGATCTGCTGTGGCCTGTACGACCTTCTGAGGGTGTGCTGCTGCTGTTACCTGACCTGATGCTGGACGAAGTTATGGACAAGCTCATCCAACCAGAGGCTCTCATCGTCCTGGTCAACCACTCGTCTCCTCAGATCCAGCAGGGGGTCATGAAGGTACGTCCTAAAACCTGTAATTTGTTTGGCACTAAGTATCACCTCAGACTCACCAGATGGAATTTAACCAGGACTTACTTACCGGGTCAAATTAGGACATTGTGTAAACTGAGCCTCAGCGAGACATCCGACCACCATGAAACCAGAACTTGGAGAGCTGTGCAATTTTTTTTTTTCTCCCGTACAAACACTTTGTTTTGTATTCTAGTGAGTTTTTTTTATTTATTTATTGATGAATTAGTTGAATTGAAATTTTCCATCTAAAATGAGACCGCTGTGTGCTCTCTCTGCATCTAATTACATTATCCTCTGCAAAACAGGAAGTGCACTGTTGGCATGTTATTTGTTGTTAGTATTATTATGACTGCAAAACTCGCTCTGGCCTCTGAAAGTTGTGAAAAGCATTTTTTTCGGAACAATCAGGTGGAGCACACCTTTAGCAAGGACTACACCCTTTCTAATTTGATTTTAAATCTGAACTATTATACTATATTATTATATTCATACATTGTTTTAGCTGATTGTAAATGCAAATACATGTGGTAAATATTTATACTACTTCTACTTTCATTCATTCATTCATTTTCTACCGCTTGTTCCCGTTAGGGGTCGCGGGTGACTGGAGCCTATCTCCCAGTGCCTTTGGGCATTAGGCGGGGTACACCCTGGACAGTGGCCTACTAGTTGCAGGGTTAACACAGAGACATAGACACACGGACAAACATTCACTCTCACATTCATTCACTAGGGCCAATTTACAGTTGCCAATTTTACCTAACACATGCATGTCTTTGGACGGTGGGAGGAAGCCGGAGAACCCGGAGAGAACCCACGGTAACACGTGGAGGACATGCAGACTCCACCCAGAGAGATCATGTGATGTAATAATCGCTCACTGCTACTGAACCCAAACTGCTACAACTGCTACAACTACAACTGCTACAACTGCTACAACTACTACTACAACTACTACTACTACTACAAACTACTACTACAAAACTACAACTACTACAACAACTACTACTACAAACTACTACAACTACTACTACACTACTACTACTACAACAACTACTACAACATACTACTACAACAACTACTACAAAACTACTACTACAAACTACTACTACAACTACTACTACAACTAACTACTACAACACTACTACTACATACATTTTATTTGTAAGAGCCTTTCAAAACACCCCAGGACCAACTGTACAGGAAAATAGTTTCAAACAACAGAATAAAACACACAATACAGAACTGGATGAAGGTGTGCGGGTGACTGCAGTTTTGTGGTGTAGGATTGTCTGAACAAGTAGGTTTAATGTGTTTACACTTTTCCAAAATCCATCAACACCTGTATTTTTAATCTATAATGTCCAAAGTGTCCAACAAAGAATGTACTGTAAAGGTTTCTCCTTCAGGCAGCCAACTCACTCATATGAGATGATCTGTGGTTTGGGGCGATGGTTTTATTACCAAAGCAGAATTTATGGTTATTTTCAAGACATATTTCAAAATGGCTGACACATTTTCTGCCTCTTTTACAGTTGCTGGACGCATATTTCAGCCGAGCCCACAAGGAGCAGAAGGAAAAGTTTCTAAAGAATCATGGCTTCTCGTTGTTGGCGAATCAGCTGTACATCCACCAGGGCAGCCAGGGCCTCCTCGAGTGCTTTCTGGAGATGCTTTTTGGGCGACCCGTTGGCCTAGAGGAAGAGTAAGTTTGAATGGTGGCGAGGCTAATCCTTGAACACATTAAAATCAGGGCATTTGGAATTTCTATTTTTTGCAAGTGGTTTTAAATTTTACTCAGCAGTTTGTAGTTTGTGTCAACAGTTTTGAAGAGAAAATATCCATATTTAAAGTATAGTTTCAAAATTTTTGTTCATCTCCTAATTACTTCTTGAATTTAATTGTGTATTAAAAACCTGCCATGACAACTTAATTTTTCCACTGTGAAGGCAATATTCCATCTTTTTTTAGGTCAGGGAGAAGTAGTTGATGCAAGTGCTTCGTAACAAAAATTTACAAATTGTAACTAAAATATGTAACAATCATGTTGATCAATCACAATTTTCAATTCTACACAAGATAGACTTTTAATAATTGCCATTTAACATGAACCTCTTGATTAAAAAGACCAAACACCATTATTAACTATTACAACTAAATCTCTATTAAAATGTCATTAATTGCGCAGCCCAAACAGAAACTGACAAGTTGCTTACGTTTCTGTATAAATGTGTTGTGTTGAAGCTTGTACAGAAGTAAATCTTATTCAAAACAGCAACACAAATACCTTCTAAAATGTTACATTATACTGCCATAAAGGGTAAAGTTTGAATAAGTTAGAATCAGAGATATTTAGAGCCATTTTGTGATCTTTTGTAGTTTGGACCTAGAGGAGATGGAGAACATTTCCCCTTTCAGACGGCGCTGTATCATCCCTGTGCTGGGCCTCATAGAAAACTCTCTGTACGAAAACTCACTGGTCCACAACATCCTGTGCATGCTGCTGCAGCTCCTCAACGCCTGCCCCAAACTGGCCGACATCCTCCTGGACCACGGCCTGCTCTACGTGCTCTTCAACACGCTGTCCACGCTCAACGGCATGGAGAACGGGTGAGGCCGACACAGGGTTACTTCACCTCAGCCATGCTGCACTTTTACATAAGTAATGGAAATGTGAGATAGTGGAAGTACAAATCTTAATTTACAACGACATTAAAAAAAAAAACGTACTGCTGGATTTGGGTGTTGTTTGATCAGTGCAAAAACAGTGCTCAACGGTACAAATAATGCGAGAAAGTGACAAAAAAAAATCACCAATTCAAGATTCACTATAACACATTAAAACATGTTCTTGTCAATATTGTCAACTCAAAGTCATAACAAACCAAAAATGAAAGACTTTTGTCATATTACTTGGGTAGATGGGAAAACGGCTTCGCTGAAAAATCTGATAATCGATACTAAAAACTAGGACTGAAACTAGATCAGTATCGATACTAAACTAAAATCACATTAACAAGACAAAATGTGACCTTTCTGGAACAGTTTTAGAATTATCTTGAGCTTTATCAGAACTTGTATGAGACCACATAAAGAAAGTACTTTTATTTTGTGTTTTAAAATCCGTATCGAGCCTTTTCCGTAGTATTGAAATGTTAGTATTGTGACAACACTACTCCCAAATACATTGAGGGAAACCTGTATAAAAATGCCCCTTTTTGATTTCTTATGTTTCGACAAGATATGCTCCATGTAACATTTCCAATCCGACTAACAGCTCTTCACACAGCGGTTAGTTTAAAAGCTTGTCTTCGAGTCATGCTGCCAAATCATTAATCTCCTCACTGTTCATTGATCTGACTCACGGTGGCAGCAGACCTATTTCCCAACCCTAACATTATTTTGTCTTGTTCGTCGTGTCTGCAGTATTCCTCTGAACGACTACAAGCTCCTGGTGTGTGACATCCAGCAGCTGTTGGTTGCCGTGACGATCCACTCCTGCAGCTCCTCGGGGTCCCAGTACTTCCGCATCATCGAAGACCTCATTACTCTGCTCGGATTTATGCAAACGAGTAAGATGCGCCGCACACAAGGTAACCGCTGAAATACATCCCATTCAATATGCTGCGAAACCAAAGGGAAATGGGCTATAGGGGAAGTCCCAGAAGAATAGAAAGTGTGGGTAAAGTAAAGTCGTATGCAAGTTTTGAAAAGAAGACCGTAGTAGCTGCGTCGGTGGACGGTTGAAGGTTTGATCCCCACTACCGTAAATGCACACTGCCGTTTCTATTCGATTCAGTCTGACGTGTGTTTGCTGGTGGTAAGAAAGCCCAGAATTACAGCTGTGTCTTCCCCCAAAAGAAATGAAAAATGACACACGGGAGAAATGAATGTGTAGTGTCTTGGCGAAGTCTTGAGCTTTCGGTTAAAGGAGACATAACGCTTCATAATATTTTAAAAGCTCTATACTGTTAATTTAGCATAATATACCGGTAATTGTTTTCCTTTACATTTACCCACTCGCACTGTATTTAGAGAGATTTGTCCATGTTTGAGAAATCTTTATTTTCTTGCATTCAAAATGTCATTGCTCAGACAGTCCCCATTTTCACGGACCCCAAATTCACGCCCACCGCCTGTTCTCTGATTTTTTATTTATCGCGGACACACTTCGGATTCAAGAAAATATTGACTGTTTGCTACGGTTAACTGCTGCACGTCTGGACCATGCTGTGTAGAGCTACACTTTGTTGTGATGGTGTTTACAGTGACAGGGAAAAAAGGAGCTGGAGGCGATCAGTGCTGTAATTTTCTTCGTGGAAGTCGGCAAACTTGTTTCTTTTATTAAGTTGTTTTTGATCAATATTGTGATTTACACACAAAAAATATCCACAGGGGTCATAGATTAGAACTACTTTCATTGTTTCACGCTTGATTTTCCTGCCTTCTGTTGGTTAAATGAACAGTTTTTGAAAAGCCCTCAGAGGTAACGGCTGTTGTGGTTTTGGGCTCTTCATAATTAGAATGTATAACTACAGCACATATGTCGTCTTTAATACCGTGCACGTTTGTCTGTACAACATTAACAAGGAGAAACATTTAAATGTTTAGTGTCATGCGTATATTGATATTCCTCCTCGCTTTCACATGAATTAATATTGTTTATGTTGTATATCATAATATTCATGTCATGTAGTAGAAAGATGGATGGAGTCCTTTATGATACAGTAACAGATGGATCCTGCAGCTGTGGTTATCCTGCTGCCTGCAGTAAAGAAATTAGGATAAGTTATTTATCTTCACATTTTCAGGCAGCATTTGAAGAGGTACATGACTATATCAACTCCTGAAAAGGCTCCATTTTCAACTGCCAAACCTGACCTTAAACTTTCTTCTGACGTTTAAAAAGTGTAATATGAATCGACCTGTTTGACATTTTCCTCTTTGCAAGCTAAAAATGATCCCAGATAAATGTTAATATGCACAAATGCCTCTTTAATGAGTTTGTTCTTCTGTAGAAATGGCCGTGGCGCTCCAGTTTCGCGTCCTCCAGTCGGCCATAGAGTTCATCAAGACGACGGCCAATCAGGAGCCTCAGAAATTCAGCAGCTCTATCACGGCTCCCAGCTCGCCTCACCACGCCATCCACCAGAAGCGGAAAAGCATCGCAGGTGCGTTACAGTCAAGTGCAAAAATGTATGCATCTGTAACCACCGTTGACGTTATTATTTGTTACGCCATTACTTTTTAAAATTATTTCGATGACGAGAATAGTTGCATTGAGAAGTAAAGTAATTATTCTTGTTGGCCAAACACTTTAAACTATTATTCACAAGTCATTTGGCTTTGGCTTAATTAATTTTGTGTAAATCCAATGTACTAATCCTGCCAACAATGTAATGACAAGTCAAAACTATGAAATTGAACTGGCTACACGGAAATGTACAAGTTGCGCTTCAATGTATTTCTACGTTTATGTTTAGTAAGTTATATATTAGAACTGCAACTTTCAACTTTTCTGATACTGCATTTGCTTGTCCCCATAGATAATTTATGGCGTCAGATGCATTCATTGAGCATCAAATGTATCCATGCAGCATTTATTTATGATTTTATTGCTCAAAAATGCCTTGACAATAATGCATTTTCCACTCTGAACGGGGTCGCCTCTCCACAGATCTGACCTGTAGCTTGGCCAGAAAAGTTGTATAGTGCATCTTTAAACAAAAGCAAAACAAAAATCATCATATTATAATTTTTATTTCAATATGTTTTCTATGGTTGCAATTGTAAATCATTGACTGCAATCTGATTTCTGGACCGTTAACATTACTTAAATTACATGGAAACCGCAAAATCCAATGGGAGTAATCTGATTTAGTACTATTCCAAAAATCTGATAATAGACACATTTTGAGTGTAACTGCAGCCGCTGTTCTGCCACATGTTTCCGTAGACATCCTTTGTTGTACGTTTTCCCACCTCATTGTCTAACCTCCACTTGTTTGTCCATCGTCCTTGTCCCAAATTTAAGGATCCGTTGCCAAAGACTCCATTATCCCCCGCATCCCCCGACAACACTACTGCTCCTACGGCCAGATCCCCATGTCCCCCTCTTTCAGCTTCCTCTCCCAGGACTCCCCCGTCCTCTCCCCGTCGGCCGCTCCGTCCTACATGCTCCACTGTGACGCAGGTAGACCGGGACAGTGACCTCTGACAGGGGAACGTGTCTCATCCTTTTTGCAGTGCACTGACCCTTTGTTCGAATCCTCTGAGGTTAAACTGCCCAGTAAACTGTTGTGCTACTGGTGCTTTCTGTGTGTGTTTTTCATGAGTGTGAAGCATTTTAGCGCAGTTCAGACCCACCGTTTCCTGGCTTTGTCCTTTTATAGTTCCTGGTTCCATCGTTTGGTTAGTGCACGATTTTGAATTTGTTGTTAACCTCTGGATTTTTGTTTTATTCTTAAATCCTATTCTGGGCTTTAAATTGGTTTGAAATCCTGACCTAGTTTAGCCATAGTGCATATTCGTTTTTTGTATATTTTAATTTAGTTATTTCTTTAGTTAGGTAGATAGTTATTGGTTCTAGTTTTATTGTCCATTCACGTACTATACTTTTATATATCCTGTTTTTGCTGTACTTAAATTTGATCTTAATTATTTTTTTATTTTTTTCAAATTATTGTATGCTCTGTTTATTTATAGGATTGTGTGAAGCACTTTGTAACCGTTTTTGAAAAGTGCTAAGAACATAAAAAATTTGATTAATATAAAATTAGGATTACGGTAATCCTGAGTCATTAACTGTAGTTACATTCTTGTTTAGTCTCAGTGGGGATATGATTTTGTCCCTGTTATGGCCTTATATATATATTGAAGTGCAATATTTTGGCATATTATTATAGTTTAAATAAATGTTAAGCTGCCCAGTATACCAGATCATAGTTATTGGTGTCTTTGTATGTTTGCAAATGAATGCTTACCCAAACAACTGTTAAGCATTTCAGCACAGATGGTTTTCTGATCAGTGAATTTTGTGCATTTACTGGTTCCTGAAACATTTGCATAATCCCGCTCTGAACTTGCATGCTTGAACTAAATCAGTGTTTTATCTCGTGTTTCTTCTTTCATAATCACCCACATATTGTTGTGTTTTTCGTAGGCCGACGCCGCTTCTCTCTTGCCCAGACCGACTCCCTGTTGATGCGGATGCGCTCTGTGGCCAGTGACGAGCTGCACCAGATGATGCAGAGGCGGATGAGCCAGGAAAACCCCATCCGAGCCAGCGAGACCGAGTTTGTCCAGAGACTTCAGAGGCTCGTGGTGCTGGCCGTCAACAGACTCATTTACCACGGTACAAACCTGCCCACTCTATGCTCCAACTCTGTGTGGTTAGGAATTCAAATTAAACTGCAGCATTGTCCAAATATAGAGGAGCTTTGAAGTATACAACTGTCATTTTGTGGTTTGTTTATTTTTCCAAGGATTTTTTGTCTTTATGTTGTCTAAAATGTGAATTATTGTTATTGGACTGGACCATATCAATCTGGGAAGGCGTAACGTCGTGACAAATATTTGAATCTGATTGGTCAAAACGACACAATCCGAGGAATCAAACTTTTGTTAAATCCGTCGGCGTTACCATGTTTGTGTTGGTTAGTTTGGGCGCTTCAACTTTAGCTTCCGCTCCAAACCACAATGCTGCTCTGTGATTGGTCTGAATCTCTGGTTCAGGCTCAAATGCATCAGTGGGAATAGATATAGCGAGAATTCATCTTGTACAGTATCATGTATAAAAAATGTCAAAAGATTACTAGCAAGTACAACTAATACAATTTAGATCAACATTCCATCATTTCTAATCGTCAATAGTCAGCTTGGGTCTTACCAATGGACAAGTTCACAGCTCAAAAACTCAACCAAGTATGTGGTTTTGCTCAGAGTTCTTACCTCTATATAGATCTGTATTGTTCAAGAAAATAATATTTAAAATGTAATCCAAAATAATAACAAAATCACACATAAAACTCATTGATTGATCAGTTTTGAGTGTTTGAGATAAATATTGATTAGTGTAAAATTATGAAAGCTGTAATAATAACATGAATACCAACAACAATAAAATAATTTATTGTATTATAAGTATTTAGACCAATATTGGCATTTTGTGACTAGCCGTACCGTCCTGTACAAGTTTATAATATGTGTTACTGTTCAGTTCAGGCCTTGTTTCTGCATGTACAGCTTTGGAAATGTATTTTAACTGTTCTAAACCTCTTCTTTCTCAGATGTCAGTCAGGACCTGTTTGACCTGTTGAATATCCCAGACTCCCCGGACCACCAGCTTTACACCCCTGAACCAGGAGACATGGCCCCGGACGAGAGCGGCCCCTCGTCTGTCCCCCACTCGCCCACGCCCTTCGCGCTCCCGCCCGCCAGCAAGAAGAGCCTGCAGAAGGACATCCTCAAGCTCATGATGGATGGCATCAAAATCAGCCTGGTAAGATTAAAGGCTCTACTGCTAAGGATGAGGTGCACTTTAATGACCGTGTTGAGAAATGCCACTTGTTATTTCATCTTCAGAATTTGGTTTGGAACACTTTGCTGAAAGATTAGTGTACTGGAAAGTTCATAGACAAATTTATGAATTTACTGCCTTGACGCTGCAAAATGTTAAAATTACTGCTAGAATATATCTTACTGCAGAAAATGAACATCATTTTCCAATGGCTTATTTTTTATTACTTTTGTACAAATCAAAGCTGTTTTTTTTATTGTTCTTTTGATTCAGACAGGTGCAACAAACGTATATTAACATACAGTAATTTAATGCAGATAGGCTCCTTTGCAACAGTCCCTTGGAGGTCTTTTAACTGATCTCGATTTAACATATTCTTCTTCTTGGAACTCAAACTTGAAAACCACTGAATTATGTCATCTTATGCTGGATTGTCAGGTTATCACGCTATTACACAAAACATGCGTTATCATAAATGCCTTATCATGATATTTCTCTTCTCCACAGGGCAGCACAGGCCGAGGTGGAGCCCCCCATCACCAGTGGCGAAGGATCCTCTGGTCTTGTCGGGACACTTTTCGGGTCCAAATCGGGCGTCTGCTGGTCCACACGCTCAGTCCTGCGCTACCACTGTCTGACAGAAAGGAGGCGCTGGAGTTTGTGTTTGATCACAGACATTTGGACATCCTCAAAGAGAGCCTCAGTTCTGGTCTAGATGTGGGTTTGTGTTCACCAATAAACCTCTGTGTAACTTTTCTGGTTGAGGGTCCGCTACCTGCTTGTCTCCATGGAGAAAGATAACTTTAAAAGAACATTCCAGGCAAATCGGTAACATTGCAATGGGGACAAGCAGGTGACAAGTCCGTTACCCCAAATGTTTAATTATGCTCTTCTAACCTGTAGCCTGTTGTCCTTACAGTCTTAAAACCGTGAAAAACAGGATTAGTTCATTTTAATCTGTTTGCAGCGTTCCAAACTTATTTCTCACTTGCATTGCATTGAAATTATTGGTCACAAAGAGTTTATTAGCACGTTTCACAACTTTGAGGCCAGAGCAGAGCATGCTAACAGTGCACGAGAATAAAGCTCTCTGTAATTACACGCAGACGGCACACGGTGGTCTTATTTTGACCCTAAGAGCTGCTTTTACAATATACACTGCCTGACCAACTGAAAAGACGTCACCTGGATCTGGGGTTCCGCAACACTATGTGCCCAAAGAATGAGATCAGACTCTACCTGAACATCCTCAATGACCAGGTTACATAAAAATGAATGCAATGTATCGTTGCAGGGGCAAGACACATGAAAAAAAATCAGGTACAACCCCTTTTAAATCAACTGAGTCACATGGACTTGCTGTACACCATTTGTGTCAATTTTCTGCTGGTTCACGGCCAACTTTCTGTGTTAATACGTCTGAAGCCGCAACAACCGTTTTTCCATCGCTTTAGGCTCTTTTTCACACTGCTCAAAATAAGAAAGGGGAAGAGTTTGATTATTCATTTCTACTCTGTTTCCCAGCATGGTCCAAAGTTGTCACTTTACCTGTACGAGATGCTGCACGATCACAAAGACAACTTAACCAAAGATGAGCAAAACACTGTGGCCGTTTTCATGACGTCGCTGAAGCTCTGTGGTCATCGCTGCATCCCGCCCAACTCTCCTCATAAAAAAGACTTACTCAAGGCTGTAAAGGAGGTTCGACTACAAACACTGTTAACATGTTAACTAAGAATCACATGTGTCTATAGTGAAGCCTTTGTTCAAACAGGAAAAATTCAAGTACGAAGCTGATGAAAAAACAACCAAAGTCGCCTGGGAAAAGAAAATGTCCAATACCCAGAAAGGGTAAGCATTTTCTCCGCAATAACAAACAGTATAATTTACTTCTATTGAGCAGCAATAAATGATTAAGACTGTTTAAACAAATTATTTATGCACATTAACTTTGCAATTGATTTCAGTGATTCACTCAAAACATGACAAGAAGGCAAACCCTGCACAACACATTTTGCATCAATGCTATCGAAAACATTATACTGGTTTAGATTACATTTTTCCCCTCACTCTTTCTTGTTTTATTCCAGCCTTATCCAGAGGCTCGATGGAAAGTCTAAGGACATTTCCAAGATCGCGGCTGATATCACTCAGAACGTGTCGCTGCGTCAGGGCATGGAGAGGAAGAAGGTGATCCAGCACATCAGAGGCCTCTATAAGACCGACCTGAGCGCGAGCCGACACTGGCAGGAGCTGGTGCAGCAACACACACACGACCGGTGAGACTTCAAATACTGCATACTGTAAAATACTGCCTTTGGAATTATAACCCCGTGAATTCAGAAGTTGTTCCTACCTTAACTAGTATGAGTTTGGATTAGCAGTTATTTAAAGTGGCACAGATATATCTATTTATTTTATTTGATAATTTTTTTTCACATAAAGTAGGCTTATGTTCAGTGCTTATGGTCAAAATGAGACCACTGTGTTTGGTCTGCATCTAATTTAGAGCATTTTATCTTCCGCGAATCAGGAAGTGCACTGTTAGCATGCTAGTTGTTGTTAGCATTACCGTGACTGCAAAACTCAACGTTCTGACCTCAGAAAGATGTGAAAAGAGGTTTATAAACTCATTGCGGTGAATAATTTGAGTGCTTGGAATATGTTAGAAAAGTGAGAAATTAGGTTTGACTGCTAAAACTGTTTGAAATTAACTACTGGTAGTTGTTTTTTGTTTTAATTTTAAGACCATAAACATCTGGTTAAGTGGTGCACATTGTAACTTTTCTGGTGGAGAGTTCGCCACCTTCTCGTCTCCATGGAGATGAATGTTCCACAGTATTACCGAAAACTCGTCAATCTTTCATTTAAGAATTTACATATATGTGTATACTACTAAAAAATACAATGAAATGTTCAGACCTGTAACTTGGTTGTCACCTGCTTGTCTCCATGGAGATGTATCATTAAAATGGACCAGTTTCCAGTTGGATTGAGAGACCTGTGTCTTTATTTCTCCAGTGCCGTTTGGTACGACCCTACGTCCTACCCCACGTCCTGGCAGCTCGACCCCACCGAAGGTCCAAACCGAGAGCGGCGCCGGCTGCAGAGATGCTACCTCACCATCCCCAACAAGTACCTGCTCAGCGACCGACGCAAACCTGAAGGTGCATTATACGCCGTGACGCACATTTATTCTGACACCTGTGAACCTGTCCACTTAAGTAAGTCTGGCATTGTGTTTTTAGACCCTGTGAAAGCCCCTTTGTCGTTTTTATTTGAGGAAAAGACCCACTCCTCTTTCTCCTCCACTGTGAAGGACAAAGCCACGAGTGAACCCATCAGGTACAAATCTAGTGCCTTTTTATTAATTTATTTTGTATTTTTTCCTGCCTTTCCTAGTCGTAAAATGATGATCAGCCATAACATTATGACCACCAACATATTCTGAACACTTTGTTTGGCCAATATACAAACGTACAAAATAACAATACATCCAAGTCAAAATGAAGCGTTTCTATGCAATTTGACCAATTATACCAACAATTGCATTTCTAAACTTTATATAGATTTTCGTTCCATCATGTCAATTGTTAGCGGGCTGTTTTAGATCAGTATTTAAAATGTTCAAAGTATAATATAATGATCCACTGGTGTCTCAGATTATAACTAATATAGCTAGCTGGGGGAAAAAAAGCATAATATGTCGTCTTTAAGGTTCAGGTATCGCACAGATGTGAATGAACTGCAAGTGCAAAAATAACAATCCATACTCATAATTTCTTTTAATCAGAACGTTGTGCAGGCTTTTGATAGTTGTTTTGAATGAATGCGCAATTATTATATTGAGTACACTGTTAATAATGATAATGAAACTATATAAATGTCATCCTGTAGACATTATATCTCCTGATCTGTTTGTGCCTTTATGTTCTCATCTGGAGGAAGCGACCGAAGGAATATAAATGTCTTATCATCTTGTTCTCGCTCCATGGTGGTTTGTACTTTTCCATTTTCCCTCATAAAACACTTCTTTGTGTGTCTGCAGGTTCACCAGGCGCTGCATTAGTGTTGCCCCCTCCAGAGAGACGGCGGGGGAGCTGCTTCTGGGTAAGACTCTGTACATAAACCAAAGGACAGAGTATTACACTCTGTCAGCCATTAGAAAATATTACAGCCACTTTTCTCGCACGGAAGTGTTTTTATTCCGAGGGACTAAGGGACCGCTCTGTTTGTCTGATACTCTTAATTCATCAAATCTCACTCCACTCTTCTTTGTCTCACAGGAAAGTCAGGCATGTACTTTGTGGAGGATAATGTTTCCGATGCCCATGACAATCAGGTAACACTAATCCTAAAACGTAAATACTAGAAAGTCATGCTTTTTTGACAGTGTTGGTTTGTTAATTGCTTTGAAAGTCTTCTGCCGCACTTAAGAAAGTTATGGTGAGAATTTGTCATTTTAGGAAATGGTGAGTGGAGGGCCAAATATTGTGAACGTGGGTATCAGCTTGTTTATAGATCAACATTTAGGACATTTAGGGTGCATTTACACACATTCACTACAGCAAAACTGGGACTAAACCTGGACTAAGCAAGGATTTGAACAGGACCAAACCAAGTCCAAATCAGGACGAAAATAGCAAAATTTTGGCCCTAATAACTACAAACGTGAACTAAATTTCATAATTTTCTTTGGTTTCAACTCTGAAACCCATAGATTTGATTCTTTGACAACTTTTTTCTTAATCAAACTACCATATTTGATGAAAATACAACTTTTGCCTGGTTTGGATTATGTCTGAATAATGTTATTTTTCTCACAATTTCTCAAGATAAATTTGACATTGTAGAAAAAGATTCAGTTGTAGTCATCTGGACTCTGTTTTAGAAAAAACGATACGTTTCGACTCTCATCCAAGAGTCATTCTCAATCAGTGAAACAAGTCTGAGAACTCCTGTTTATATCCTACTCTGTGAGCCTGCCCTGTCGGCAGGGCTTTTCACGAATGAGGGATTACACAGACATAAATTTGACAGTTTTTTTATTACTAAATATTACAACATCTTGAAGACATTTTAGAAATCACAGCAACGTATACATTTGACTACATCACTGTTTGCATGTGTTGTCTTGGTACAGGTTTTTGTTCTCTTATTCTATCACTTTATATTTCCTATCCAGAACACCAGGCGTCCGTCAAACTTGTATTGTTTTTTGAACAGAGCCTTCACGGCGAGACTGAAGCGCCGTCTTTCTCCTGGACGTATGAAGAGATCAAAGAAGTGCACAAACGCTGGTGGCAACTCCGAGACAACGCAGTGGAAATATTTCTCACCAACGGCAGGACTCTACTGTTGGCGTTCGACACCACCAAGGTATGGCGCAAAACAAATTATTATTCAAAATGTTTGTGCTTTTGAAAAATCACCATACCACACATTTTAATTTTGTCCTGCCAAAAAAGCCAAATTGGTTTTCCTTGAAACGGGCAGGTGCTACAGGCAAATCGTTCTCTGCGGTAATGAAATATGGAAATATGGCTGAATAGAAAAGATGTGATTTTGAAAAAACTACCTGATAAAAAGCCCCACAGAGGCCGGGAAAACACGAATCAAGATAATCGAACTGGAAACGAAATGAAACAAAAATGGCACTGCTTGTGTTTTGTACGAGGGGAATGTTAGAAATGCTAACAGTTGATAGTTAATAATATTACGCTTTTGATCTATTATGTTACATTTACAAAGCTGCTGTTCGTTTTTTTTGTGGTTCTTTGTCCTTTTGAAAGATTAAGAAATACCATATTCCGATGAGATATTCAGCGGTATTTACTAATGGTCTTAAATGATGTGTTTGAGAAGTTTTTGAAAAGGTTTTTTGCTAAGGATGGTTGCACTTGGTTGTTTTAATATTTTTGACTCCCAGTTCCTCCTATGGAGGATGGAAGGCTAATCCAAGCATTCTTAAAGTACCGTGCGGTACAGCTGCACGATATATCGCAATTTGAGCACAATTTTCAAATCGCAAAGGCTGCAATCATGTAGATCAGTGGTTCCCAAAGTGCGGGTCGCGAGATGATTTCAAGACGTAATTTCAAAGCAAATCTATTCTTTCATTTAAACAGTATCTTTTAGTGAAATTGGGTCAGATGGCACAATAAACCACTAGAATAAACATAAATAAAACTAATTTTCATGAACTTTTAATTAATTTTAATGTTTCATAACTTGAAATTATTACAGACGTCTAGTTAATTTTACTCTGGGCGTCCAGAGTCCGTTGAATGGTTATTTTGGGGGTCCTGGCTTGAAAAGCTTGGTAGCCCCTGATGTGTAGATAACGGAACACAATATTCTTTTTATAGAAAAGTCATCTTGTACCTGTACTTGAGACAGTTCTGAAATGCACTGGAGATTTGTATTTGTTTATCAGTTCATATTTCAGTCTTCTCTCAGTGGTGCCATGTTACTTTGCCACTTGCTTGTTTCTTGAAGATTTATGTTGATGCTTTGCTTGGAACCTTGCAGAGTCTCCGGGCAGATAGATGAGTTAAAGCCATACCGTGGAACATTCTAGACCTCTCACTGGCAAGATAACACTAAATTTTTTTCTTAATGCGTCAAAACCTGCTTCTCGGCCAAATTTTACTCTGCTCTCTATCCAATCCTGCAGTGCGTTCGGGCAGACAAAAAAAAATCACCGGTACATTATTGTTGCTTCTTCTTCCCCAGTTTCGTGACGACGTTTACCACAACATCCTCACGTCCGACCTCCCCAACCTGCTTGAACACGGGAACATCACGGCCCTGACTCAGCTGTGGGGGTCGGGGCAGATCTCCAACTTCGAGTACCTCACGCACCTCAACAAACACGCAGGGCGCTCCTTCAACGACCTCATGCAGTACCCGGTGTTCCCCTTCATTCTGAGAGACTACACCAGTGAGACGCTGGACCTGCAGGACCCGGCCATCTACAGGTCAGGGGATTTTCACACATTTATGCTCTCATGCCCTTCTGTGTTTTGTTTTAAGTTGTTTGTTTGTTTGTTTTTCATCTTTTCACTGCTCCTCATTTAAAAACAATTGAAGTCCTGATTTAGATCTAGTTATAATGTTATATATTTATTTAAACTGTGTTGTATTTTATTATTTTTACCCTTACCTCTATTCAAAATATATTATCTTGTTGAATTAATTAGTTAGTTATTTGTCTTTATTTTTGATGACATTGTTAATTCTGATGGCTGCTGTCCTTTACTTTGCGTTAATTTCCTCATTCTGGGACAAATATAGGTTATTTAATCTTATCTTTTGGACCTGTTTTTGGCTTCATCATTAATCATAGTTTAGTCTTGTTTTACACCAAGATTATTCCAGTTTTAACACTTGGTCTGAGTTATATATTGGTGGTACTAACCAATATACAGTAGCTCAGGGTAGGTTTTTTTTTTTTTTTTTCATGAATTATAAATAGGTTGAGAAACAAACGTTCTGTCAGGAATCCCGTCTCAGTTTATCCAGAACGAAACCAGGATTTATCTATGTCTTTGTTTGCCTTTCCTTGACCTTGGAAAGCACCTTTTGTTTATTGTTATTGTAGTATGGAAAAAAAGCAACAGTAGAATCAAAGATCTTTTGCCAAAGTTCAGGTTTTATTACAGAAGAAACCGCTTTGTTCATTTGACCATATTTCATTGCAGGAACTTGGTCAAGCCTATTGCCGTCCAGTCAAAGGAGAAAGAAGATCGCTACGTGGATAATTATAGAGTAAGTCCTGATTGATTTCATGAAACGGTTCACACACAATGTACCATTAAACTCAGAACCATTTGTTTATGTGAGGCTGCAAGTCAGAGACACTCGATTATGTACAGCACACTTTTGTTGTCTCATTTATGTTTAACTGTTGACATTTTACTGTGGATATGATTTGGCTTTGCTCGTTTCAAAACAAAATTGAACAAGGCTATACATTTAAAATATACCTCCCAAAATCAGTCAACCACAGCATTATTTATCATTTTTATATCTAATATCAATGTGAATTTTAGCACTCTTTGCCCTGGAAAAACTAGTTCACAAATCATAGCACTTTTCGACTGGCTGTTTTATGTACAATAGACTCTTTTTACCATTTTATAATGATTTCCCCTTATAAGAATTTATTCATCGTTCACACAAACACTGCCTCACAGGTCATGCCGTTGTCTAATTCTGGCATAATGCTGTGTAACTGGAGCCTTCCTGGCCTCAATAGTCTCACTACACCTGCTTTTTAAACCTGCTCCTCTGGAAGTATAGTCACGGGGCTTGAACGCTCAAAGATCGTACTGTGTTGATGGTAAACTTCTGCTTAACACATCCGGTAGGGCTCCAGCCTTTTATTTCCTCCCCATTCATCATGATTTTTGTTGTTTAGTTTATTTGTTGTTTGCTGCAGTTGAGGCTTGCGTACTTAAGACATTTCTGCTTTCACCTACCTCTTATCCCCGCCCACAGCTCTGTATATGTCATTGTTGTTCAGACTCCTGTTCATACACGTGGAGAACCGTAGCCATTTTTCACAACAAACACAAGTCTAGTGACCAGTTTCAGTTATTATTTCTATTATTAAGTCAGTTGCTTTGTTTTACAATGCACAAAATGTAAAATGATAATCTACATGATAGTTTATCTCTAAATACAAGACAAAAAGCATAATATGTCGTCTTTAGTATATTGTAGATAATTGAGTAAACTCTCCAAACGCCTAAAACAAGACACAAGTTTATATCTTTATCTCTTGTGCAGTACCTTGAGGACGAGTACAAGAAGGGCATTCGTGAAGATGACCCGATGCCCCCGGTCCAGCCGTATCACTACGGCTCGCACTACTCCAACAGCGGCACCGTGCTGCACTTCCTGGTCCGAATGCCCCCCTTCACCAAGATGTTCCTGGCCTATCAAGGTACGTTAAGGCTTCTGTGCGACTTTGTGGAGCCGGTCCATTTTTCAATCCTGGTTCAGTCCCAGACCAGTCTAGGTTTTTGTCCATTTTTAGCCCTGGTCTAGTCATTTTATACTTTTGGTTTAATCCTGGTTTGGTCCTGGTTGAGTTCGGGTTTAGCCCTGGTTCAGTTTCAGGTCAGTCTAGGTTTAGTAAATGTTTTTGTCCTTTTTACTTCCAATTCAATCCTGGTTTAGACTGGGTTTATTCCTGGTTAAATCCAGATTTAGTCCTCATTCAGTTCCAGTTCAGACCTAGTTTTGTCCCATTTCAGCCTTGGTCCAGTCCATGTTCAGGTCCTGGTTTAGTCCTGGTTCAGTTAAGGCTTAATGTTTTTTTTTTACTCCCTGTTCAGTCTCTATTTAGTCCCAATTCCGTGCTTTTATTTAGTAATCCTGGTTCAGTAATGGTAATTTGTTTATTTTTTTTACATATGTTTACGTCAATCAGGCTTTGGTTTAAGCAGGTCCTTATGTGTTAATTATGCATTCTGTATAATTAGTTTTAGGTTTTCGTATGTCTTGTTTTTCTGCTTTATTTCATGTTTTAATGTATAGTTTTGTCTGTGTCAACTGTGTGGCCTTTTGTGAGTTTTTAATAGCAGGCAATTACCATAGAGCTCCAAAAAGCTTTTAGCTGCTGAGTGCCACCTGCCTTCATTTTTGAGGAGGCTTTTAGCACCAAATGCTAAATATTCTGATCTCTAATACCACATTATGTCACTCGCCCTTACAAGACCTCCTTATTCTTCTAAAAGTGTTGTCTCTGATCCGCCTTTGCCCTTTCTATTAAAACTCGCTTCAGATTAATTAGTATTTCAATCGTCTTTAAGTCTCCTTGATCCTTCGGGACGTCTTTTTATCATTTCTGAAATATATTCAGGGAGTGTTGGAGTCTTAAAAGGTGCAATTATCGAGCGGTGGGTGAATATTTAATTCTGTGTCTTTGGTCCCGGTTCAGACCAGAGCTTTGATATTCCCGACCGGACATTTCACTCCATGAACACCACGTGGCGTCTTTCGTCGTTCGAGTCCATGACCGACGTCAAGGAGCTCATCCCGGAGTTCTTCTACCTCCCAGAGTTCCTCGTCAACAGAGAAGGTGCGGCTAATCATTTAATATTGAAGACATTAGAAATGAAATTTATTTTTTGATTTATTTTCCTCAATGCATGTCAAGATGCTTAAACGTGCTGGAAGAAAAAAACATATTTAGTCCATTTTCGGTGATCAAATATACATTTTCTTGATTAAATATGAATTCTGCAAACGACAGAAAACCTGATATCCCATTCCCTGTTTCCAAATGTTACACCTCACCCAGGGACTTCAGTTGGAAACAAGCAGTAGATATAATACTTCTATAACGTGCGCTGTCTATGTTTGAATAGCCAAATAAAATAATTAACATAATAATACATTCTCACTAGTTTGAGCGTCTCATTTCTTACTCAGGTTTTGACTTTGGGGTTCGTCAGAATGGGGAAAGAGTCAATCACGTAAATTTACCTCCTTGGGCGCGAAACGACCCGCGGTTGTTCATCCTGATCCACCGTCAGGCGCTGGAGTCGGAGCAAGTGTCACAGACGCTGTGCCAGTGGATCGACCTGGTGTTCGGCCTCAAGCAGAAAGGCAAAGCCGCCGTGCAAGCGATCAATGTTTTCCACCCCGCTGTGAGAATCCCTCCTTTTACTCCAAATATTATGAAAACACTTTGGTTTTGTTTGAGTTTTCTGATCAATTTGTTTGCTGGCAGACTTACTTTGGCGTGGACGTGTCGGCGGTGGAGGATCCAGTGCAGCGTCGTGCCTTGGAAACCATGATAAAAACATACGGACAGACGCCCAGGCAGCTCTTCAGCGCGTCCCATATCAGCCGGGCCGGACCCAGGCTGATGATGGAGGGGGAGCTGCCCGCCGCCATGGGCCTCCTGGTGCAGCTGGCCTTCAGAGAGACCAGAGAGCAGGCCAAAGAAATAGTGTGCCCGGTAAGAGCGCCAGTCTGCCCATACCGGACAGAATTTAGCACAGTTGGCGAGGAATAATTATGGTCATTTTAATAACTCGGTGCTCGTCTTTAACTATTAATCTAGATTATTATTATATAGTTATTATGCAAAATCGATTTAAACCATGTTGTAATTGTTTCCATTCTCATTTACACAGTCAAAGTTATTCATGCGTGTTTGAGTTATCTTTATTCTCCTGCAATCACGACTCAATCGATACACGGCCACTGCGCATTTATTTAATTTCTTCTTAATCTGTGATACACGCATAATAACGTGACGTATCTTAAAAGGGACAGGCAGAAATCGGCTCCAGTTTTTCAACCGGTTGTTAGCCAGCTGTTTTAGGTCAATATTGCCATTTAAGATGTCAAATATATAAAATAATGATTCACTTGTGTCCATAAATCATGAATATATAGCAGGCAAAAGCTAAATGTGTCATCTTTGTTGTTATTACATGGATTAGTTCAATCTCAAGAAATCTGGATATAAAAATATTAAAGAAACAAATGTATAGTTTTGAGCCCATTTAATTCGACTGTTTTATTATCTTTGAATGGTCTAAATCAACAAATTGCAAAGACTGCAATTGTTTAAGTCCTTTGCAATCAACAAAATATCCAGTTTTATCCTGTATAAAACCTGCTAATCCTGTAGTTTAGACATCTACAAACATGTTCTGAAACAGGATTTTTGTGTCAGTATAGCCATTCTTATTTCAGTAAGATCCTGGACGTGTTTTTTAAAATGCTAATTTTGAACAGAATCCAGCTGTTAAAACATAAATCACAAATCTAATTGCATTGCTTGTCCAAAAAAATTGCCTTTAGAAATTATGACTAGGAAAAAATGACACCACTTCGATCGGTGAAATAATTCTGTTCCCCCAGAGCCCCCTTCCCTGGATCAAAGGCCTGAAATGGGGGGAGTACGTGGGGTCGCCCAGTGCTCCGGACCCTGTGGTGTGCTTCAGCCAGCCGCACGGAGAGCGCTTTGGGTCCCTGCTCGCCCTGCCGACCCGCGCCATCTGTGGACTGTCCCGCAAGTTCTGCCTCATGATGATCTACAGCAAAGAGCAGGGTAAGACCACCGCTCAGTATCAAGGTGTTAGAAAATGTTTCAAATGAGCCACTCTCGGATGGGACTGGAGTGAGTATTCCTGTCTGTTACGTCGTTTTGTCATAAGAACCTCAGAGACAGATGGAGGTGGGAGACACATTTTTTTTATTGATAATATTGCAAAAACTATTAAAAATGGCAGCAAAAACGGACAGAAACCTCTACTTCTAAAGCAGCTTCCAAATAAAGGAATAAAGCGATATTTCTGCCCTTTTTTGGTTAATTTCAAGATGATAAAATTCCTGATTCCTGATCCTGATATTAGTGACAAGATTAATCATCCCACTATTTTTATTCAGCCCCACCCCAAAATCTGTCTTGATTTAACACTAAAAGTACTAAATGTGGCTTTGATTTACTTTAATTCAACTTTTTTAAGTGTTTTTGAATGATTTTAGATTTATTTACTTGTCTACTCCAGATCACTTTTAAATAAGACAATTAATTGACCAATAGGTTAAGAAAGTGTATCGCTCATTCTATCGCTCATGCTAAAGAACCATAAATGATGGAATAACGTGTTTCTGTTCCTCGAAGGCGTCCGGAGCATGCACAGCACAGACATCCAGTGGTCCGCCATTCTGAGCTGGGGCTACGCAGACAACATACTGAGGCTGAAGAGCAAACAGAGCGAGCCCCCCATCAACTTCATCCAGTGCTCCCCCCTTCACCTGGTAAGTATTCGAAACGCATGGCCCACTGCGAAATGGGACCAAAGAGAATCAAGTATCATGTGACTTGAGACAAATGCAAACGATATCGACTTGTGTTTTTTGAGACCCAATACTTCTGTCTTTGCACATTTGGGGATTTATTTGGTATTTTTGTTTAATGCAAAAAGATCTGTGCTGTAGAGAATCAATTAAGTAACTTCTATGACAAATTGTAGATACTAGCTTATGGTTTAAGTGTTTCATTTGTCTTTTCATTTGTTGCCGCTCATGTTTTTCAAAGATATTCTACATTAATGAAAGGATTTACTCAGATTTTGCCACTTTAGAGAAGCAGTATGCTGTATCACACTTCAAAATGTGTTATTGTGACAGGCCTTTTTATATCTTATCAGAAGAATCTTTATATACATGTCACATCTTTTTACTCTGATGAATCCATTTGACCTGATCTAGTTCTCATAGTAATACAACAAACCTCATTTCAGTGATGAGTGTTTTGTTTATGTTTATTGTAAGCGCCTCTCAAGTTTAGCGCTCGTAAGTACAATGCATTTGTAAGTAGTGTTGATAAGAACGACTTGGAATTCATTTACATATTAATGGGAAACGGCCTTATCCTCATGTGAGCTACACTTATATGTTTCCATTATAAACTCATTTGATTAACAGTAAATGTCATGAAATAAATGCACCACAACCCAAAGGAAAATACTATTTTATTGACAAAGTTTGACCCATTATCTAGAGTTCTGGAGCTAAATATTATTGAAATATCATGTAAACGGTGTAAGTGTGAGTAAACGGATTTCTTTCTGATCATTCACTCCTGTCAGGTTTTGACAGGAAAATCACGCAAACAAATGAGACGGAAATGAAACAGAAAACGGAAACTGTTAACGATGGAACTTGTCATTTCGAAATGATTTGTTTCACTTTGTTTTCCAAATAAAGTTCCGCTTGTGCATTTAAACGCATCCAAAATCCGATCTATTTATTGGGCCACCTGTTTTTACTGGCCGTGTAAATGTTGCCAGTAACAAGTGGTATTCAAACTTGTTAATGTGCTCTTCCAAAGCTCATCATTTTGTCTATTTTTTAATTTATTTCATAACATATAAAATACATCAGTGACATACAGTTTAGCATACCAAAATTAATGAAAAGGCGCAAAAAGAGGAGCAATATTTATGTTTTCTGCCTCCTTTTTCAACTTCTTAACACTTAGTTTCAAACATTACATTGTACATTTCCATTTAAATAGCATACACTAATAATTAATTGCAAATAGATATCTACCCTTTTAACCTCAACAACCTCATTTTCGTTTTCAAACTTACTTAATGTGGTAGTATTTATGTATTTCCCAATTGCCATTACCCTTTCACAGCAATGCTTCGTTCATTTTCCTTTGTTCTGTACCTGTTCTTTTTACTATACCAAAGTAAGAAAAGAAAAACGAAAGCCTGTTTACAGCATCTGTAGATACATTTCGTGTCCGTTCTCCGCACCAGTTGAAAGTGCGCTCTGCTCTCTGCTCTCTGCTCCAGGTGACCAGCTGTGCCTGGGTGCCTGACGGCTGCCAGCTCTTTACGGGCAGCAAGTGTGGAGTCATCACCGCCTACAGCAACCGCTTCACCAGCACCACGGTGAGTCTCCATGGCAACGGCCCCCTTTAACCCGTGGCCCGCTCCTCGCCGCCGGTCCACCCACCTCCCATCACTCACCCCCCCTCTGGTCCTCTCATCCAGACCGGGATCATGCATCGCTAAAGCAACGTTATGGGATGAAACTGACATGTTTTTGAGAAGAAAGCAGCAACGTTTATGGAGTAATTTTAGCCTAAACAACATGAAAACCAGGAACATTGTAATTGTAATAATTATATGCTTCTCTCGTACGAAAATTAGGGCTGTCAAAAATGTGTACCCAGACACTAATCAACTCTAAAACTAGTATCAGTACAGAAGGAAATGACATAAATAGGACCAAATTAGACCATAATGGGTCTTGCTCTTTATCAGAACTTCTGAAGTCCACATAATGATTCTATTAGAGGAACAAATTTTATTTTCTATTGGCCATTGCATTGTCTAAAAAAATGCTGTCTCTTTTTTTATTATTATTTTTTTCATTATGATTGTGGTATCCAAATGGGTATAGAGTGTTCTTGGTATTGAAATTGAAAGTATGAAATTTCAGTATCGAGACCACATTAGGAAATAAGTGTAATTCCTCATTTGTCCGGGAGTCTTCAACAGTAGAAAAGGATCGTTTAATGTTCAATCTGATGGAAACGGTTCGAGCAGCAGTAGTTATACTCTCCTGAGCTCAAATTGGTCCTGCCCAAAGGGAGGATTTCACTCTTACAGTTTGCTTCGTTAAGGTCTATTGAGGTCCGGCCACCTCCGCCATAGTCAAGTACCTCATTAGTATTTGACCGGTTTGATTTCTGCCAAGGTGTTATGAGGCTGTTGTAGACTGAGGGGAGGTTGTAGCTCAGACCACCATTTTCTTTAACAATTGGAGGTTTTCTTTGCTCCTTCACTCCTATTTCAAACCATCCCTTGTCTCTGCTTTGAACACTGAGAAATCCAAAAAGTTCCATCTATATATACATCTACGCCACAAAATCTGCATAGTAACAACAGACCTCTTAAGCTGAGATGCCTGAGATACGTTGATAATGTGACAATTTGGTGGCATGAATGGATAAATAGACCAGTCATTATAATATGAATCATCAGCAGCCAACATGTTTTGCTTTTGTTTTGGGGGATTCCTTTTAAAATACCAAATAAATATGTTAAGCATCAAAATTGAGCCTGAATTGGAACAAAACCCGGAACTAAACATGGCCTAAACCACAATTAGATTGGAGGGTGGTGCCAGTTTTCCTGTAGTTACAGAAAATATCCTCTGGGTCGATTTATTAAAGGGGTTAACAATCCCACTATGTTTCGGAGCAGATTTAACAACCTGCTTCCATTTCGGCTCCGCGCTCCAGGCCTCTGTAACGCTGTGATGTCATCTGAACCCCACCCGCTCTCTCCGCTCGTTGTAGCCGGGCGCACGGTGCTTCATCAGGCACATCACAGCTGCCCTTGAAACGCATCTCCACAGAGCTCAGGAGTGGGATTAGGGGTCGCCGAGTTCAGTCATCAGAGCCGAGCAGCGCTTTCACACGACCGCACAGGTTCCTACCCACTCAGAGGGATTTTGAATAGCAGTTGATAAATTAGATATGCAGCGCTGCACGGGAGATGGGCTTGGAAAATGCAGAAAGGATGAACATATCTCGAGTATTGTCGCAGCGCAGTGTGTATTTTCATCTCCGCCAGCTTTCAAAATGACGTTCAAATATGAATGATGCCGGAAAAACAAGACGAATATACTCTCATCTAGTAGTTTGATTTGGAAGGTAGTCGACTTTCCTCTTCAACAATTAGGCAGTTGTATTAGCGTCGCGGTGGCACAGCTTTTATTCAGTGTGTCACTTTGGGAAACCATGCAAATAAACAACTACAATTAGAAATCGGTTATGTGACTGGAGGGTTTCCCCAAATATCAATATTGGTCTGTTTGTCATTACCAGTTTCTCCTCATGCATCAGATTTGTGTTTTTGAACAACTTGATGAATAAAATGGAAATAGAGAGAGCTAAAAATATGGCTGTATGTTTACACAACACATAACACATAATGCACTTTATATTCTCGAAATAACTTTACTATAACTTGTGTAGTTCTTGCTATGGATTTTAAAAGTGTAATATCGGTATCTGCAAATATCAGTTATTGGCCACAACAGCAAGACAAATATCGGTACCGGCTCAAATAATCCAAATCAGACCGTCTCTAACCAGTCAGATTGCACTTTTGGACTTGACTGGAGTCTCCAGACCAAATTCCTCTTTTCATAATAAAGAGAAAATGAGCTTTCTGATTATTTGCTGATCGTGTCTCTCTTCTCTTCCACTACACACTTAAGTCTGTCATGTCCAATTCAAGCATTACAGGTAAAACAAGAAATATGGGAATCAGGGATGTGGAAAATTAATTAATGAGACCAAACGACAGAGAAATCTTTAAACACTTCTAGTTTTACTTTTGAATTTTCTGAATGCCAAATAAAGTCGATGTGACAAAAACAGCCAGATTTTAAAAGTACTTTACATATCGTACATTTTCTGGACGATATATTGACTTAAAAAGAAGACAAATACGATTATATTGAGACCTGAATCTTCATGCTTATTGATTTAACCAAATAATCTGACATCCATAATAGGAATGGGTAAATTGGGTACAGATAAATCATTTAAATAAATGCTGTATATTATAAGATTTTGAATATTAAAAGGAAAGACTATACTGATAAATGCCAGTCCGGGTTGTACATTACACCGTGTTCTTATGTTTATCTATTGTTGTTGCGTTCTTAGCCGTCAGAGATGGAGGTGGAGGCGCAGGTCCATCTGTACGGACACACAGCCGAGGTCACCAGTCTGTTTGTGTGTAAACCCTACAGCATCCTCATCAGCGTCAGCAGAGACGGGACCTGCATCCTCTGGGACCTCAACAGGTCAGAGACAGACACACACAACTTTGCATTATTTCATTCATCAGTTCAGTCTTTATTCTCAATGGGTAAGAGTATTTAGCATTTACTTTTTAACAAGTGTAAGGACGTGAGGCAAGGCAAGTTTATTTGTAGAGCACAATTCGTACACAAGGCAATTCAAAGTGTTCACACAACAGGGAAAAAATGCATTCGAATCACAAAGAAATGACCGTAATCACAAAACCTTCATTTCTATTCATTCAATTTAACAATTTTGCTGACATGAATATTTATTTGACATTGCCAGCGTAACAGATGTCTCCGGGATAGGTACATCGCTGTTAGATGGATTCTTTCGCACTATCTGCCTCTTCACATGTATGTACAGAGCGCATGTATCTTTTTACGACGACTCTCTCGTCGAAGCCTCCACCTTATGAGTGGCGCTTTTGTATCTTTAACGACGGTCCCGGTCTCGTCTGCCCCCTCCCTAGATTTAGCTTTTTCTATACTAATTGTCCCAGACAAAACTCAACCAAAGCTTTTAGTGTTAAAAGTCACTCTTGATCAGTGGGTAGGTGCGCCAGGCTCTTCCTGGACTTTGCGGTGTCCTTAGTGCCGACTGACAATCCAACCAGCGTGTGTTCTAACCCTCTCCCCAGGCACCTGCTATGCAGCTGCGCTTGGACAACATGGGCTATTTTACATGTTCAAATGTAATTTTGTCTAAATAGTAGTTTTAGAATTGTAAAGAATTTCTCTAAAGAAAGACCTTTTAATTTAAATAAATTTAAAGGTGCCATTTTCAGTCTATCCATCAAATAGTTTAAGACATAAAAGAGACTGTTGTTTTGTTGAGAAAATTGACAATATTCTGAGTTAAAGAAGCTCAAATGGTCCAATATTATGGTTAAATCTTGGGTAAACTGATGTATGATAGTGTTTTTCTCTTTTTCTTAATAGTTGTAAATAATCTTAGGCTACTGTTTAACTATGAAACCCAGACTATATTAATCAAATCCCAAAACAAAAGTAAAGAAAACGTTCATCACTGGTAAAACTGCTTCGCAACACCAATATGAATTTACATTTCGTCTTGCCATTTATATTAGTTTGGAAGTGAATTAGAGATTAACAACTGCATAATACTTTCACGACTTATCACGGCTTTTCCATCATCTTCCTCCCGTTATTCAGTATTTTGTTTGTAACTCCTCTGTTTCTTCAGGCTGTGTTATGTCCAAAGCCTGACAGGTCACAAAAGCCCCGTGACGGCTGTGTCTGCGAGCGAGACGACCGGAGACATCGCCACGGTCTGTGACTCAGGTACTGTCCCCGTGCCAGGACTCCATTACATTACACAACATTTATGAGGCTCACAGCGCTTCAGAGGAGACTGTCATGGTCCAAAAATAGTATGAAATATTGTCCCTGCATAGTTCGAAAACAAGCTGGACAGTGTATTGGCATTAACAAACCAAGGCAAGTTTTGAGCCACAAATTGTAAAAAAAAAAAAAAAAAGTTCATTCAAAGTGCGCTAGAGACAAGTAAAGATCCAGAAAAACCAAATACAAGCAAAATAAAAATATAATTATAAAAAGTACTTTAACTGTGAGGATTGAAGATAAATCATTTAAATCATATTCAGAGCTAAACAGAATAATGCTTTTGTATTCTCATATCACGCATGTAAAAGTGTAATCGATATTAGATCTAATCTATTCTAATCGTCAATGATATGCTTGGGTCTTTATTAATCGAGATGTTTAGAGCCCGTACAATCCTCTAATTTTTTGGTGAAATGGCAATAATTAAAAGTCTTGTTTATGTTTTAAGACAAAATATAAAAATCTAAACTCGTGATTGATCAATATGAGGGTTTTTTGTTTTCTTTTTCCCGTTTTTCATTGGTTATAAATAAAAAAACTTCTTGAAACAAAGCATTTAAGCCGGACTGTGGTCACCGTTTACCCCATTTGATGTTTAAAGGCGTCGCATGACCAACCGTACCACATGGCCAACCGTACCACAGCGTCGCATGACCAACCATACCACAGCGTCGCATGACCAACCGTACCACATACCAACCGTACCACTGCGCCGCATGACCAACCGTACCACTGCGCCGCATGACCAACCGCGCCACTGCGTCGCATGACCAACCGCGCCACTGCGTCGCATGACCAACCGCGCCACTGCGTCGCAATGACCAACCGCGCCATGCGCGTGCATGACCAACGCGCCACTGCGTCGCATGACCAAATGACAACCGTACCAACCGTACACTGCGTCGCATGTCCAACCCGCACTGTGTCGCATGACCAATTGTACCACTGCGTCGCATGACCAACCGCGTCACAGCGTCGCATGACCAACCGCACCACTGCGTCGCATGACCAACGTACCACTGCGTCGCATGACCAACCGCGCCACTGCTCACATGACCACCCTACCACTGCGTCGCATGACCAACCGCGTCACAGCGCATGACCAACGACACTGCGTCGCATGACCAACCGTACCACTGCGTCGGCCTGACCAACTGCGCATGCCTAATGACCAACCCTACCACTCGCGTCGCATACCACAACCATACCACTGCGTCGAAATGACCAACCGTGCCACGGTGTCGCATGACCAACCGTACCACTGCGTCGCAGACCAACATGACCACTGCGTCGCATGACCAACGCCACGGTGCGCATGACCAACCGCGCCACGGTGTCGCATGACCAACCGCGCCACTGCGTCGCATGAACACCGCGCCACTGCGTCGCATGACCAACCGCGCCACTGCCTCGCATGACCAACCGTGCCAGCGGTGTCGCGACCAACCGTGCACTGCGTCGCATGACCAATTGTACCACTGCGTCGCATGACCAACCGATACACTGGTTGCATGACCAACATGACCACTGCGTCGCATGACCAACCGCGCCACGGTGTCGCATGACCAATTGTACCACTGCGTCGAATGACCAACCGCGCCACTGCGTCGCATGACCAACCGCGCACTGCCTCGCATGACAACCGCACCACTGCGTCGCAGACCAACCGTCACACTGCGTCGCATGAACACCGCTGCCACTGCTCACATGACCAACCCTACACTGCGTCGCATGACCAACGCGTCACAGCGTCGCATGACCAACCGCACCACTGCGTCGCATGACCAACCGTACCACTGCGTCGCATGACCAACCGCGCCACTGCCTCACATGACCAACCCTACCACTGCGTCGCATGACCAACCATACACTGCGTCGAAATGACCAACCGTGCCACGGTGTCGCATGACAACCGTACCACTGCGTCGCATGACAACATGACACTGCGTCGCATGACCAACCGCCCCGGTGTCATGACCAACCGCCAGCCATGCACCCCGCGCATGCGTCGCATGACCAACCGCGCACTGCGTCGCATGACCAACCGCGCCACTGCGTCGCATGACCAACCCCGCCACTGCGTCGCATGACCAACCGTGCCACGGTCGCATGCCAAACCGTGCACTGCGTCGCATGACCATTGTACCACTGCGTCGCATGACCAACCACCGTACCACTGGCTTGCATGACCAACATGACCACTGCGTCGCATGACCAACCGCCACGGTGTCGCATGACCAATTGTACCACTGCGTCGCATGACCAACCGCGCCACTGCGTCGCATGACAACCGCGCCACTGCCTCGCATGACCAACCGTACACACTGCGTTGCATGACCAACATGACCACATGACCAACCGTACCACTGCGTCGCATGACCAACCGTACCACTGCGTCGCATGACCAACATGACCACTGCGTCGCATGACCAACCGCGCCAACGTGTCGCATGACCAATTGTACCACTGCGTCGCATGACCAACTTTTCCCTCTCTTGTCGACAGTTGGCGGCGTGCAGCGACTTGCGTCTGTGGACGGTGAACGGAGACCATGATCGGACACGTTCACTGCAGAGAGATCATCTGCTCCGTGGCCTTTTCTAACCAGACCGAGGGCGTCTCGGTCAACGTGATCGCGCGGGGTCTGGAGAACGGAGTGGTCAGGTACAGTGCGTCCATGAAAGTGTATTGCTAGTGCTGTGCGTGGGGAGATGTTCACTTTACTTTTGCACTTTAAAATGTCGTCAGGTTGTGGAGCACGTGGGATCTGAAGCCTGTGCGAGAGATCACTTTCCCAAAGTCCAGCAAACCTATAATCAGGTTTGTGTTAGCTTAGCTAAGAAGCTAATGCCACTAAAAACTATTTTTATCTTTGTCTTTGCCTTCGTCTTTTCGTTGTTGTTTCTTTATTCTTTTAGTAATAATCTAATCTGATAACACAATAATAGGATCAGATTTGTTGTGTGTTTTTACATGCACAAAGAAATCTGATAATCAGCAACACTTGTCAGTTAATCTTGGGTTTTTAGAGTAGCTGTTGTATTTGGAAGATAAAGTACAATTTGATTTGTCAAATTGAATTTTAAAATGCCTCATAACATTTTCTCCTAAATTGTTGTCTTTGCCACATTAATTTGCTGGTTTTTTTTTAACCATTATCTTTGCCAAAAGCCTGCACAAGTGTGACAAACATAAATCCGATTACTCGCATATACGGTTGAGCAATTTTTCAAATTTTAATCTAGATTGAGATTAATTTGTGATAATCGTCATTGATCAGCTCGGATCTTTTGAATCAAGAGGTCTACGGCTAATCGTTTGTCAGTAAAACATGTTTGTAACAGTGTTGTGTAGAAAAATTGGACTATATTCTTGTGTTAAATGCAATAATTAAACGTTTGTCTTGTTTATGCTCATAGAAATCTTTACTGAAAGGCATTTTTATTCAGTCGAATCTAATAACAACTCCACCCGTCTCACATCCGATGTATCTGTTTACATGGCATTTCAATACTTGAGTAACTCCACACTCAGACGATGATGTGATTTTAAACATAGCCTTGTTTTGTGAATAACTGTGCTTATTTCCTCTCCAGCTTGACCTACTCCTGCGACGGGCACCACTTGTAACGGCCAACAGCGAGGGCACGGTGATGGCCTGGTGTCGCCGTGACCAGCAGAGGATGAAGCTGCCCATGTTTTACTCCTTCCTGAGCAGTTACGCAGCCGGCTGAACCCCCCCCCCCCTTCGTTCACGCCCTTTTCCATCTTTACTTCTTCTGGCCTTGACGAGCACCAGCCCCTCCCCCCGCCGCTTCCTCTTCCTCTCTTTCTCCACATCAGCACTCGAGAGGAAGAGTCAGCACGGCCCCGACTCCCCGGACCCTCCCCGAGTCTTAATTAAAACTGTCTAAAGCTGAGCAGACTGAATCCCCCAGCCTCCGCCGCCACAAATGGAAATTCAGTGTTCGTACGGAGACGTTTTTATAAATGGAGTTTGTGGGTGGAGATTTGGAGGACTGCTGCGCGCGTTGGCTGGGGGACAAACGTGCACACACTTTATATATATATATACATTTTAAAACGTGTATTGCTTTGCCTTCCGTTGTAAGGACGATGCAAGGAAGATCAGTGGCAGACAGCAGGCAGACGATTGTGGCATAAATCACCCAAGCGCGGAGCTTTAGTGTCTTTTGCATTTCATGCTCTACGAAACGAGCGAATCCTTTTTGTTTGCATTTCCTAAAGTTCGTGTCTTAATTTTCGACGTTCGATTTCCCGATGAGCTGCTGTCGTACAGCTCGAAATGACACGTCTGCAAACTGTGGAGCTCAGAACGGGACGCGCCGGTGCCGGAGAGCAACGATCGGATCCCGCTGACGCCGCAGAAAAAGGCCCCTCCCTCCGTCCGTCCGACAGCATGAGAAGACGAGGGGTACGGAGGGTGTCCCAGGGCTGCAGAGGAGGTCGAAGGGGGGCAGAATAAGAACGTGTGATCCCCCTTTGTGTCGTTCAGCTTTACCTTCGCACACGCTCCAGAGTATGAGAGATTTCCAACCACGTCCAACTCCTTCACGAAGAGTCGCCTTTTTGTTTTTCGTTTGTTCCGAGTCTTTATACAATGAAAGCTGTTATTTATTTGAAGCCGAACGGCGCCAGCCTGGTCAGGACAAGCCATTTATGTATTTATTTAAATGGGTCTGAAACCTCATTCCTTTATTTTTGTTGTCGTGATTTGTCTCACAATGTTATCTACAACTGCTGCTGCATGTGCACGTGTGTATCAGATTTTTTTTTTGATTCATAGGATGATTTTTAAATGACATGGAAACGCCGAAGTCTGATGCGAGCAGTTCTGATTTCTTTCTGATCGCGGCCCCCCATCAGATTTTGCGGTTTGTCTGTCATTTTTAAATAATCTTGACAGCCAGATTTTGTTGTCCATCCTCCTTCAGCTGAGGTAGTAATTCATTCTTTCCCTTTTTAAATCCAACTCAAATCAACAGTGAGCAAACGAAATCTGAAAGAAATATCCTGATTTAAACATGGAGGACTGGCCAGGCGTCGCCATCTTTCGTGTGTACGTCAGAGCATTATTTGTTTACTACATTTTGCGGAAAGAAATTACGAAGCCTGAAGAAACATTTGTCCACGACAAGTTCTGCTTTCACTTTTATTGAGGAACAGGTTTGAAACAGGGTCCAAGACAACAGCGTTATACAGTGAATCCCAAAGTTATTCACTCCCAAAGTGGTCGTTCTACTTTGTTTTGCAGTGACAAAAGACAATATAATAAGAGACATGAACTCGTTTCATTTCCTTTGACAATGTGTCTCTTAATATTGCATTTTTCCCGTTACGTTTTGATGAATTTTCGTCAATCAAACCTTTTTCTCACAGTTCATTTATATTTTTGGGGCACATTTTTCTGTATATATGTGATGATTAACTATTCCTTGTCGTTACTATAGTCTGGACTCGTCAATATTTTTGTTTAATTGTACACTAACTCACCAATCGACAAACAACTTAAGGATGCAGCTTTTCATTTACATTCCCAGCTTCTCGACGTCCCGCACTTTTGAGTTTATTTCTGAGATGTCAAACGCTCTGAGCACTTTTTCCGTTACTGAATCACATAATCGGACAATGTTCTGCCGTCTTAATCGGACTGGGTTTCAAAGTCATCACTAAATACACAAAAGCAATATCGGACATACAATGGTAAATATAGTTGGAGCCTTGGAAGCTGTGAAACCAATGGTGGGAAATTTCACTCTTTGAAAAATGTTTACAAGAAAGGGAATTGTATTGAAAATGATGTCCAATATCCATTCCTTATTTGTATTTGTCTTAAATTCTTCATTTTTGTGGACGAGATGTGCGTTACTGTGTGCGCTGCTGCATGTAAGATAGTTTTGCTTGTGAGATCCTCTTGTAGCATCCACTTTGTATGAAATTGTTCCAGATTTTTGGAAGAAATTGCTAATATATTATGCTCTCTCTGAAGGAAATATTTTTCTGTTCATAACTATGCATAATTTATCCTCTATTGCCTCCGTTGTGTTTGTTGCATTTACTGACCTCTTGAATGGGCTCTGAAAGTATGTATTTTGTTACTGTAAATACATGTATGTGCGAATGTATGTATGGACAAAGATGTATAAATATATAAATATCTATAAATATTTGAAGTTACTAAAATGCGGTTGTGCTTGTGCTTTTTTATCGTTTCAGCTGATAAACTGATTTGAGGGAAGTTGATATCAGAAATCAGAATCGGGGAAGAACTTTCAAAGTCTGATTATTGTGTTTATGTTTTGAAATGATTAAAATGACACGTGAACATCATCATCTTCATCAGATGTTGGTGTGCGTGTAAACATGACCAGTCGAATCATTAAAAAGGCTGTAGGCTTTAATACGGCTTGGGCGTGTGTTTATGTCCACAAAAGAAATCGCTAACACCGGTGGCACAGTGGCAGAGTGGTTAACACATTTCTGTGTGCATGTTTCTACTCGTGTCTGGGTGGGTTTCCTCCATCAACCCAAAACAGGCACAATAGGTCAAATTCTCCAGTTACAGTAGTCCTGACCAATCCTAGCCCAAGATCTAGAGATGGGTCGCCGAGCGCTGCTCCCGACGAGACGCTCCAGCAGCATTGAAGGATGGGTCAAATGCAGAGGACAAATTTCCCTTCAGGGATTATAAAGTGTATCTTAACCTCGACCATAACTTTACACTTATTCCTGCCTTAGGAAAAATACTTACTTCATTCATCAGTAACAATTTAACTAATGCTCTAATCCTAATTCCTAACCCTGACTTTAAATAAATATGTTCATTGTGAATTAAGTCGTTGGTCATGCTTTGTTAAGGCGAATTAAGGTGGTGTAGAGTTTTAGAGTAACTTTTGTCTTTGTAAGGCAAAGTCATTCATTAATTAAAACTATTCCAATCTTTTTTCCACTTTAATTTCCCCTCTTTTGCATCATTTCACTTGTCAAAACCTGCACGCGTGTGAACAAAGAGGAATCCATGTTTATGACATTTAAATCATAGGATGCTTAGTCAGTCAGTCCATTTTGGTAAAACTGTAAAATCACTAGTAATGATAAAACTGATAATAAACTAGGCTCTAATAGACAAAAAAATGCCTGGATTCAAATACAAAACATATCCAACAATATGGACAGAGCATCACAAAGCAGAGCAAATAAATAAGTATAAATGAGTATTGCTGAAGGGAATGAAGCGTGGTGGTCCTATGATTTTGAATGTAGCTTAAAGGACGGATGGGCCTGCGGTTTACTGTAGGGGGCCCCAGTGATGTCAAAGCTGATGTAAAAACGAAAGGGGGGAAGCCTGTAGATCTCGTGTGTCCTCTGCAGCTGCGATAAAAGCCTGCTGAGGGGAAGAAGAAGAGGGTGGGGGGGGGAAGGAGCAACACGCGTCAATTTGCCTGAAACAGCGGCGTCTCTCGGTGCGTTCAGGGCCGCCTCGTGCAGCGCGTTAACGCCAGTGCTGCATCCCCCGTCGCCGTCCACGGCGCGCTTCTTCTGCTGCCGGCCCCACAGCCCGTGTCTGCTCGTCACGCAGAGGTTTCCCCCCTGCTGCATGCGTAACATCTCGTGGAGCTCGACCAAACCTCCGCCGCTCCAGCCTCGCTCCTCTTCCCGCACGGATAGAACGCACGACGCGCACCGAGGCGAGCCGCTCCGTGCCCACACCGCGACACACAACACCCCCCTCCCCTCCCCCGGCATCCATCTGCGTTCCGTCCGCTCGTCGCCCCCGACCAGAACCAGGCCGGATTCCTCTGCCTGTTTCAGATTTGACAGATCCGGATCGGCTCTTGTGCGTGCGTGCGTGCGTGCGGGTGCGTGTGTGTGCGTGTGTGAGGTGCGTCGGTTGTGTGTGCGTGTCTCGTGTGTTTGTGTGTGTTGGGTGGAGTCAACCCGGAATCCTCCAAATTGGATAAGCGTTGGCACATTTCAGGTAGGTCTGCGTTCCCTTATCTCCATCTCCATGTTATCCAGCGAGGCGACGCGCATTTTAAACCGGGACTCCTCGCTTTGCTCGCGGTGTGCAGGACGTGGTCGGCCGTTCAAGGAGCTGGGCCGCATCTTGCACGGTGTGTGTCCGCGGCTCCATCCATTTTTTTTTTTTTTTTTACACATCCAATTCATGCGCGTTTGACGGATACGCAACAACTGGCGCCTCTGTGCGTTGTGATAAACCCGCGTCGGGGCGCGTTTAGACTCAACCGGAGCCGTGTGCGCGTTGCGGACCGGGGGAAGATGAGGGAGACCCGAATGAAAAGGCCTGATGCTCAAGAGAGGTGTGATTAGAGGCATAAATTGTCTTTGGGAGCGACGCGGGATGAGGATTTTCAGCGTCAAATCCTCCGTACGCCCACTGCACGCAACATATGTCTCCTAATTACAATTTCACCTCCATTGCAATCGCCTTGAAGCGTTTGGGGGCGGGGGGGGGGGGGGATTAAATAAATAAACAATTGGATGCGATTGATTCAACAACAGCACCCCACCTCTTCGCATTTGTGTGTGGATCATACAGCACACAGCGGTGGTCAGGTGCCCCCCGCCACTGAGGGTATTGATGGATGGCGCCTTCATGTAAAATTGGGACGTTTCAGATTTGGGGGGGTCAGGACAGGCCCCAGAATGAGAGCAGCTGTTTTGTGAGAGATGCTGTGACGGTCGCAGTGGAGTCGAGAAGGATTCAGCTCCTCATTGGCTGAGGAAAGTTCTGTTTAGGTTGCAGTGTGCTTGCGTTTTGGGTCAGAACGTGGGTCAAATGTGCACTATGTTTCTATGTGGAGCTATAGATTGTACATTGATGGATTATAGATTATAGGCCTGTTGGAATGAAGTAGCAAGTGGTTTCTTTGGCTACTGTAACGTCATATGCTCAGGAGTAATGAGTAATGTTTTGTGTGCGCTAATTTGTCTAAATATCCCACATATTATATTGCCTATTGTTGTTGATGTGTTGTTGTTGTTGTTGTTGTTATGGTTGTTGTTGTTGTTGTTGTGTGTTGTTGTTGTTGTTGTGTTGTTGTTGTTGTTTGTTGTTGGTAAAGTAGTCAGTTTAAATAAGCTTTAATTACTGCTTAGATCATTCTCTCACACTTTGCCCTTAACCAACACCTTTAGACTTTGCCCTTTATTTATTAGTTTCATCCATATTGCTGTCATTTCTTACCTTTTGGCCATAAAAACCGTTACATGTGAAGTGCCTTAGTTGCGTTAGATTAAGAGTTACGTACTGAAAATACTAATAAATCCACATGAGCCGATTTTGTTTTGACTTATAAGATGATTAAAATGACACCTGATGTCTTTCTGATCGTGGCGGCTCACTTTTTGGAGGTTTGGGTGTAATTTAAATCAGATAATAATCTTATTTTTGGTGTGCACGTAAACATAGCCCCTGGTCGGATGGATGACTAGTTTCAGTCCGAATGGAGATTTGGTTTGGCCCCATTCTCATCCTTGTTAAATTCTGGTCTAAATCCAAGTTTAGTTCTGAGTTTCGTGCCAGTTTAGTCCCAATTTTGATTTGATTTTGGTGCTGTTGAATAGGCCTGCATATGTGTTCGTACTCTTTCTTCCTATAATGCTGTATATATATCATTATTAGGGATGGAACGTCAAAAACTGGCCAGATGTACAAACTGATAAAGCCGCTGGGCCATTGACTTTTGGCTTAATCAGATTATTGTCACGTAAACAGCTACATCCGATGCACGTAGTCTGATTTCTTTCTGATTGTTCGCATTCAGGCTTTGGCGAGGAAAATTGTGCAAAAACTAAGGTGGTAAAGAAATGCATGAAAAGAGAAAATGTTGAAGATCGAAAGAGTCACTGTACTTCCAAATACAACAGTTACTCTAAAAACCCCACTAATTAACTGCCACATGTCATCATTTGTTTTTGGTTATCAGATTTCTTTTTGCGCATGAACAGACAGCAATAATCAGATCCAATTATTGTGTTATCTGCTCTGCTTTCTGGCCATGTTAAAGTACCTATCCATCTACCGTTAAACACATTTATCGTTATCATTTATCGTGTCAGAAATCTTTTGAACTCAGTACGTTTTGTGTTCGGCATCTTAAACCCTGCATTGGTTTAACATTAGGCTGACTGAACATCCTCTTGAGTTCTATTGACTTATTTTGAGTTGGAACCCACATTGATTTACAGAAAATTCACATTGAAATGCTTAATGTTGTCTATATGTTTCAGTTTTCTCTTCGTCACTTCGTCCCCTGCGTCGCCATCAGATTTCCTGCCCTCCACATGCCCTGTAGTCCCCATTATCCAGCTGTACTAAGTCTTTTCTCCATTCGCCATTGATACTATTGCCCTTCTTTGACTGCTAAGTGACTACCCCAGTCTGCCCCTTGATAATAAATAGGTCATAGTTGACGGTTGAACATATTTCTCAGTCATAATAGGTCTTTCTAAACCCATAGTGCCTGCTCTGGGGGAGGCTGCGGCGATGCCTTCAGGGACCTGGTCTTTTCAGGACGAAATGCTGTCGTTTCCGCTGACTCTAAAGGCTCCTGTTGTGTGTCTTTGTGCAGGACTGAGACATGAAGGACAGCATCGCCAACAACAGCACGGCCAGCATCTCCCAAGCTCGGAAATCCGTGGAGCAGCTCAAGATGGAAGCCTGCATGGACAGGATAAAGGTAACGTTGTGTTTTTATATCGCTTTAGCTTCGATTTGATGAGGGTCTGCATTTTGACCGTCTGCATTTTGTCTCTTTTGGGTGTACAGTTGTGCAAGTGGAAATAACGCAAAATCTTACACAAGTGTGGGTGATGTGATGCACAAACTGGTTCATTTTAATTCATTTAAAGAAAAACGCAATTTCTGTGTTACAAGTTGCCACCGTGAGCTAAATGTCGTTTGCTCCTACAGCGTTTGTAAACAGCCATATTAATCCATTATTTAAAGCGAGACACAACAAATATTACATTTGAAGATTTCAATTTGAAACGTCTTGTGTAGCTTCCTGAGATAAACATAAGATATCATTGAATTTTGTTTTTTCGTATTTAATAAGGCATTTTATTTGTAAAAATGGGCAAAATTGCACACATTTGGGAAATACAAATCTGAACAATGGACAGAGCAGGTTTAAATGTCTTGCTTCATTTTGTGTTATATTATGTAAAAAAAAAAAGAAACAAATCTTGAAGAAACTATATCTGAAAAATTGTGTGAAAAAAAATCAAATTTCGCTCATTTCGCTTAATTTGTTTTGTTAAAACTTTAATAAACCAGGCTTTTAATTGGATTCAAACAAGTCTTTCTGTCTGACCCGTCAAAATGAGTTTGGAACGTTTGCTGTGTGTAGGTTTAAGGGCTGATCTTCATATCCCGGGGGAACATTAATGTTGTATTAAATGTTGATTTTTATAAACAATAAAACATCTTTAGGTGCAGATTGGACAACGTTGTTTCCAGGTGAAATCTTGAAAAAGCAAAAATGGGAAAAAAATAACTTAAATGCATCCAAATCTAATGAACATAACAAAGACCTTTGAAGTTAAGTTAACTACTAATAACTACACCTCAATAAAGCATGTGTTCATTATGATTTAAGTCTTTGTTCATTCTTTATTACGCCTTATTAAAGTGTAGTTATCGTCATGCATCAGCCATCACAATTAGATACTTAAACTGCAAATATCTTCCCCTCTTTTAAACATTTTGTGCAATCAATGATCCAAACCAAACGTGTTGTTGTTTATTCTGACATCTCTCCTGGGATTCAAATCACACGCATCGAATGACTTCTGCCAGTTGTGACGCTCTGCACACTTTGGATCCAGCACAGTTCAAGGCAGTGCAATTGTAGCTACTGAGGCCTCGTTTGTCTGCGAAGAGGACGGGTTGAATCGGAAATAATCAATAAACCCAGTGGAAAGCTCATGTCGGATGAGTTTAAGTCAGCGGGGCCCGATTGAGATGTTTTGGAGAAGAAAACCAAACTTCTGCATGTAGTTAAAACGACATGAAGTCAGTTAGTTCGAGCGAAGAGATTTTCCTGATTGAGATTGCGATTGAGATCAGATTTGCATAATTATGTTTTAAAATTAGGTTTCAGTTCAGAGTGTGCTTTTAAAACACCTTCAGGAGCAGTAATTATCCAAGAAAAGACTGAAGAATGAGCCGCTAAACTAACCTCAAGTTTACTAATCCCCCCATAAATACACATGATGTTTTGCTGTTTGTAGTAGACATGTTATAACCTAAAACATTACAGCATCTGCAGCATCTGCGATTTGGTAACCGTGCCAATTCAAGTAGCAATTTGGATTTGATTGCAACATAATGTGGAAAATCTATTGTAAAAAAAAAGATTGCTTGATGGATTGTGATGGTTTATCAGCTTGACCAGCCTGGACTGTGAGATCTTTGGTAAAGATCTACCATTTTAAACTGTTAAGCAACAATTTCTCCTGTCTCACCAAAAAATAAATAGTTGCTTTGTACTGTGAGATATGTAGTCTGGGCCCCCGGGAGTCCATGTGAGTGTGATGGATTAACCAATCAGAGAAACGCACATTTGTTTGTGTCAAAACAAACAAATACGGCTTCTTATGAGGAAAAGTGGGCCGGAAAAACATTACAAACTCGTCATCAATCATCATCATTTTGTTGTAAACGGCGGATGACCAATGAGCTCGTTCGTGTAGACGTCACTGACATAAACAAACCTGATTGCACGGCTCTGTTTGAGTTTGGCCTGAGTGGACGAGGGGGTCTCGCACTGAGGGAGCTTTTGTGCAGAACCCTCGGCTATATTCGCCCGCCGTCTCGTGCGTCTGTAATCACAGTGAGTTCACCAGAGGAGCTGACCCGACGTGCCCCTCCTGACAGGCTTCACCTCCGCAGCAGACACTGACCCTACACTTACCCCTCTTCCACCCGCCCCGCGCTGTCTCATACCGTCTCCTGCTGTCACACCGAGTCCGCACAGTGTCAGCAGTGTCACACAACGGGACGTCCCACTGGCCTGAGTCGGAGCCACGGACCACTGCTGCTGACGCGGGCTTTTCTTCGTCAGGAGAATTTAGCATTTTTGTTAACCCAGCGAAAGACGTTATTTTATTGTATTTTGCTGAGTCGAGATGAACCACTAATGACGCTCGCTTCCACAGCAGAGCGGTGTTTCCCAACCAGAGGGGCATCTTTAAGCATGTTTTGTAGGATGATTTGGATGTAAATAAAAGTTCAAACGAGAACCAGAAATAGCAATAATTGTACCTGCAGTAGTAAGAAATAAATGGCTGTGGTACTCAGAATATGAGGTTTACTCAAGGTACTCAAGACAAAAAAGGTCAAGAGTGGGCCTGCAAGGATTGTTCTTAATAATCATAACTAGTTGAAAATAATCGTTATCATATTTTGATCACTTTTGGACGATATAAACTGTAAAACGCATGACAAAATACCATTTATCACAAAGACAGCCATGTCAAAAAAGAGGTCAAAAAAGAAAATCTAAGTTCAAATTTTCATCAACAATACGCTTTGTGAATATTTTCCATTTAGATTTAGATCTCATTTCAACCATTATTGATTAAAAATGTATTGGGGAAAAAAAAGACAAATCGTAAAAATAATAGCGTTTTTTTTGTTTTTTTTTAATGTAGTCCCTTTGTATTACCTTTACTCAGCCTGTTGCCGTGAGCGACCGAGGGAACAACAAAGACTGATTGGCTAGTGCTCTTGCCTCACAACGAGAGGGTTCTGGGTTCGACTCCTGGGCCTTTCTGTGCTCAGTTTGCATCTTTCTCTCCATGAAATCCCCCAGGTGATCCCACCGGCTTTGAAAGATGGGTCAAATGCAGAGGACAACTTTCCCTACAGGGACAACTGCCCTTCTGTGCCAGCGGCCTCTCAAAAACACAACCGCGCCAACATGTTATTTGTGAATCAGCCTATTATCACGACTCTGCTGATAATAGGCTCCGCCCTGAACAAATGACTCCTACAGCCGCTAAACTACTCACTAAACCATGAGAACAGCCATTACCATTCGTCTTTAGTGGATTTCTTGTAACTGGTTTTGATCCTCATCCATAATCTAATGAGTAAGAACAGTTTTACATCACTATTTTTTACAAAGCTAACATGTTCACTGTCCAAACGTTCCACTTTTCCCGCCGTGATAATTCCGCTCCTTGTGCCATTGTCGCCTGGTTCATCTCTCGCTGTCACAGTTGAGGTCAGTGGCCTTTCGGCTCCTCTCATGTTTCCAAACAACATTGTGTTGCTAATTTTAACTACAGCGCTTACTCTGATAATGGAGGTGAGTCGTAACATCATGGCGCTCAACCTCTGGCCCGACAGGCAGTTTACTGTGTCATTATCAGCCCGCCCTGGTTACATATTGACTTTAGGCCTATCTGGACTCGTTTTATTGCAGTTTTAGTGAGCGTGTGTAAATATAGGCATGCAGTCAAGCTCTGAATTTAAATATGCCAGCCAGCACTTTGACTCTGATGGAAATGTGTTATCTGACTTTAGAAAATGTGTGTATATCGGCCTTATTCCCATTTTCCTGCTCTAAAAGTTCGTTAAAATAAAACTTAAAAAATGGCCAAAAATCTAACGATCGCATTAACTAGTTTCAGGTGAGACCATGTAAATGCAGAACATACATTTTATTACTAGAACTGTCCGATATAGCTTCCATACATGTTCCTTGTCTTGTTTTTAGAATATATCTTCTCCTAAAGCTGTGCGTGTGACGGGATATTCATGCACGTGATCATTTTAAATATTCCACCTTTTACGGCATTTGAAAATCACCCCGACTTGAATGTGATTTTTTTTTAACCTTTATTCCAGAAACATCTAAATCATTGTTCACCTAAAATCAAACCAATCAACCCGTAAATGAAAAGGAACAATCGGGGAGAAAAATCGCTGTTGTATGGTGGTATCAGCCGTCCATTTGTCTTCTAATAGTGAACATGATGGCGGCAGAAGTAAGTATTTATGTGCCTGTTTGTTATTTACGCCGGACCCTCGGTACTAAAGGCTTTGGCACGTCGTTCGAGCGGTTAAGTTACAGACTGCCGGAGATGTATTTGACCAACGCGGCGCATAATTACTCGTAAATCGCTCAAGACCACTGCGGCGTCCGGGAAAAACAGTCTCCTTGCGGATTCTTTACGCCGACCTGTGCCTCCTTTGGGTTTCCGAACCAATGTAAAGAAGTCTGATCGTGAACCAAAGAAAGGACTTTGCTTGGGTTTATGTCCGTGTGTCCAACCAGCGATTGTTCTTAACCAAGTCGCCCGTCTGCCTTCAGCCGCACCATGTCAATAAAAGGCACCATTACAGGAAATAAATAATGAATAAATGCGAAGTGCATTAGCTAATGAGTTATGTGGCGATTGTTTCAAAGTGCATTTTAAGTCAACCACAAGTTCAACACACATCCGTCCACAGAATAAAACGCTCGACTCGCTCTCGTGGTAATGCGATGAGATTTGGGAGAAATTGGTGATAAAAGGCGAGTTCGGATGGATTAAAACGACATTGAGAGCTCCGGGCGAAAACAGCAGGGCCAAGTGCATACAATAAACATTCAGGCTTCGTTTTGACAAATATTAAATTCATCTCCCGGGTAATTTATTTTAAAAAGGCCTAGAAGAAAGTAAACATGTCCAAGTCAAACGCTGATAGCAACTGGGACGTTGACACAAAAGTTTTACAATAATGGCTACGCTTTTTATGTTCCCATTTTGTGTTTTGGTTCAAAAAGAAACTTGAATGAGCTCCTCACTTTGGGTTGCCAGATCCTGTAACTGAATCCAGTTTCTAAACAAGCTAAAAAAAAAAAAAAAAAAGGCTCATGAATCATTCTGGAGGTTCCGGTCTAAAACACGGGCCCCGGCCTGACCGAAAACGGAGACGAAGTAAACGTAAACTGAAGTCGCTATAGTAACCATGCTCGGCACAAACCTAATTTTCGAGATTCGTTTTGATCTCATTTACTGTCGGAATATGAACGGTTCGACTGATGAACGGCCCAAAGCCCGTCAAAGTTATGTGTTCGAACTTTTTCAACTGCAGAGCAAACGGAGTGAAGTCTGTCTTCAGAAGTGGGACGAATAAACGATAACTCCGATCGAGCACTAAACACAAAATAGACACGTTTAAAAATAAAGAAAAACGGGCCAAATTGGGCATCGACAGACTGCATACTCTCGCCATTAAGGAAATTGTTTGGGAGTTATCAATATCAATGAAGTGAAGGGTTGGCTCTGCAGTGTGTGTAATGCTACGCCGCAGTTAATAATCCCATCACTCTCCTCTTTCACTGAGCTCAACTTTAAAGATGCGTTGTGTTGCCTCCCTCTGATATTCAGCATCAACAAACCCGATTGATTTCAGACCTCTTGTTACCTGGATCTCACTCTGTTCTGCAGCATTGTTAGGGGCTAATCACAGCACACAAAGAGCTGTCCCTTCCCGTCCGCGTATAGAAAAGTCAGACCGCCAATCTTCTGTTGCACTTTGTTGTATTCTGTTCTTTCAGTCGCAGCATTGAAGCCGGTATCCTAATTACCTTGGCGGCCCACTTGACCACATTTAAGTCCTACGCAGACGCCGGTGCACTGGTTATGGATTCTCGTTCATCTTTATGCATTGGACGGTAATGTTTTGGCTCGAAGCGCGAATGACAGGTTTCTACCATTTTCTCATTTCGACTTCATTTGGCAGTATTTATACCGGCCGCGCATATAAATGATAGTTTTACACCGATCGAGTTGGTGTTAGCGGAGAAAGCCGTGAGAAATCTGTAGAAAATGACAGGAAGTGACGTCACGCGAGGGTCTTTCCAGTCTAGTCCGGCATAGTCAAGCTTATGCATAAGTTACACAAAATAAACAACTTTTTTGGCATTCTAAACTTTAATTCAACTAAATAAAATCACTCTCATATATTGTTATTTGCAGAGTAAAAATACTTCTGAGTTTTGGCCCAGTGTTTGCTGGGTAATATGCTCGTGTGATGTCATCGATTATAAACAGGAAGTGAAAAAATTATACACCTAAAAATGAGCAAAAATGATGAAAATTCTAAATATATATATCTTATCTCCCTTTTAGTTCAATGAGTGGTCCAACCTGTCATAGGCGCTTTAACTCTAGTGCGGGGGAGGTTTGATCCCTGCTTCAATCGAACTGCAGTTGTATCCATAAGCAAGACACTTCAGCCATATGGATGTGTTCTTTGTGACTGAAACTGTGGCCTCAGTTTGATCCGGGCTTTTTTTTTTCTTTTTTTTTTGATTCTCTCTGTCTTTTTCCATCGTTCAAAGACATGCAGGTGTTTGATGACCTGGTGATGCGAAATTGCTTCCTATGAATTCATGAATGAATGATTGGTTGTTGTTTTTTTTTGTTTGTTTTTGTCTCCGTGTCTGTCACTCCCGCTGTCGTCAGCCACGGAAAAGTAAAGAAAAGGCTCGATACGTTGCACATTGATCATGGAAATCCCTACGTTCTGTTTAGACAATAGCTATGTTGTCTGAAAAGGCTGCATTTTGTCCTATTCAGGTCATTTTTGTCAGCGTCGGTACTTGTTCAAAGGAGTTCGTTTTTGATACTCGCACTCAAGCATCGATTAGTGTCCGGGTATTGATTTTTTGACAACTCTCGATGCCACAATATTTTCCAATGATAGTCTCGGATCAATTTACTTTCAGTGTTCATGCCATAACCTGTGCGAACCTGTCCAAACCCAGGATAAATGTAGAAGGTTTGGCCAGCAAGAGCATCCGGAGTACAAATAAATAAAGCATAAAATGAAGAAACAATTGAAGCATCCAAATTGCCAAAATAGTCTCCCATTGACCAAAAGTTGCCAGATAAAACAAAGACACGAAGAAGGGAAAAGGTGAAGTTTAAACATGAATTAGTCACAAACAAATAACTCAAACATAATGCTGTTCAGTGTGTGATGTGTCTTCTTCATAGATCTTGGAGAAAGAAAGTAGAGCCGCGCAGCAGTAACAAAGTGACAGCTCATTTCAAAAACATAGATGCGTTTTTGAAGCCAATTATTTTTGCTTTTATCGTTACACACACATGCATTGACAGAACGGGGTCCGTATTGTATTCGGGAATCAGAAAAGTGCGCCGCCAGAGTCAAGCGTGGATTAAAGCAGGCGTGGGGATGCTGGTTTACGGGGGTCAGATCGTGTGGCTCCGCAGGTCCCTCTTGTCCAGTCACTTCGAGTGTGGCCAGATCGGGGTGACTGACTTTGAATTTGAGGTGAGGGAAAGTAGTCACCTTGGCAACGGTGCTACGCTTCGGATGTCATTTCAAGTTGAATTCAGTCGGTAAAATGAATGACTTTCTGGTGAGTTGTTGTATTGGGGTTCATGGCAGAAGAGTTTTGCTAAGTACTTAGTTTGCTCAAAATGAAGTTGAGTGTGTAAATTTTGCTTCTTGATAGATTAAAGCTGCACTGTGCAATATTTCTGCTCGTCTCCATGGAGGTTATTGCTTTGCCTGAAATGTCCCACGGCATAAATTAAGTATCTGAATCATTCCATTCATTTCAATGTAGAAGAGCTGCGCAGTCGCTCACTGCTCAACAACTGCACGATCAAACGCCAACGTAAGTAAACACATTGTGCCAAAGACAGACACGGACACATGGAGAAGAACAAAGTGGTCGAACGGGCCAGGGGGGTATAGTTGTTCAAGAAGGCTAACGTTAGCTGCGGGCTGAATGCTACCGCGATGCTAGCACAGCATTTTTATTTTTATTATAACCTCCGTAAAGACTCAGTTATGACTCGACTTGTGCTTAAAATACAGACAATTCACCAGGAAACTTAATAGAAGAGTGAAAAAGTTGCATTTCCACACCAGACCACGCCCCCTGATATTAATAATATCGCTTTTTTCTAGCTTTTTTTTTTTTTTTAACATTAAAAAAACTAATGTAAAACAAACACGCAAATGAATACATAAATGAATGAATGGCATCCAAAGAAAAGAGGGGTTAAAGCATTCAAAATAGTCCAAAATAAAAGTCCCATTTAGTGCATTGTTTTGTTTATTGAATTTGGCCATTTACAGTCCCGATGCGATTTTTTTGGGCGTGTCTGTCGTTTTTGATCGTTGGAGCAGTTTGTGACCTCCTTTTTTGTTCTCATGCCATTGTATCTAAGGCATCAAATCAACCTAACCTGTATTTATTGATATACTGGTGTTTTTATTGTTAAAACACAGTGAAAAACATACATTCTCACTGTGAGCAGCCTCGACTTTCCATAAATCTGACCCGTAACTTGGCTTTATGGAAAGGTTTAATGGCGTACTGTCGAATATTCCACATAAGGCAATAACTAGACTGCGTACTCTCCAACGGAAAAGTTACATAGTGCACATTATAGGATAGTGCTTTAGAAATCGGACAAATACTAAAGCTATGACAACTTTTTGCTCTTGCAACTTTATGCATTGATCCTGGTTTTAGTCCTAGTTTTAGCCCTGGTTTTCTATCTTTAGTCCTTGTTATTCGTCATCTGGCATAATTGCGATACGTTCTGCAAATTGACCAAAGTCTAATTAGAATGCAAATATGTGTGGTTAATTTCCGCTGCACACTTTTAATGGGCACTAGATTAAGCTAAAAGTAATTAAATGGTAGTTTGTTGTGTGGGTTTTTGGCCCTCCTCGGTTGAGCCTCTTTGGCGCTTCCTAAACTTTTTGACCTGTTGAAATGAAGCGATGACCCGTTCTCAAAGACTTTTCTCTCACAGATTGTTTCTCTGCGGTTTGTGGAGGTCATGGAGGGGTCACGGAGGGAAAGCGAAAGATGTTCCAAAAGGTCTACCATAAAAACCACAATTCTTAAAGTTTGACATCTTTATTGGCTGTAGTTGTGGGCAAGAAATGTACTAAAAGTTGCTTGTTTTGCGTATGGATGAAGGTTGATTTTCTTGAATAGATTGTGGTCATAAAGTAAAACAATCACGTTATTTTCAGAGTTTTCATTACATTTTCGTCCTTTGATAGGCTATTTATTAAAAAAAAAATTTTTGGGGGGGGGCAAAATATTGAATTATGGATAATATTCTGTTGTTTTGAAGATTTTTTTGAATATAAGGTATGACATTTATGATTGAAAATTTAATCAAAATGCTGCAAAAAGAGCAAAAATGCTGTAATCTTCCAAACAGTCAAGGGTATAAAGTGATATTTCTGCACATTTGTAGGTAGTATTATTTTGTATTTGTCCAACACATAGACTAATGAAATTGAGCTAATTTATATATTCATTGCCAGGGGTGGAAAGTAACTAATTACAAATACTCACGTTATTGTAATGGTACTTTTTGGAATAGATTTCTAAACCTTTACTTGTATTTGAAATTGAGAATAATTCTAGCGTGTAATTTAACTTCATTACATTTAAATCATGTACTTACTGTACAAGTCCCAATGCTCTTTGACGGATCATGTTTTGTATACAATTCTGATCCAAAATGCTTCCAAATTTGCGTAAAAATGTAACTAGTATTGTTTTTCATGCGCATCATTGAGTGTCCAAAAAAGTGCTGTATAAGACCAATTAATTATTATTTCCACCACTGCGCATTGCCCACTTATACATACAGAGATCTTGGGGACTTCTGATGAAACCATAATGTTAAATATCATTAGTTTGACTTTCTATAGCTTTACTAAAAGAAGACAATTTCATCTTTTCGGATAATGAGCTGGACTTGTTTGGTTACAGTTCATTTCTAATTTACCCAATAATCAGAAATCGTTCAAACCCAGGTGTCGCTGACGCCGAATGTATTTATTACAGACATCAATTTATTTGTCGTTCTCTCAAAGTCACAAATTGCTCCTGTCTTGAAGTCGATGTTTCATGACTCCAGAGGCTGTAAATGGCGTTCAGAATGAAACCGCTTTTAAGGTTAACTTCTTCAGACTCATTTGCCTGATGTATTCTTTTGGGACAGAGATCAGATGGCCCTGTTGTCCGCACTGTTCCCATGACGCCTCAGTCCCAAAGACACATCTGCTCCTCTCCGCTCGCCCCTCCCTCTCCTCTGTCCTCTGTCCCATAAGCCCCTGCGCCACCACAAACTACTCGCCGTCTTCAGTTTGACTTTGAAAACTGTCGTATTTGCATAACATTAACACACATATATAAGCAAGAACGTTTTAAATAATTGATTAAATAAACCTCAAATTGACACTTATTTATATTGTACTTGTAGGCAGTTGTGCATTTAATTATGATTATGGCATAATGTGTGATGCCATTAAAAAAAATAATCATCGAATTAATAACTAAATAAATGAATAAAACATGCTACCATACACCATATAGTGTCTGTTTTTGGATTGATTGCTGAAGCAGACCGTGAGATAAAAGTATTATCTAACAATTGGAAAACTGATTCTATGACAAACAAAAGCAGCACATTTTGCCTGTTGTGTGGTGTTGTGTGTAACAGTGTTGTGTGTAACAGTGTTGTGTGTAACAGTGTTGTGTGTAACAGTCTCAGAGTAACACCACAGGGCGACAGACACAAACACAAGTGGTGGTGATTGTGGTTAAACTGCTGCGGAAATGTGGCTTTAGTGCGGCCCGGTGGCTGAGTGGTTAAGGTACAGCACACATATGCCGGCCGCAACGTCGTGAGTTTAATTCCTGACTTTATTTACTGCATGCCCTCCCTTCTCTCTCATCCCCATTTCATTCTCATCCGTCCTGTCCAATGCACTGTGTAACTTTTCTGTTGAGATGCTATATTAAGCAAGGTGGCCTCTCCACAGATCTGCTCTGTAACTTGTTTCCATGACAAGTCCAATGCTATACTGTGGAACATGCTTCTCTGACAGTTGGTTTTACGTGCTCTCGTGTGCACAACAATTTCTCCTCGAGGCAGCAAAGGTTTTCATTTGTTCATTCATGCAGGCAACACAGTAACATCTCCATGGAAATGAGCAGGTGACATACCCGCCACCAGAAAAGTTACATAGTGCACCTTTAAATGCCAGAGTTTGTTCATTGTTCATTGTTCATTTATTTTTCATGCCTCCTTGTTTCGATAAACGGTCACCCCTCTTTCTCAGGGGTCTGTTTGTCCTGAACCTCTGGAGCCTTTGTGAAGCTGAGACTCGGTAGTTTTGGACTCTGATGTCTGTTTTACTCTAATTATAAGTAGAAACAGCGCTGCACAGAGGAATTCAGAGAAAACCCGCCTAGATGTTCTTAGTTAAATATATGAATGAGTAAAGCTGGTGTCTGGAGGTCTGATCGACACTAAAATGACTATTTGTTGGGTTTTGACAATTTTCTTTTAAAAGCTGAAGGTAAATTCACAAAAAAATGTGTTTTAGGGACTTATAATAAAGAAAAAATGTCCAGGCAGAATCCATATGAAAGTATTTAGGGTATTTTTTTATTTGTGGGTTTGGAGAACAACTGAATTGACGCTTCCCAGAATGATTGATTTGACTGGAAATAAGTGGGTTACAGCTTTATTTTTAAGTACAGCATCTCAAGCAGCTTGAGAGTTTTCTTTTATAAGATGGTGGACAAAATGGAATAAATAAAGAACAAAGTCTGCGCGTGGGACGCCCTAAGCATAAGGGGTTTTAAGTCAAATGTTACTCTGCACTGGAGCACTAATTTCATCAAATAGATAATTACTTGATTGGATTTTAATTGATTTAATGATTTAATTGAGTAGTATTTCTTTGCTTGTATGTGAAGGTGAATGGTTTTCTATTAAAATGCAATCAGTAATATTTAAATTGGATTAATTAGATTTCAAATGAAGATACTTTCAGCCCACATGAATAGTGAACTGAAAAGTCACTGTGAAACTAATGAAAGGGTGGTTTTCTTAGTAAACATCATGTCTAAGTTCAGGGGTAAACGCATCGTCTCTCATAAATAGAGAATAAAGACACACAACAATAAAATCAATCATTTGAACACCCTTTTTTGTTTGCAATTAATACATGTAAATGCAGATATTTATTATGTGCAACGTTGAATTAAGAACATATTAGTGTTGACTTTAATGAGTTTCCGACCGTGATTTTGGATATTCTATTCGTGTATCATGTCACAATTTTTCATACAAATATTTTATGTAAAATGTACTTATAATATCGTTCATATAATTTGAATAGCAAAAGGCAAACACACACAAAAATATTATCTTTAAAGAGTAGGAGGAAGCTTTACTCTAAAACTTAAAGCAATGACATCATAGATTAAAACGGGCCACATTTCATCATGTAACTCACTCCTCTGATCAAACACGTAAACACATAACGTACCACTTCTCTCTGCCGCTCACAGGTGTCCAAAGCGGCGGCCGACCTGATGGCCTACTGCGACGCCCACATACGCGAGGACCCCCTGATCGTCCCCGTGCCAGCGTCGGAGAACCCCTTCAGGGAGAAGAAGTTCTTCTGCAGCATCCTCTGATGGGCCGCCTCAGTCCGGGAGGTCCCGCGGTGCTCCTCTGCCGTCACCACACCTGAAGCCACTGGCCTTTTCGGCGTTGAGATGGGTTGAACCAGGCGGACTGTGTGTGTTGTTGCGCGGCTCTGTCCCGGTGGCTGAAGGGTTTTTTGGGGGGGAGTCGGCTACCCAACCTGGCAACCCGTATGAGCGTACCATGTCTTGTTAAATAGGTTTGTTAATGCTTTGTATTAGAGAAGCCTTGCTCAGTGCTTAATGAGAAGATGTTTTTGTTTACTTTTTTTCTTGTGCTAGATTTTGCCTCAGGACTCACAAATTTGCCCAAATGTCTTTAAATATTGAATTCCTTTTCGTTTATCTGCGTACGATTCAATATCTGCCCTTGAGTTTAAAAAAATAATAATAAAGCTCTTTTACCATTGCTTATCTGCATTCAAGCCACGAAATTCTAAAGTGCTGCAGCAATATGACACTTCATAATTGGTGTTTTTGAAAATTAACCTCCAAAGTTATTGATAATTAACCTTCTCACTTTAGTAAAACAAGCAGTCAGATTCAATCAGATCAATGTCATAACGTAACTGTACATCATTTCATAAATTCTGATGAGGAAACGTTGCAATTAAAAAAAACAACCCTAATTCCTCTAATTATTGATTCATACAATTTATCAACCATTTTAACCGTCTCCCTTTGTCTATAAGGTTTAGCCATATCAGACTGAGATGAGAGTTTTGCCTTTTTCTAAGTTCGTCTATCCACATTTTTAATCTCACCATTTCACACTTTCCGCACTTTTGTTTTGCAGATACATGAAAATTAATAGACTTTTCTTTTGCTTATCATTTCGTGAACAACCTTGTGACTCAAACGTATCAACTAATCTTCAGTCCCATACGCGTCTTTGCTCAAAGGATAAAGTCATATCAGAAAATGTTGTAACATTAGGGGGAGATTGCAGATAGCTCGGCCAATATAATTAAAGAGTTAGTACGGACAACTACTTTTGAATTTGACTTGTTTATTTACCTATTTGATCTTACAAATGTCCCCAAAGCCCTAAAACTGTGTCCACAATAAAGAATTTGTTGATAAATAGTAATAAACATCAAATAAATCAATACCGGTAATGGAGATGCTAAATTGACAGCCAATTTTCTCACTTAAAGGTGCACTGTGTAACTTTTCTGGAGGGCTGTCCGCCATCTGCTTTTCTGCTGCTTTGCCTGAATATTCCACAGTGTGTCATTAAATATATCTTTCGAGCATTTTATTTAATTACAGGTATTTTCATTGCTCAAAAATCCCTTGAAAAAGAAGACATATTGTACAAATTCAACTTTAATGAGCTGTTAACCTTGTAAGTAACAGTGTTTCCTCATCGTTAGATCACTCAAAGTTGTATTTTAATTGATTAACGAGCAATCCTGTATTGTCCGGCAACTGAATGCACCTACCCCCTATCCCCGCCCACATCCTGTACTTAGTTGGGATTATTTGAAAAGTTAAGACACAAGTGACACATGTAGAGCTCTAAAATGGCACATGCCCATTTTTCAACCACAAATATGAAAATCCAGCCCTTGCCACGTAAAATGTCCCTTTGAAGAGGCGGGGCTTATCAGTTCTGCAGTTTTGAACAGGAAGTCAATGGACCTGTTCTTATTATTGAGCTTTTTAAAATCGAAATAGTAGTTTACAGTTAATAAAATGTAAACTGACCATCTATTCATGTTATAGTTCAATGCTACGTACCTGAAAAAAGCACAATATGTCTCCTTTAATGCCATACAGTGGCGCATTCTTGACAAAGCATGGAAACAATCAAGTCACGCAGTGCACCTTTCAATCTAAATATTTCTGAATCCCTACATTAGAACACAAATATGGCATAAAAAAAACAAACAACTAAAATAAACTCCAAAACAGCCTCTGTTCCTGGTTCTTTTCCGCGGGCATGTCTCCTGAGCTCTCTTGCCTGTCCTATCGAGTGAATGGCATGGCCTTTGACTTTAATGCCAAACCACAGGCCTGCATGTTTCTGCTCCTCCTCCAGCCGCCCCATGCGTTTCCAATGGGACCGCTGTTTTTGTCTATGTACAGTATGTTACAGTGCCAATGTCTGGGAGAGCAGTGTCTATAGACTCAGCGCTCAGACTTCTATCATTTCTCCTTTTTGTTGAATTTTGGAAGAAAAAGCACACGGTCAAATCCCCTTTTCCTTTAAATGTTAGATATATTATTATTATTATTCTAGCGTTTGCTAATTTTTACAATGAATTGTTATGATCGTTCTTATCATTATTGTTATTCTGAGTAGTAATATTGACTATTTGTTGCGCAGCACTGACAGCTACATGACGTGTTGTGCTACGAGCTTGTATGATACTTAGGACGAGACATATTTATAAATACATGCAATTATTGATACTATCTGATATTTTTAAAAAACAGTGGTAAGGGTCGGTTTGTGTAACGTGGAATGAGATCTGGGCGTTCTGAAGGGAAATCTCCTCATGGCACTTGAAAAGCCATTACTGGACGGCTGCGTTCACACTGACAGCAAACGTGGCTCCAGTTCGACCTTGTTCAAACAAATATGAACCATGCAAGGCTAATAATAGGGTACATTTGGGCTATTGAAACATGTTACCATAGTTATTTGACTGATTGGTGGGTTCTAGCTTGCAGTTGGAGTCATGTTCTGTATGAAAGGTATGAAAGGCCTTTTATTTTTACACATAAATAGCACTTAGTCCACTGTCTGACTGCTATTAACCCCCATTTCCGTTGTGATTTCCTATTCAGGGTCAAGCGGGACTTTAATTTATTTCAGTGGTGCACTAAAGAAAAGTAAAGTGAATGCATCTGAAAGCACCTCTTCTCTGGGTGGCTTGAAAACAACTTTATAGTCTATAAATCTATCTTATTTGCAAGATCGACAGCCCTTTGCAAAGTAATACAACCGGAAGGAAGCGGTATAGTTTAATAACTATTGAAAAAAGTGGACAGAAACACAGACTTTAAACAAGATAACAGTATTTATTCCGAATTTACTCAATGTTCCAGCCGTAATTCTCTTTTTCTTTCATAATATGTAAAAAAAAAAAGCCATTCCCAAACATCAGAAAATCCAATGTAACATTTAAATTCAAAGTCAATTCAAGGTATCAAAATTCATACTCACAAAAATGCAGTCCTGATTCACTTCACAAAATCTTGCCTCTGATACAAAAGATAGCAAAAGAATCATTACTGACGCCTTGTGGTTGCGCGTAGAGCGTTTCTCCGGCTCAGATTATATTCACCTTCATCAGAACTGGTCATTTGATTAATGATGTGTGCAGACCAGGAGAGGTGGATAAAATACCTGAAACACAAGGTCTGAGGAAGGACCATCTGCGTCATTGTTTAAGCTCATTACAATTACAAATACACACAAATATTATAATACTTAAAGGTCAAAAACATGATATAAAACAATGTCCACATGATATAAAAGTGTGATGTTCCTGGGCCCTTGTGCCTGCAGTGTGGACGCAGCCTCGGCTCACTGGTCTGTGTTTCCTGAGAGAAAACAGAGCTCTGACCTCCACATGAAGACGGTGCCAAATGAGAAACTTAATGCCTACAGATGAATATTGCATGGATTTATTTCTATCTATAACAGAGACTATATGGTGGTGGGGTGTCGACTTCTGGGTGCTACACTGGACATATCCTCGCCGGAGTCCCAGTGCAGTGTGTAATGGGTAATGTTATTATTGTTTTGAGGGATAAAACAGCATTTAAATATCGCAGGCTTTGTAAATCCTCCGACGGATCAAATCAAATGAATTAAAGGAAACAGCAACCCACTTCTGTCTGTATTGACTTTTTTTTATTATGGAAAGTGAGTGCGTGCGCTCTTCTGTGTGTTTAAGCTACACTTAAAGGTGCACTGCGTAACTTTTCTGCTTGTCTCCATGGGGGTTTTATTGTTTTTGGCGCGTTTGGATCGCCTAAAAATACATAGCAAAAAATATTTCTAGATGAGTTCAAATGTTCAAATCATGATTTAAGATGTTTTGACATGTTTAATATCTATTCATGTGATGGCCCTAGACCTAGATTATTTTACTGTTTCTTCTTACTTCAAGCCAATTCATTCAGAAATGCCTTGAAACCAGTGAGATATTTTATGTCACACAAGAAATTAAATCCCATCTTGTCAAAACTGCTCAAATCTACATAAAAAAAAGTCAGAATCCCAGTCATTTTATGCAAGGCTATTCCCTTTTTGCAGTGATACTTTGAAAATCATGCAGGACGCCTCCCTCCACAGATGCTACCTGTAACTTATGGCGGCGCCTCCTACTTGTTACCATGGAGGCAGCTCAGTTTAGTGCCTTGAAAATATTCTTGGAAAAGCAGTAACATGCCCACAGAGACAAGCAGGTGGTCTGGCCCTGACCAGAAAAGTGACGCGTCGCAAACACTACATGAGGACTAAAGCGGGACACGGACAATCCTAAATGTAAGACACAAAAGTGTAACAATTTGAATTTAACCTGAATAAGAATGGAAAAAGGCCTTTGACTGATATAATCCACTTTATTTCCTTTGGACATTTGGATCAGACTTGGGGAGACTTTGCCCTCTCTGTGTTCGGCCCTAAGCTCTGAAACACTTTAAGTCTCTCGTCTTAATTTAGTCTCTGGCTTTTATTGATTTCATTTTATTGTTTCAAACCATTTTATTGTATTAGATCAACTTGAATGCTTTTTGTTTATTTAGTTTCAGTTGCAATTTGTTATTTCATTTAGTTTTGTTGTGCAGCTTTGGAAACTTTATAAAATGTGCTACATACAATCAGCATATACTTGACATGAATGATAGACTTTATTGAACATATTCCTATTTAGTTCTCATTACATTTTCTTGAATGTTTCATGAAGTTATTACAATTATATCACACCTAATATTTCCAAATTACAGGGCCATATAGACCACATAATTATAAAAGTATTCAAACTGCTGCATGCAGTGTGTTTTGTGTGCGCTGGAGACCTCCTGTGGCTGAACTCCACATCTGTCACACACGTACAAGTTTAACCCAGGGATTAGCATTGGTATAAACATTAGCACAGCATTTGTAGACAAAAAGCAAACATGTACGAGCGTAGAACAACTGCGGGTTGTTTTGATAGGCAGTGATCATATTAACATGGAAATGGAGTGTCGCTGTTATTTGGTGAAAGCGGTGGAGCGTGTGCTGACAGCCTCACCTGGGAGTAAACCTGAATCAGAGCTTAGTCGAGTCTGACAGCACACCAACACTGTTCATAATGTGTTTCTGTCACAATGACTCTGAATAAATACAGATTATGGACTGTGTATTGAATAAAAAGGAGATAGACCAGGAGTGTCCAAACTTTTTGCATATCAAAACACAGTGTAAATCATATGTACAGGTAATAACGTGAGGTTTGACCCAGTGACCACACCGTTTAAGGCTTTGGACCAACATGATGTGTCACACCAAAACAATGGTTATGATTGTGGAGGTTTTCTAAACTTGTTGTTGAATAATTTTAACTTTACAATTTAAATAAAATTGTAAAATTAGAATAATAATTATGTCCATTTTAGAAGCAACTTTTAGTCATTTTACTTCAATTTATAGTCCAAAAAGACATCTAAATGTAAAGCACTTTTTATCGAGCCTTTCTGTGTGGACTTGTCATGTTTCTCCCCGTGTCTGGGTGGGTTTCCTCCGGGCTCCGCTTTCCCCCATCAACCACAAACGCACAGTCGGTCAAATCCTCCAGCTACGGCAGTCAAGACCAAGACCAGCACAAAGATCTGGAGATGGGTCCCCGGGAGCTGCAGCGACCACTGCTCCTGAGGCCAGGCATTAACAGATAAGTCAAATGCAGAGGACACATTTTCCTTGGGGACAATAAAGTGTACCTTAACTGTATTGAGGAATAACGACATGCTAATGAAAGAAAATGAAAGGTTGTTTGGTCATGATCTTTATAATCGTTGTATTTTTCACAATAATCGTAACATTAAAATTGGATATCATTGTGACATCCCAACTTGCTGTGAAAAATATTGCTTATGGTCATTTGGGGCAATTCAGAAACCCTGAAGTCCAACAAAAATTGGTCTTCGGCCACACATTTTCATGTCCATCTGGTTAACGTAACAAACAACATAACCTTTTCATCATGTTCACTACAGATGACACGCGCCGTTTTAAATGCAGCAAGCTTGGTTTTCCCTCTTCACTTATACTTGTTATTTAAACTTATTTGCTTTTCAATTTTTTTGTCCTGATTTGATTATCCAATGTGTTTTCTTTATAGGTTTTCATCCGTTCCCGTGAGGAGCAAGACGACAGTGGACAAAGATTATTTCATAACTTATATTCCACGGAGGAACTGAAAGCTGCACAGTGTAACTTTCCCGAGAGAGGGTGCACCTCAAGCTTGTTTTGTCTGGAATGTTAATTCTCCATAGAAACTGGCAGGTGAAGAGACCAAACCGTAACGGAAAAAGTTACAGCTCAGATCTGTGGACAGGTGACGCTGTTTACAGAACACACGTTTTTGTAATTGTTTTTGAGCAATAAAATCCCTTGTAATGGAATACATTCTAGATGGATATACATTTCATGCAAAGGGCTACTACAAAACATGCAAGCAAGGCCATAACATCTCCATGGAGACAAGCAAATTACATATAGCACTTTAAGCAGCATCAGGGGCAGATCCTTTCTCTGTGCATTTGCTTGTCCTACAGAGGGTTTTCTCTCCACGTGTGAAAAATATTGTGACTCTATATTATCCCCAGTGAATGAATCGCACAACGATGCCTCTCATGATCCCAACAGGAATAAGCAAAATAGAATTAATAATGATAGGAAAAAAATATTATCTATCATCGGGTCTCAATGGAAATGTCGGCAAAAAGATCAAAAAGACCCAAATTCTCATTATGAAGATAAGCCATTATTTAAATGAGAACATGTTTGTTTTGCATTCGCACTGATCTTGTCATTAATGACTCGATTGCATTATTATCTTCTTTCATTTTAGCTGAGGTTTGTTTGCTGTGATCAGTCAAATGACATGCTTTTATGTAGACTTTACTAATAAATTGTGCCCTGTTTTCAGACCTGTGATGTACTTCAAGTCTGAAATAGGTAGTGTGTATCAGAATCAAAATGAACATCCTTAAACTAAATGTAAAATAGTGACGGTTGTGTAAGTTACAAATTACAAACCTGAAACACATGATGTGCACACGATATATATTTATGAAGTCGTGCATTGGACCTCTGCAGGCAAAGGAAGCAGATGAGATGCAATGCGGTGCAATGCAAGAAACATAAATAAAAACAAACAAAAAAAGTGGGGGAAAAAAGTATTGGATATGCAGAAGCTGACGCCGCAAGAGGAAGTCATAAATATGCTACAAAACAGACTGTTCTTTTCAAATGAAGAATGTGGATCCGCAGCCACGGAAATCTGTGTAATGAGGAGAAAACAATTATGTAATGATCAAGATAAGAAGGCCGTTTTGTGCCGGGGGTATAGAGGTATTAAGATAAAAAAAAGAAAAAGTAAACGTGAACGCGAAATTATGGAGTAAAATAGCGAGGACAGCTGTAAACAAGTCATAGATGTGCAGGTTCTCTCGGATTGTGGCGCTTCTTTCTGCAGTTTTGATCCACCTGCAGAACTGTTCAGTGCGACATTATATCAGCTTGATTGGGTCCAAACGTGCCGAGTTCCATAAACAGCAGAAACACGGACCTCCTGATGAGTTAAAGACACAGCAGGGTTAAAGGTTACATGCTAAGTTTACAAAAGGGTACATGCTAAAGTAAATGAATGGGTACCAATTAATGAAATAATAATAAAAACAACGTCTTTACATTTTCATTGTTACCTCGACATTGTTTATTTTGAAATACGTTAATTATGTAAAAACATCATCCATACAGGAAAATCAGAGAATTCTTAAATTGTTTTTGTGCAGTAAAGTTTAAAACGACTTTGCACAAAACCGGCAGGAGGATAAAAATCTGATAATAAGAACTGGACGTGGAAGTGGAGAAAGTACAGATGTCATCACTGTGCTTTTTTTATGTATCTAAAAGTTGTTTTTGAATGTAAGATCCTAAATTGCGCTGCTAAAATTAACAGGACGTGGAAAAAAACAATAATTGCATAGTTTTTGTGCACTCATTTGGTGCTAGTTTGGCACTCTTGCTGTATATATTGAACTTAACTTACTTTTGTATTCATTGTTTTAAGTCTTTTCTACCTCTGTTATTTGTTTCCCCCCCACACTTCATTCAAAATGCAGAAAGCTCTTAGTTCGATTTATGAACATGTGATAAACTGTTTATTCCTCTCATTCTGTTTACACATTTAAAGTTCTTTGGTCGAAAACTGCTCAGTCCAGCGTTATTTTAATGTGGCAATAAAATGAAAAAATACAGGCCACAGCAGTGCTCACCAAATGTGTGGATCCTATACTAAACTTTATGTGAGCGAAAGTTTTCCAAATCTCATAAAAATATAGCTTTATGCCTGTAAAAAAAAAAGTGATTTAGTTTAGTTTAATGCCTCAACATTTGAGGGCAGTAAGATGTGCAGGAGCTTTGGGCTAAATTTAGATTATTTTAGCATCTGATCTGTTTTTGTGTTGGTGGAAGCATAACCGTACCTCCATCTCATGGCCTTTTTGTAACACATGGCAGCTGATATTATGAGACAAAGCAATTCCTTTTCAAATCAGAAGTTCAACAAAGTGGCACGAAAAAGTAAATTTCAGGTCCTCACTTGGGATTGCAAAGTCTTTTAAAGGTAAGACGGACTATTCATTTGATTTGCAGCGGTACATTGAGGTTTGCCTCTATAGCAGCAAGAAAGAGCCAGGTTATGTGGAAATGTCTGCAGGGAAACACTACTGCAGTTATAGGTGTATAAATTACACTTAGATTGAAGGCGCTCGCCTTTTCTCTCAACAAATGGAAGTTAAGTCGCAGATAGCCTTTTCCAGTTTCCGGATTTGTAAACATTTTATGTGAACAAAATTCACAAACAAGGAATTAGTTCTCAGTGATGTAATGCAGCATAAAACAATAATAATAATAATAACAAAATAATGACTAAATTAGCTATTTTATAAGCAGCTAGAATAAAATTAAATAAAGAAATAGATTCAGTTCTTTGCATAAACTTTTTTCATGCCTTAAAAACTGCAGAACCCCCCATAAAAAACAACAACAACAACAACAACAACAACAACAACAACAACAACAACAACAACAACAACAACAACAACAACAACAACAACAACAACAACAACAACAACATAATACATTTTAAAAATGTGTTTAATTCTATATAAAGTTTTCTTGATTTCGGCTTGTAAAATTCAGGAGTACGACAGCTGACAAACACACACACACACACACACACACACACACACACACACACACACACTTAAACAAACAAACAAACAAACAAACAAACAAACAAACAAACAAACAAACAAAGTACAATATAATTATGTGCACAATTTTCTTCATTACTGAAATACGGCTACTTAAATAAAGAAAGAAATAAATATCATGTTTATTAAAACACAATTCTGAATCAAACTTTCCCCATAACTAAAAAAAACAGTTGCAATTGCAGTTAGAGCGTTCAGGACTGCATTTCCCAGACGGCACCGCGGCAGGATTTCCTGTTCTCCCATTGGTCCGTCTCTCTCGCGGCGGAGGCAGACATGAGGCAGTGCTGAGAGTCCGGGAGCAGAGCTGCTGAAATGAGGCGCTCACACGGAGGAGCTCAGACCGCACACAGGCTCTCACGGGCGGCTACAGAGACGAGGCTCCTCCGGCTCCTCCAGGCTGCTCCCGCCGACCGAAGAGGCTGTCCATGCGGAGGCTAGCGCTCGCTCTGCTGCCCTGTGCCATCGCCCTCCTGGTGCACTTGTGGTTGGTCCAACGACGCTCCGCAGACCCGCTGGACAGCAACACAACCACGGGTACTTTTTCTGCCTCTTTCCTCCAGAACAACTTTGTTTTGCCAACATTAATCTCGCTGGTATTACGCGCAATGCATTGGCTGTGGCTAACTTTACGCGCACGGCTATGGATCTGGCTAACTTTACGCGCTCGGCTTCTTCTGTATTTGGTGTTGTCTGTTGGCGTTTTCGTGTGCGTGGTTGGGGCTGGAAACAGGTAGTTGACTCGCAGACTCTCTCTGTCTTGTCCGGTTGTGCGTGATCGTAGCTGTGTGTGGCGCCTTCTTTTCCAGGCGCTAATGATGAAATGTGACAGTTCAGTAGCGCTGGGCGTTGGTAGGATCAAGTCAAGTTAAGCTCTCTTCTTTTTTCTTTCTTCTTCTTCTTTTTTTTATTTTTTTAAACTGCGCTTCTCCACGGGCTGCTGACTCTTCACCACTTCTCTAGCCCACAAATCATTTCATATTCTTGCAGACGCGTGTATATTTTAGTTTTTTGATCCAAGAAGATATGCCCTTTGATCAATTATGCATCTTGTTTGGCGCTAAGCTATACAGCCAAGTGTTTCTTTTTTTTTTTCCATGTTTCGGACATTTACATATTGGCACGCAACACGTTTAATAATTGAGGTTTTGCTCATTGTCCGTTATGTTTAATTATCTGGGTTACATTAGCCTAGGATTGTCTGACTTGATGGACAACATGCGTAAGCCATGGGTTAAATGCTAATTGTATTGTTGGAAATAATTGCGTTTGCTTCTGCATTTTCCACATACTTAAAAATGTTTCAAGGGCACAGTATTGCCAAGTGAGGAGGAGGAGGAGGATAAAGCAGTTGATTATAATTAATAGCAGAGGTAGTGTTTTCTCTTTGACAGCACTAGTCAATTGTTGCGTAGCAGTGTTTTATTAGATGTATAAACTCAAATGATTCCAGTAGCCGTGGGAGACGTATTGGAAAAATGGAGAATATTGCGTTATTATCTTGGAGATATGCAATACTAGAATATATTATAATAAAAATGACCTTAAAAATGTGTCGCGTAATCTCCCAAACACGGGTAAACAGGGATGGTTTGATTCCATTTATTGAGTGTTCATAGGACTGGTAAATAGGCTAATAATTTTTTTTCCCACTTATTGATCCGCCTTCATCTTTGTTTCAACAAGTCAGACCTTTTAACTAAACCTCAGTTTAGAGAACAAATTAAAGAAAGAAAAATAATACATTTTCTTCTGAACTTTGCTCGTACGCTCTAACCACCACCTGATTGGCTGTAGACCTGTTGATTAAAAAGACCCATGCTAATAACTAAGATCTGCAACCGATTCGATCAAGATTCGAGTTGAATTTAATTTGCTGCCGACCAAATCATATGCTGTTCGGTCGGAACGGATATCAAATTTCACTGTATCTTGACCTCATTGTCTTCTAGTGCAGAGTGACAGTTGATGTTATAAACCCTCAGAGCATTGTACCAAAGAAGATGTCAAATGTATTTGCTAGGTGATGATGAATATGGATTGGCAGCTGATGTAGCGCTTATTATGAAGTATTAGTCTGTTATAGATGTTGTTCACTTGTTAAGGTGCATTTTGGATTCGCATTTTTCTCCCGGTTTTATGACGGCGTTTGTCAGTTTCTGCCCTCATCGAGCTACATTCACCAACAAGCGTAACATTGACTAGAGCGACGATCAATTGTCTCTTCATGGCAACAGCTGGTTAGTGGGTGGGACATTTTCTGTTTTGTCCTCAACATTGATGTATTGGAGGCAAGACAAACGTATTGGGTTCTGAATGATTTCGATATTCTATCCAATCCTCCAGCTACTGAAAGTCAAACAATTAAATACAATACTTAAAGGGGCACTATGTAACATTTCTTTTGAAGGGTACGCTACCTGGAGGTGTTGTTGCTTTGCTTGGAATGCTTCATAATATGGCATTACAAGCAGGGAATGTCATCAGGCCTAGTTTGAGGTCAGAGGCCTCAATTAAAACAGATTGCGCAGTAAATTTGCTGAGCAAATGTGTACACCTAGTGGCCACAAGAAGCACACGCCACACACATTTTGGATTTAAAAACACTGCTGTTCACCTGGAATCTACGCACATAAGCCCACGTCACGCCTTCTCCACACCTCCAAAACGTTATAAAACGTTATTAACAAATACATGCAAAGTGATTTATGAGATTTAACTGAACATGAGCCGATAATCAGTGGGTTTGACACAGACACAGGACAGAGAGGAGACACTGTGTGCAGTCACATCAAAGGCTTTAGCACAAATACAAATAAAAGTGACTCCAGGAGTTTAATGCCATACAGTGGAACATTCTAGGCCAAGCAATGACATCTTCATGGAGATAAGCAGGTGGCGCCCCCCACAAGAAAAGTTACATAGGGCGTCTTTAACATACTCAATGAGCCAGTTTCTTGTGAAGTGTCTCATGATTAGTCAAAATGATTTACCCCATTTATGATCCTTTTCACTGGCTCTATTCACTGTACAATTTTAATCTTTTTGGTTGCCATCGGACATGAGTCTTTTCTGGAATTGTATTGTGATGCTAACCTGAAGGGGATCTTCATCTTCTGTTGCCAAGTACCCGGTCAAGAAGGATCTGCTCACATTCCTTGTTTTGCATTTTGATGACATTATCAGCTCGGTGAAGGCACTATTCACGTGTTTCTGTTCTGGAAGTGTGAAAAATACTGTTATACATGCATACATACACGCATACGCACGCACGTGAACGCACACATGCATGCACGCACGCACACATGCATACATGCATACACACATGCATACACACATGCATACATACATACATACATACATGCATACATACACGCATACGCACGCACGTGCACACATGCATGCACGCACGCATACATGCACGCGCATGTGTGCACACACATACACGCATGCATACACGCATGCATATACACGCATGCATACACGCATGCCATACACACATGCATACATACAACCATGCATTACATACTCACACATGCATACATGTGTACACACATGCATACACGCATGCACACACAACACTGCATACGCGCATGCATGCACTGCTAATACACACATAGCATACACGCATCGCATGACACGCATACATACACACATGCATACATACTCACACACACATGCATACATGTGTACACACATGCATACACGCATGCATACACACATCACGCGCATGCATGCATGCATACATACACACATACATACATACAAATACACATACATACACCATACCACACACACAACACACACACATTTACACTCACTCACTCACTCACTCACTCGTGCATGGTACATGAGTGACACATACAATGCATAAATACATACCCACTCATTGATAATTCTAATTATAACTAAACTAAATGTTTTTTGTTGTTGTTGTTACAAAGAGAGCTAGGTATGTAACTATGGTTCTATGAATCCCGGATGCGCGAAGAGTCATTCAGTGCTAAAGCACGCGGTCAGGATGGACGAAATGGAACTCAGCTGATATTATAACTGGTTTTACATGTAATCAGTTTTACATTTTGCATTATATAAACAAAAGTTATAAAAAAATACCTGACGGTCAAGTTTGATCATTTCAGTTTGTCCAATTCTAACAGGGATTTAGACTACAGTAAAATAGATTTTTTTTTTAGCCTCATACATTTTTGCTACTGATAATTCCATTGATGAACGAAGGGCCGCTGGCTGCTGTTAAACCTAATGTCTTCTTGTGAGAAAAGACCAAATTAGTAAATTCGGAAAAACATTCATCAATAAAAGTAAGAGGACAGAAGCATAGCTCTTTGTCAGTTTGGTTAGATAAGAATGTACAATTTTCTAAAATGTATGAACCCCTTTTCAATCCAAAAAAAGTGAATAAAGTGCCGATATCATTCTCCGAATATTTGTCACATGAGATGAGGTGAGTTTGAGTAGATTTTAGGGGTCAAATATGTTTTTTGTAAAAAATAGAGGAATTACCTGATGATTTTGAGTATGTAAAAATGTGTTCCAGATTTGTTTTCAGTTGTCATTCTCCAATATGCATCCAAAAATATACACCACATGTTTTACATTTCCAGTGATTCATAATTTGTAATCAGTAATTTAATTTTTTTTTTTAGTCTTTGGTAAACTGTAATCTATGTGTGCTCAGACAGGCTATAGATGTTGATTGACACATTTCACCCGTCTCGATCAAGAAATGATTCATGTAATTTAACTTTAACTGCTTAATATGAGAAGAAATAACATAGTCTCTTATGAAATGTTGTAGTCTTTTGACTCAGTGAAGAGATGGCATTTATCCCAAGATAAGTCTTGTTCTCGGGCCTTTATCTGTACCGTTGCAGTGTCGTTTCGGATGTCTCTCTACACTATCTTTTTTGAGTGCTTCTAGATTTGATTTATCCTTGCCAGCTTCTGCAATTGAATGTATTTTGTAACTAAATTCCCTTTCTTTGTCCTTCGCCTTCTCTTAAAAACTGTCTAATGCTTTTGCTCAAAACCCCTCAGATATAGAAGGTTAAATTTAGAGTGTTGAAATCCTAACCTTTATTGTTTTGACGGCTGTAGGGCACGGCTTCACTGCCGCATGAGGTAACGGTCTGGGTTTTCCATTTCAAACGCGGCAGTACTTAACTCTCAGATGAATATGTGATTGTGTTGCAGACGAGGCGTTGCCGTTCTACGATGTTTTGGTGGGAGTGCTCTCGGCTCGGCACCATCACGAGCTGCGGCAGGCCATAAGGGAGACATGGCTGGGCTACCTTCAGCGCCACCCCCGCTTCCAACACAGGTCTGACCCCTCCACTGTCCCTCCACTATCCCTCCACTATCCCTCCACTGCCCTCCACTCCACTGTCCCTCCACTGTCCCTCCACTGTCCCTCCACTATCCCTCCCTCCACTATCCCTCCACTATCCCTCCACTATCCCTCCACTATCCCTCCACTATCCCTCCACTATCCTCCACTGTTCCCTCCACTGTCCTCCACTCGTCCCTCCTCGGCCCTCCTCGTCCCTCCACACGGTCCCTCCCGGTCCCTCCTACGTCCCTCCGTCCTCCTGCAGTCTCCTCGTCCCTCCTCGTCCCTCCTCGTCCCTCCTCGGTCCCTCCTCGTCCCTCCTCGTCCCTCCACGTCCTCCTCTGTCCCTCCTCCTGTCCCTCCTCGGTCCCTCCACGGTCCCTCACGGTCCCTCTCACGGTCCCTCCACGGTCCTCCCTCGGTCCCTCCTCGGTCCCTCCTCGGTCCCTTCCTCGATCCCTCACCACGGTCCCTCCTCTGTCCCTCTCGGTCCTCCTCTCATATTGAGTGACGATGTATAAGAAAACCAGGTAGAGGATTGAAGAACTTTTTACTGATATCAGAATAGAAACGAGTAAAGAGAAGATGCAGACAGACCGTGCAATGCCTAATAAAGAAGCCATACAGGTTCTCAAGGCAAATGCAAACTAAAGTTAACTGGACATACAAGGACACAAATATATATAACTCTTAAACTGGTCATAGAGGAGAAAAATATGTCATAGAAAGATTAATGTATAGGAGCCTCCCATCACAGGAGTCTGTTTTTTTTTTTTCTATAACTGTATAGACTGTAGAGAAGTGGCGATTTCTAAATACAGTACAAGTTTAAACTGAAAAGAATATAATAGACTTCATCCTCACTGTTTCTCCTCTGTCCTGTAATAGATGAGCATCAGTGACAATATTTTTAAATGTTCTTTAATTATATAACTTATTTGAAAAAGCTATTACAAATACTGCGGTGTTCCGACCAGTGGAACTGGGAGTCCTGGAATGATTTAATATTTAAAACTACAACATTCAAAATAATTTTAATATAAAATGCTCTTGTGTAGTTCATTTCACATTCTTGGGAATGGGTTGTAAGATGATTTTGGGCATAAATATCATTGAAACAAGAAAACGATATAATCCCTCATTCGTCCAGGAGTGTTCCATTGTAGAAAAGATTCAGATTCAAAAGATCCTACTCCGTGAAAGCCCTGCCCACAGGGCGGGGCCTCCTGATAATGTGCCATTGAAACTAACTGAGATGGGCCTATTGCACCCTGACTTTTGCTCCCTCCTTATTGAGTACCTGATTAGCATCTGAATGCCTGGGGCGTCTCCAGGGTTTCAGCTAACCATTATAAACAACATTATAACAAAAACAATTAGGTATAAGATTTATACCTAAATATAAAGAATGATCAATAATCAACTTAAAGTCCATACGACACATTAGACTACAATTTTTTAGAATAATTATTTAACCACAATCTATCTCATCAAACAACATCATCATTAGAAAAATACGGCCGCTCATATGGGCTTTAAGTGTTGCCCTAACGAGTTCTGGACTTGACAAGAGAGGCAGGAGAAGTTCAGTCCGCTACCCGGCAACATGAATACTCAACACATTGTGCTAGTTGTGGCTATTCAAGCTTCACTATTCTTCCACACACGGAGGTATAAATGGTACCTAAGAAGGACAAACTGGCCAAGATATGAGAGAAATGCTTCTAGGCACTTCTGTGAGACGAGTTGACCAAGAAAACTGATTATGTTGGAGAAGGACACAGTTGGACGACACTCATCATAGAAAGAACAAAAAAACAGAACTTGCGGTGTCCTTGCTAAGACTGCACGAGATGGAAAATTGGACAACATTAGGGGTCCTTGGAGTGCCGTCGTTACTCCAACAACCACTGGTGCAGACATCATGGAATCAGGTGGTAACCATTTAGCACAATCTAACTCTTCTGGAAAGGGGTTCGCCCCCTGTTTCTCTCAGCTGTGATGTTATTGCTTTGCCTTGAATGTTCCACAGTATTGCATTAAGCTTGCCTGTCTATATAGCGACAAACAGACGGGCAAGTCAATTTTCAGGAGATGTAACGGTAAGAATGCAATATAAAACTGTAAGAATGCAATATAAAAACTGTAATCGATAAGTTTAATATCGCACTACTCCGTGGAGATGAAAAGTTACGTAGTGCACGTTCCAAATAAAGTAAGTATTATCAGCCGAAGGGAAATCTACTAAGCATTTGGTTTGGTAAAAATCCTAATGTTAAGCATTTATTTATACATTAGAGAAAACTATGTAGATAAATGCAAGAAGAATCGGCAATACAAACCCAGGACTGAAGTAGGACTGAAAATGTGACAGATTCAGACTAATCGTGTCTAATTTAGGACTTCCTGGGCTTCCTTCAGTGTCACCCGCTCTTACAGCACAGTCTGTCCGCCTTTGTCCCTCCTCACCTCCTGTTCTGGACTGTTCTCTTCATTTTTAAGGGTCACACACTCCGAGACGGAGGGGAAAAAGTCCTGACTTATTTTTGCTTGGAGCGAAAAGGTGATTGCTGTGGCACTTTATAAGAAACACACTGTGGAATAAGTGTGTTGAAAAAGGTTTATAGACTGGCAAAACTTGATTAAAGTTCAGCTAAACCATTTCTTAACCAGAACCAAACATCACACACGAAGGGTGCGTTCACACTTGGTTTAGCTTTTTAAAATGTGGATTTAATTTCACATAGGTATGTCCCCAAAGCAGCAACATTTCACTTCAGTCTAAACTGTTCTGTTTGTATATAAAGAATATATATAAAGGACTAATTAACTTAAGTTACAGTAGCGATGAATGAATTAGCGTTTGTCACGTCACTTAAAATAAGACATTTGTTTGTAAAACGTTATGTTGGGTGGGACCAGTGATCCTGGTGTTTTGAGCGGGGGCTCTGCATTTTGCGGCGTTGGCTCCATGTGCCGTTCACTTTGGCCTCTGTGTCGTGGCTGCGGACTTTCTGTTTCACAACAGATTATTATTATTATTACATGGTCGCGGTCCTCCGTGCGGCTTCCATGTGTATTGGCTGTTTAAAAGTACGAGTGTGACTGGGAAGCAGAGTTGTTGTTGCGGGTGTCTGCGGTGGCGAGGACGCGGTGGCTGGGGTGGGCGGCGCGCGGAGCTAGTTGCGGTGGTTAGAGTTGCTGCTCGGGACACCGCGCTCTTTCACACAAAACTCTTCCCGGTCCCGCACTCGTGAGTTTAAATCGCACCGCTCTCTCCTCTGTTGTGCTTTCATCCGACCGGAACAAGCGCCCCGTGAAACAAAAGCGCCACAAGTCGCTCCGTGCGCTCCGCACGCCACAGATTCACGTGTTTTTTATTAAATATGTAAATTAACCGAATCATCGAGACAATAAAAGAATTATCAAAGCTTTTTTGGAATCGAATTATTCGATTTACTCGAGTAATCGTGCAGCCCTATACTCGAGTGAAAAAGGCCAAATCTGAACTATTTTAAACTAAACTTTAGACTAAACAAATATTGAACCAAGAAAATAGTCCATCAAAAGGTTGGGGCTGGGAGAGGAAAAAAGTATAACGTTTTCTTGTATTGAGCGCCCATGATTTTTTATTATAGACAAAGTATTGATCTAATGAGGATGTACTGAATACCAATTAACGTGTTTCAGTCATCACCCAACAGCCTGCTCTTTTTGTTGAATGTCCATGATAAACTCACTACTCTCTATTATTCAGAGCGTTTTAGCTGTACCAAAAGCGCTCTGAACACCTGAGTCTCAGCGTGGACCTCTTTCATCATCCTGGATGCCTGATGTTGTGATATCTTAGCTGTTTCTTCTTTTGTCCGTTTCTGTGGCTCGTTCACAGATGTGCGCTCTGATAAGGTGTGATGGCCTTTAAGCAACCCGCGTCGCCATGGTAACAGAGGTGTCGAGATGGACGAGCTTTAGAAATCTCCATCTCCAGAGTCCAATATCGCCGTACAAAAGACCGATTCCACAAAGTCCTCAGAGTGTGTCCGTAGTTTGTCGTATTCATGTTTGGATGTTGTTCTTTCAGAGTGGGGGTGAAGTTTATTGTGGGCAAAGAAGGCTGTCCCATCCCAGAAGAGGACAGAGAAGACCCCTACTCCTGCACACTCCTCAACTTCACAGAGTCACGTAAGAACAACACTGTTAATGTCTTACTTCAGTTTTAAACAACTTTATTCTAATCTTTAGTGAGGCGTAAATGTGCTTCGTTATGCACAAAATACTGTTTTTAGATTGACATACTACTATTAACATTATATTAACTTTTCTGAATACTAATATACTAACTTGTCTTTCTCTCTCGCCAAGTTACGGGTCAGATCTGTGGAGAGGCAAGCCCGTATCTTAGAATAAATGCAATATAGAGACGTTTAAGGCCTTTATGGAAAATCATGAACATCTCCATGGAGGCAATCAGGTGGCAGACCTACCACCAGAAAAGTTACATAGTGCACCTTTAAACAGGACAATACTTCTCAAAATAGGTTTTGGAAGAAGCTAGAGACACTTGGCAAGCTGGCAGGACTGACTGTTGTTATTAACTGTCTGCTGAAGTAAATCTTGGCCATGTCTCTCTCAAAAAGAGATTTATCTCACGGGAGAGTAGGGAGAAACATTTGGTAAATTGTAGAAATCAGGACTTACACTCACAACACCAAGACAGATTTTATCTTTATTGTAGCATTTTCATGGAATAGCATTTATTGGCTTAGAACCAAAACTTGTATTTACTATTTACTATTACTGTTTACTTTCTATTTACCCTTGTGAAAATACACTGTCAGAGAACAGATCCAAAAGTGATTTGTATTTTTCTTTCTTCTTTAAAGAATGGAAATAACGCTGCATAATCACAAAAGCATTTACCATTTAACGTTGCCATATATGTGTGTGTATTATGTATGTATAATATATTATATATATATTATAATATATTTATATATATATATATTATATATATATATATAATTATATTATATATATTATATATATATTATATATATATATTTATTATATATATATATATATATAATATAATATTATATAATATATATATAAATTCAAATATAGATTAATACAATAATAAATAAAGAGCAGGGTTTCTCAGGAGCGTTATCTTCAAGTCGATGTTGGCAAATATTGCAATACTGGTTTTACACCCAGAGGCAGCAGGGGGCGACGCGGACACAAAATAATACATTAATTTTAGAATTTTAGTTAGATTTCCCTATCTTATAGATGTTTATCTTGGACACGTAGTGCTAAAATCAAATTTCCCTGCAATAAGTTAAATATGCTTGTATGAAGTTGTTTGAAGACGAGCACTGGATCTTTTTTTTAAAGGAGACCTATTATGCAAAATAAACAATTGTTTCCCCTTCTCATTTAGCCACTGGAAGTTGTATGTAGAGGGATTCTTGCATATTGTGTATTATTTATTCTCCTGCGGACATGACGCCATTGCTCAGTCCGTCCCTGTGTCACGCCCACTGTTCTTTACTTGCTTCCTTCTGTAAGTTTATTTTCTTTAACGGTGACACACGTAGGATTCGCCAGCGTCGCGTTGCCATGAAAAAAAAAATCACCCATCTCTATGGTCGACGTACGGTGATGTACCGCGTAAGGGGGCCGGGGCAAAAGGTTTTCAACATGGAAATATGCGAACTTGTTTTTTAATGAAGTCGTTTTAGATCAATATTGAAATTTAATACGACCCAAAAAAGTCCATGGACTTGCAAAGATGTTTAATAAGGTAAAATTTGTATTTATTTATTTTAGGGACAGTGCATATTAATAAACATTTCTGTAAATATGCCAGAATTAGCCAAAAGGCAATTTCCCCCCGCTGTAGTCCCATGACAGCTGTTCTTGTCAGCCTAAAAACAGGGAATGAAAACATGCAATAAACCAATGATTTTACATAGAAGTTAGAAATATTTACACTATTTACATTCTATGACACAGACACATCAATCAGTGTTACTTGGTTTGTTAGATCTTTAAATGTACCATTAAAAAATATGAACCAATGATTACCTCAGGACGAGAAGATCTGGATCAGTTTTACACCTCAGTACACTGCACCTCCTTTTGTTCACAGCCTTCTTTGTTCTTTAAAACCTGTTCACGACTTTAGTGTAGTTCTACCGCTAATAAAGTATTTATGACCATTTTTATAAAGGACACTGTGACCTGTTGAATATAACGAGCCCACTTTTGCCCTTGGACTTTCAGTTTCTTAAAGATCGTGCCTTTGGGCAAACTATTTGGCATGCAACCAGTGACCATCATAAGACCTCAACATACATTTTAAAAACCTGAACAAAATTATGATTTCCAGCAGAGGCCGCTCCTAAACCGATAAACATATCAAAAATGTGCACTAACTTTTATTTCTTGCATTGTTTTATTAAAGTGCAGAGTTATTTAAATCTTTTGCAAGCAACTACTAGATATCCTCTTATTCTGTATTAAACCTGCTAATCCCGTAGTTTAATTTGAGACTACAACAAAAATGTTCTGAAATGCATAAAATTCTTGGATTATTTTAGCCATTCAGGTTTCAGTTTTCTCTCAAATTATGCTCCAGAAGATGTTTAAAATGTAAACTTTGAACAAAACTATTCACACCCCTTATAATTCATCCCAATTTCTTTTCTTTGTTTATTCTCTTTTTTCCTCCATCTAAAAAGATAAAAGAATAAGAAGAAAACCCAACAAACACTCGATCTACTCTCCATCAGTCACTATCACCCAACAGCAGCTTTACTCTTACTATATTTACCAAAGAAATATAGGCAGGGTTTTAAATGAGATTTTCCTCTGTGCAGCGCTTGTCCCCACTTATAATTAGAGTAAATCAGACACCAGAGGCCAAAACTACAGAGTCTCAGCTTCGCCATTTTGTTTGTTTTCCAAAAGATTTAGAAATGGCTTCAGTTTAAGAAGGCTTTTTAGGAAAAATCAAGATGATACTAAAACAACTTGCAAATATAATCTAATCGCAATGTTGGTCGGAAAAATTGCAACTACCTGTAAACATCTTTCCCGAAATCGCGAGCCTTAAGTTCTTACTTGCGATGGCGTTGCGCTCAGTAAAAGTTAAGTATTTGGAGTCCTCTGTAAATGTCTTGGTACTATACTTCTTCACAATGCCCTCTCGACCGCAGCAGCACAAGACGGCGCAGTGGTAGTGTGCGTACAGTGAGTCGGCTCCCACAGCGAGAGAGAGCGCTGGTTTTGATGTCAAATCAGTGCTTTTGTGAGTGTCAGCCAAGGTTTCCTGTGAGAAAGATCCTAGAGGTGTTATGCAGGCCACAAACATCTCTAATGGAGGCCAGGGACTTCTTTTAGGGAAAAAGAAATCTTGTCAATCTCTAGTGGGACTTTCCCGTTCAGATTCAATAAAGACCGAGCAGTAAAATAAAAATGAGCAGTTTTAAGGAACCCAATTTACACACAAATGCACTGACAAGGACAGTAGCATTGAAACACCTGCATTGATTGGCTCCTTTAGTTTCAATTGAGCAGATTCTTCTGTATTTTGACATCTTGAATAATACTTAGCGGCCAGCAATACACAATCTTATTAAATACAATTTGACAATGTTTTTCTTTTTCCCTCGTCTTTGGATCTTTGCATGTAAAACATAGATTCGATATTCTATATATTGTATTCTCTTCTCTATACATGATAATATTGAATGGAAGTACAAACTATACGTATGAGTACTCATGTCTAGTCTTCAGGGGCATCACAGTATACCATTATGTGTTTTGAGCGTTCCATAGAGGCCAGTCAAAGCAAAGTGAGTTTTAAGTCTGGAATGAATGTCAGGTGGGTTATAGGGAAGCTCTCATCGTTCATTAAAAGCAGATGCCGTGGACACCCATTTCTGGCTTTAAAACGAGAGGGCACTGCTTTTTTTGTCCTTGTTTTTTCAAAGTGGAGAAGGCAATTAAAAATATGAGGCAGTGCCCCAGCCATTTATCCTCGCGTTAAGAGTGCTAAGCGTGTTGACTCGCTAACCTGTTAGCATTTATAAGGCTTGTTGCAAACTGGATAGCCCAGGATAGTGAAGGCTTAATCTATCAAACATACAGCTAAGGGCCACAGAGTTAGCACCAAGAAGGCTATCACAGCCCCCAGGTCATTATGTTCTGCCGCTCACGCAAAACATTTATGGCTGGTCTGTTCCCTTGAGAGTACGCAACCGATTGGGGGAGCCTTTTGCTATGCTGCTCCCACAGCTTGGAACACCAATCTAGACTTGGGTTTGTGATTTGGTTTCACTGTTTTTTTTTTTGTTTGTTTTTTTTTGCTCGATTAAAAAATAAAAATTAACAAACAAAGAGCAAGAATCCTAGAAAATTGTTCTGTGCTTTTAAATGATAGTTTTTAATAAATGTCTCTTGATTAAATGTTATTTGCTGCCAAATTTTTCCACTTTGGCCCAGGCGTCACCAGTGAAAAAGAAGTTTCCATTTCAATGTTTTTTTTTTGTTTTTTTTTTTTAAGGATTTTTGGCCCATACGCTTTATTTTGGACAGGATTTTTATTAGGGTGAAATGGGGAGAAGAGAGCTGGGAGGACATTTCAGCTAATATTCTCAGAACTGAAACAATGATGAGATGTGGAATCTGGTATAAGTGCTGTTGCTTTAACCCCGCGGCCCACTGGGACAACACAAATAACATAACAGTTTACATAATATTATCAAGTGCGTCTTTGGTCCGTTGATGTATAACAAAACAAGTATTTTCTTAAAAATCAAATTATTTTGTCCTAATCATTTAATACTTCAGATTTTGTTCTATAGTTTCAATACTAGTTTTTGGCTACTTTATCATGTAAGGGCATAGAAACAAAGTATTCATAAATGTTGTTTAATCATTTATAAACTAATCATTGTTACACATGTTTAACAACATCATTTACATTTGAGGATTAGTGTTGTTTAATTTGTTTTTTTTGTTATTGATTAGTAAATGATTGTTAAACATTTAATAAATTCTTAGTGTTACCCTAGTTTTAATAAGTATCGCGGTATACATTTTTTGACAGCCTGCTTTAGAGGACCAGGAGCTGCAGTTCTGTCCTCCCAATTTGGTTTTCAATTCCAATGTTCTCTCCCATAATTCTAGTTTCTAATGAATCAAGAGAACACAGTGTTCACATGCTGCCTCATATATACTTTCATCCCTCCCACAAGTGTCACAATTACAACAATCTTATTCCTTTGTACAGTCAGTGGCCAAAGTGGTTTTCCTGACGCCGATTTTGGAAGGATCTTTTCATGTTGCTGTGAATTGCATGTTCACTAATGCATCACCGGCAGCTTTGGTTTTCTTAATTGGATATTAAAAATGCCAGTTTGCTCGTACGCCCATTTAAAACAGACTAAACATAGTTCTGACTTCCCTCCATATACTGTGGTTCTAGACGCGAGTTACTAATGAGTCTCTTACAAAGATGCCTCAAGCCTTCAGAAAATAATTGGATATGTTATGAAATTAAATGAAATGCAATGAAAAGGAATACTTGGGCTTTTCTGACCGTTAAGTATTGTCTCCAAACGCGTGCACACTTTGTCTGTCTAACGCAGAGTTTGGGACGGGCCGCCAACTCTAAATAAGAGGCAATTAACTTAATATAAAAAAGAAGGCCAAAAAACATATATTTCAAAGCCAGTGCCAGAGCCGACCATATTAGTATCTAACAAGTTGTCTAACAAGTAGGAGCAGAGTTTAAAATGCAGACTGATGCAAAGGGCCGGGCAAACATGCAGAGGTAAAGGAAGAAAAGCGATAATACATTTTAAAACATAAGTAAAGCATTTCTATTCGAGTGCAGCTACAGCTCAAGGACGTGTATTTCACTCTCAAGGCCGTAGCAGAAAGTGTCTTACAGTCAAGACGTCGTGACGTGTGCACAAACACTCACAGTCGTAGCCGGAATGAAATTGACGGTCCCATATGTGGAATAACGGCTTTTCAGATTGAAATGGTGATGTTGTTGTCCACAGCGTTTGAAGAGAGAGTCTCTTTTTTTTTAATGGCCCTTTTCACTGCGTTTCCAAGGTGGACACTGTGAAGCCGGCCTCATTCAAATATTAAAATGACTTCTAGTTGTGTCGTTGGTTCGTTTTTAGGATGGGAAGGAATTTTGATTAGATTTTGTGAAATGTTTTTTTTTTTTTACACTGAGGAACAGATTCAACGATTCAATTCAGCTTGGTATTTGTTTTTATTGTGACGCTGTAATTGGCCAATACTACTAACTTCTTCCACAGAGGCAGTAAAGAAACAATTGTCTGGTTTTATTGTATTATATGGTCCACTCAAACTAGTACCCCCTGGGGGACTGGGAAGAATCCAAAGTAGGAATTGAAAGTTTTGGAGAAAATAAGTAAATTTGTCATGTCATCCTTAAAGAAGATATCGTATCTATTTAGTATTAAAGTATAATATATTTATGCAAAGGCAAGGCAAGGCAAGTTTATTTGTACAGCACAATTCGTACACAAAGGACATTCAAAGTGCTTCACACAACAGGAAAAAATGCATTAAAATCACAAAGACATGGCAGAAATCAACAAAATAATCAAGACATAAAAGAGAAGAGTGCAAAGAAAAGCATTTCAGTCATATGCACAGCCAAACAAAGCTTTTTAGTTTTAGTTTTAGATTTGAACATTGCCAGAGTAGCGGCCTGTCTCACATCCTCAGGAAGACTGTTCCAGATTTTAGCTGCATAAAACTGAAACGCACATTCCCCATGTTTTAGTCCTGACTCTGGGCACCAGCAGGGAGGCCGGTCCTGAGCGGTCCTCAGAGTCCGAGATGGTTCATATGGCCACTAACATGTCCGAGATGTACGTTGGTGCTAGGCCATGAGAGACTTGTATACAAGCAGAGCTGCTTTGAAGTTCATTCTCTGAGCCACAGGGAGCCAGTGCAGAGACCTGAGCACAGGACTAATGTGATCGTACTTCCTGGTTCTAGGTCAGGACCCGAGCAGCAGCGTTCTGGATGTACTGCAGCTGTTTTACAGCTCTGTTTGGAGAGGCCAGTGAGCAGGCCGTTACAGTAGTCTAATCTACTAGAGACAAACGCATGGATAAGTCTCTCCAGGTCTGGTTTAGACACTATACTTTTGATTTTGGCAATGTTTTTTAGATGGTAAAAAGCTGCTGATGTGATTGATCTGACGTGGCTGTTTAAAATTCCAAATCTGAGTCCATTAATTACCCCAGATTTCTAACTTGATTTTGTAGGTTTTAGAGCGAGACTCTGGAGGTGACTGGCCCACGCAAACAAAGAGAAAGTGTAAACCAAAGACGATGAATTTCAGTCTTGTCTGAGTTCAGCTGGAGAAAGTTGTGTGGCATCACACAACTGATCTGTTTGGATGCAGTGACAGAGTGAATCCACTGGTCCATATTCACCTGCCGTCAGTGAAACTAGATCTGAGTGTCGCTGCATAATGTGATTAGGACACAAAAGTTTCAAAGGTAGACCACTGGACACTCTGTTTGACTGCCATTCTCAAGTTCCATTTCTAATCATGCACATATTTTTCAAAAAATTCAGTTTTTTTCCTATTTTTTTTAACCATTCTATGACCATGAGTCTAAATTTTTTGAATAATCAAAAGTAAAGAGAACTGGGCCGGAAGATGGGAGTGTAGGTAAAAACTGACACTTTTCAAGGCAGGACAACACTCAAACATGCATGAATCAATCAAAATAAAACTCTGCATAAGTTCATGATTAGTGAATATTGTAATAAACCACAGCTCATAAAAGTCAGTTTTGCCTAATGTTTCCTGTAAATACTAAATACCCAGATAAATGATCATTTCTTTCCTGTCTAGATTTGTCAAAGGTATCTCAAAGTACCTCAAATCAGATGCCATTGTTGTATTGAAATTGGTATTGAGTATCGAGTCTGTTCGAGGTTAACGTTTTAATATCGTTGGCAACACTAGACCTTTACATTTGTCATGGTGAGTTTTAATGACTTCTGCATTCATCAGAAAAGGAAAGGCAATTGGACCGTATTTGTAGAGCACAATTCGTACACAAAGTAATTCAAAGTGCTTTACAGAACAAGAAAAGATGCTAAGATAATAGACTTTTGCTGTATTTACCCAGTTTAAGTCACTGCTGCATCTGTTCCATTGAATGCTTTGCTTTTTTTGTTTATTTTTTTTTTTTACAACAGTAGCTTTTAGGGTCAGTGCTGTGTTTCATTTGCCCATTTTTAACGGCGATGTCTTTAATTGCGTTAGACTTTGTGGTTTGCAGCAGTGTGCAGTGACAGGAGTGGGTGCTGGAGAAGCTGGGCGTGATGAGAAAAGACAATAGCTGCTGTTAGACTCAGTGGGTACCTGCCTTTGGATTCAGGTCACAGCACACGGGGAACAAACCGCTAATTGTTGTTGAAATGTTCATGTTTGCGCGCATTCATCACAGGGATTTTTTTTTTGTATTGTTGGTCCGAGGAGAAAATGGTAATTAGCTATAGATGATATAAAGGAGCCTGCATCAGTGTGTTGTAGGGTTTAGTATTTAAATTGTGCAGGTCGCTGTGCACCTGGTTAAAAGACATTGGCGCGATAATTAAGTTGCAATTTGCTTTTGTGGTCAGTTGTAATCAATGTATTTGGAAAATGCATGCCACAAATTAATTTCCAAGCCTTTTTTGTCAAGTAAAGGGCCATCAAGCTATCACATGATCAAATAGTTTTTTTTTAGGATAATAATGATAAGGATTCCATCTATTAGGCGTGGGCAATATTTAACAAAAAAAAGAATATCTTGATGTTCGATATTATGTCACATTTATGTTGAAATTTGTTTTGAAAAATGTCTGTTTAACATTATAACTGAGTTTAATTATCAGACTGATGTGAAATGTTTGTTAAATGAATTGCAAAAGTGCAGAAATTTCATCTTATACCCTTATTTGAAAGTTTAAAACATCACGACATGCACGATATTCTTTAAATGTCTTCATATTGCCCACTTCTACCATCTTTATACATCATAAAGGTTTGTTTCTTGATGGGTTTTACGCAAAAAATCGGGTATGGCACACACATATGAGAGTTGAAATTTAACACCATTTTCCAGCAGGGTTTTCGCACATTTCTCCCTGTTGTCTGACTTTGGGTGCGTTTCCTCCATCAATTATAATACTTCAAACTTATATAGTGCTTCTCTGGACACCCAAAAGATGCTTTACGATACAAGAAACAAAGTCAAAAGACAGCAAAGGTGTAAGAATCAAGGAAATGCAAGTTTAAACGGGGACGTTTTGAGCCGTGATTTGAAGTTCACAAACTAAAAAAAAAAGACATCACATTTAGGTTATTCAGTGACATTGCCCTCTCAACATTAAACAAGAAGAGAGCAGAGATGAACGATGTTGTCAAGATAGGCCAGAATAAATTGGACTTCTGGGTAATAAGAGGTGTGGTTTGTTGCTCCTGAATCTCAATCAATCATATCAACTCCAAACTATAAATCAAGGTTTGTTTTGCCCTCTTACACCCAGCCCAGCACAACTCACACTGCACATTATCTACAAGTACTACATTAAGTCCTTCATTGGCTCTGTCGCGTAGGGAATTCATCTTGTGTTGCTTGTCTTGAATGTTTAAAATGAGGGTAAAAAAAAAAAGTTACAAAAAATATTGAAACTTTGAACTAACTGTTGGTTACGTCCCTCTCGACTAAAGTGGCCTTCAAACAGCCAAAGAGAAATTCATGCAAGACAAAACTGCAGTCGGAACCATGCAGCAACGGCACTTTACAAAAGCAACCACGCTATAGTTTATGTATAAGAAAGAACACCGAGAACCACGTGTCGTCCAAGGTCCTTTTTCTACCATTGAGAGCGAAAACATGGCTCCAGCAACAAGGACGAGCGCTCTCATCTGCACAGAAACGCTTGTTATTTTCTCTCTAAACGAATCTGACAGTAAACGCTTGGTTATTTTCTGTCATTGTCAGTTTTTTATAACTTGGACATTTTCCCATTTCTCGTCATTGTGATGCGCCGCGCTTGTACTGGCATCGAAATCGCCCTATTGGAGAGCAAACTAGCTCTGAAAAGTTCACTTGGCTGAAACAATGTGGCTATTTTTAGCACGTTTTTCCATTTATTCTTGGCGTTCGTTTTTAGCTTTATAAATTAGGTTGTGAGATTAATCCCCTGTCAAAAAGAAAATCTCAGTTTGAGTGGTCACAATTGGCAAAACGCGCCATGATTTTCTCTGCAAACGACAAACTGTCCTGTCGTTATGTGCGTTATGGTTGTCATGAAAAGAAGTGCCTATGACGGGTTTGACTACTCATTGAACTAAAAATGGAGTTAAGATTAATATATTTAACGTTTTGCTCAAAAAAGGTATCCCAGCTCATGTTGTAGATGTATAATTGTACTTCCTGTTTGTAATGACATCACACTGGGAAATTAGCTTGTTACCACTGGGCCAAAACGTATCTATCGTCTTTTTTTTTTTTTTTTTGACAAATAAAAATACATTAGAGCACCTTTTTTATTTTGTTGCATTATTGTTTATGGGTCAAAAAAGTTGTGTAAATTATGCATAAACTTTGGATGGAATGAGTGTCCCTAGTGTGATGTCACTTCCTGTTATTTTCTACGGCGTTTTCCACTTTTTCTCCACAAATAGCTACTTAATTGTTGTAAAACTATCACGTATATGTACAACGGCTATACATACACCAAATAAAGACATATTCTAAATCGACCCGTCAGCGCAAGTGTAATGGCATTCTAGACTTTTAATCCTTTGTTCATTGAACCCTGAATCTTAACTACAGACGAAGCTACGACAGATTTATACAAAGAAAATCAATGGCTTAATTTCAGCGCGCATGATTTATGAGACGGGGCTTTTTTGAGTCAAGGAGATTGGGTTAATATTGCAGTAATTGTTCATCTTTGAAATGCAGTAAGTGGAAGAAAAAGGAGAAGGAGGCTCTTAATTTGCACGTTTTAGTTTTTTACTGCAGTTGTAAAGTCTAGTCGATTAAAGAAAGACCATTGTGTGTAAGAAATTATAGTCAGTTTTTTAATGAAATTACTGCGATTTGTCTCGTCTGAAATGAGAGATTATTGACGTTGACGAGATAAGAGGCGAGAAAGATATTACGCAATTGTTTTTGTGTTCATAAATTACTTTTTTACTCAACGTTTGATTAGTTTTTGAATTATTATCTTTGGTCATTGGCGGTATAGTGCAGTCTTGTGTAATGTAACCTCTATTGGTGCAAATTGATGAAATAAAGAAGACGAGCCAAAACGCCATGATTTTTAACTAAACATTTAAAATAAATGTTGAAAAATTTTCGCTTTTTTTGGGACTAGAGATGAGATGAAACAAACATTTTTAGAGAATTTATAATGTGTGTAAATATATATTTTTTCATAAGTTTAATTCACATCATTTTTATGTCATAACATATTTGTTTTCTGTTTTAATACTATTTTTGGTAAAATAATTGGTGGTGGAATGCAGTCCAATGTTACGTAACTAGGGATGTCAAGATTATTAGTTTAATCAATAATCGTGATTATTCAGGTCACAATATGAAAAAATAATAATTATGAATTTTAGAAGCAAAATTACGTATTTTTTGTTTAATATATATATAGTCCAAAAAATAAATAAATTAAATTTTTCTCACAATAATCAAACACTAACATTTGATATTATGACACCCTTAAACATAACCTATAATGATGCAAATTGGTGTGAAAAAGAAAAGAAAAATACAACTCAACTACTATCATTTTTTTACTTTGAGAAATGTTTTTAAATAACGTTTAGTGCGTCTCCTGATACTGTACCTTCCTTCACACTGAAAAAAAACATAAATATATTTTTCCTTTCCTTTGCTACATCTACACTTGGAAACGAACAACAGAACTTGTGTGTAGGAGGCGCATGGAGTTTTGAGCCATTTTTAAAACCGCCTTGAACCTTGCATTGATCTCCGGGGCAATATATCTGCTTCTTTGTGATTAAGAAGTTATGTTTATTAGCAGGAGTTGGCTTTTAAAAACGTATTCATGATTTGCAGAAAGCTTTTTCCTCTCCAAAATTACCGGTTCACATGGGAGTCGTAGTCGGCGGCATTAAAGTTGCACATTAGTAAATAATAGCATTGATATTTCTGTATCACTGGCAGTATTTTACTTTGTTCACAGAGAAATAATTCAGTCCTATCATTTTGACTGCTCACATTGAAGTTAAAAACAGTATTTTATCTTAAGGATTGTTGTATAAGTTTAAGGACTCTAAGGCTTTGAAAGAATTACTGTCACGAAGACTGAACTTGACCTTTTACAATAATAAGAATTCAGGTTTTATATCGGATGAAACGTGTTTTTATTGGCACTGTTACTCTAATTCCACCTGTTTTTCATTAACAAAGAATGTTCACACTATATTGTACCTTGTGTACAATTTACCTAATTTAAGAACATTATACAACCCTGTTAAAACACTTGCCTGTCACAGTGTTTTGAACTACAAGCTCCTTTTTTAAATGATTTGTTTTGTTGCTGCAACAGCTAAAAAACAGGGAACAACACAGACAGATGAACCTTCGCTCCATTTCAGGGTAGACAACATGAAGAAATGACTGTTATTTAGCACTTTTATATTGTTTTCTTTGAAATTGTCAAGCTTGTCAAAGCATTTTAAACGGAAAAATTCTGTTCTGCCTCTTCAAAATATTGTGCTATGAGATGGGTATAGGGTTTACAAGCTGGTTATTCTGTTTATTAGATTATTAGAAATCTTCCTGTGTGGACAATACATTATACCTTAGATTAATATAATGCAATGTAGATGATTTATCTGGTTTATTGTTCACTCTAGTGTAAAGTATTCAAGTCCCAAAGTCAAATAGTGCATTTTTGTTGTTCTTTTCCCAGCCGCGGGCCAGTCTTCAGAGATTGAGATTGTGAAGTTGCCAGACCCGTCCGTTCTTCTCTCCTCTGATGTTTCGATCATCACTCTGGACTTTAAGGTGCTGCACCCGGTGGTGATCACCCGTTTGGGGGTGTTTCCGAGCGGGAGCCTCTCTGAGCCCCAAACCAATGTGACTGTGAAGCTGCTCCAACTCGACCAAGAGGTAACACAAAAGAGCATGTTGGGTTTATGCTGGAGAAGTCACAGTTTTGATATTTGTTCTTTTAGAAGCTATCAAGCTAGAAAAAACTTGCACCTGATATTTTGTATACTGTATGTAGACAGTCAACCACACTACTGCCTCATCAAAGCTGTAAATAACTATAAAAAAAATAAATAATAATCTGTATTTTAACTATTATTCATTTCTATTCAGTTACCTTAAAAGTCATACAGTTGAATATAAACTGCACCAGCGAAATTTACAAATACTTTTTTCCATATATAGGTCTTGTCTATGAGCCGCAGGTGTCCACGTTGTAACATGAGATATTTACACAGAAGCATGGCACACGGTAGTGATGCGTGGGTTGCCTTTTCAACCCCATTCTGCAAAATTCTTATTTCATTAACCTTTTTATTAGATGATTAAAATCGTGATCTGGCTCAGAGATGTTGTTGTTGAAATGTTTCAGTATTAATTTTTTTGCATACTCAAGTCAACATTTTGTCATTTTCAAGTCTATTTTGTGGCCTATAGTCTACACCAGGGGTGTCAAACTCAAATCCACAGTGGGCCAAAATGTAAAACTTGAACAAATGAAACTTTTAATATTGACCCAAACAAGATTTGCTTTAACATTGAATATGGCAACACTTATTACTAACAATATATAATGGGATTTGTAAGCAACACTTATTACTACACAATATATAATGGGATTTGTAGTAGTAACGATGAATGAATGCGCTGTATAATACCGGCGCGCCAAGCCCTAGTAGTCATTTGGTATAGCCTCTCGGGCCAAATATTATTACACTGCGGGCCAAATTTGGCCCACGGGCCAGAGTTTGACACCTATGGTCTACACTATAGACTACACTACAGGGTGTAGTTGGCTTTCATTTACAGTATGATTACATTCTGGTGTCTGAAATAATCTAAATGGCAGGAAAATATTTTAGTGGTATATAAAACTGTCCATGACCACTGCAAACAGCCAGATATTTTCGTTCCATAAAATTGTAGTTGCAGTTTTTACCTCCGGGGTGTAATGCAGTCCACTTGGCGCTCGGAGCCCGGGGGCAGCTCGAGGACATTGCTCGTGTTTACTGCGCTGTTTAGAGATACAAAACAGCAGCCTATTTTAGATAATGGGCGGAAGAGGAGTGCTCAGCTATGACAAAAGGCACATTTTATAGTCCTGTATTTGTAAAACGTGGTATTTGTGATGCTTGGGGATATAGTTTATTGCCCCCAGTGAGGAATTATAGGCACTTTTGGTAGAAGCAGACAGAAAGAAGAGGAATAAATATGGACTTTATACTTGTATTCAGTTCAACTTAAAGAGTTATAACAAATTAGTGCCAAGTTTGCCAAAAGATTAGGATTTTAGAGTTGAACTTTAGTTGTTTAATTGGTCAGTGGTGACTTGGTTGACCAAAATTTTGATTAGTTGACTAATTATTTTGTGGGTATTTTAAAGGATTTCTATGTACAACAGCAGAGAGGAGACATGGAGTGAGTTATCTTGAGATTTGGGAGTTAAATTTGACTTAAATCTACCTTTTTTCATTGTTTACTTGTAATTTTCTGCATAAATATGTGTAATCGTGTAATTTTCTGTTGTCTCGTGGGCTTGTCAGTTCACTTTAGCTACAGATACATGTTGAAATCATAGAGATACTTAATACGTCTGAGCTTTTTCCGGTCTGAAGCGGATTTTGGTCAAATCAAATTGTATTTATAGAGCACAATTTGTACAAAGTGCTTGACAATGTTAAAAACACATTAAAAAACACAATATAGTGTAAGTCACAAGAAATAAATATATAAAAACACATTAACAGGGTATTTAAAATATTAAAAACCAGACTTAAGTATTTGTCATAGGTGCTGCTAAACAAAACAGTCTTTAGCTTAGATTTAAACACAGCCGGGGTGGGGGCCTGTCTCACAAGGCTATTCCAGACCTTTGCTCCATAGGACTGGAACGCAGATTCCCCATGTTTAGTCCTGACTCTGGGCACCAGCAGGAGGCCGGTCCCTGAGGTCCTCAGAGTCCGAGATGGTTCATATGGCACTAACGTGTCCGAGATGTACTTTGGTGCTAGGCCATGGAGAGATTGTACATAAGCAAAGCTGCTTTGAAGTCTATTCTCTGAGCCACAAGGAGCCAGTGCAGAGACCTGAGCACAGGACTAATGTGATTGTACTTCCTGGTTCTAGTCAGGACCCGAGCAGCAGCGTTCTGGATGTACTGCAGCTGTTTTACAGCTCGTTTGGAGAGGCCTGTGAGCAGGCCGTTACAGTAGTCTAATCTACTAGAGACAAACGCATGGATAAGTCTCTCCAGGTCTGGTTTAGACACTATACTTTGAATTTTGGCAATGTTTTTCAGATGGAAAAAAGCTACTAATGTTATTGAATTGATGTAGCTGTTGAAATTCAGGTCTGAGTCCATTGATGCCCGACTAATTGACGCTCAGAACATGTTTTAGACGACCAAGAAACAGATTATGGAACCATCTCTGAAAAATGTATTAAAGTTTTTGTGATTCAGTATTAAAAAATGCTGCATTTTGAACTGGTATGAGCATAAAAATATATTTGTGTGGCTGAAATGCTTGCCAAAAACACTGAAACATCATAATGATGCATACGTTTATACCATAACCACATACTGTAAGCAAGCATTTCTTTGCCGCTTTTACAATAGAAAAATACACGTATTCATTGATTTTTAGGGGCAGGTCGAATCCAACTCTGCTGAAGAACTTGTTTGCAGCAGGGCAGAGTTTAGTCCCTGTGGCATTCCTCCTTTTTAAAAAAAAAAGAGAAGACAACTGAACAGTGAGGCAAAAAGGCGGAAAGTTTGAAAGTCTGTAAAAAGAAAGCAGTCTTGATGTTTTCCTTTGGGGTAAAAGTTGTGTTTGTGTGTGTGTGTGTTTCAGGAGGCCGTGGTCACTGCTCGATTCAGCTCCATCAGCACCGGGGCCCTGGTGAACGGAGTGTGGTACAAACCAGTGGAGCAGTTCATTTTGCCTAAGGTCAGACTCTCCCACAACTCTTCTGCTGACCACAAGAGTTCTAGCGATCAGCCATAACATGAGAAGTGAAACAAATCTAATCCAAATAACAATATAAATTATTTTAATTTGACAAATACAAATGCTGCAGTTATTTAATTACTATACTGTAATAGAAAGTGTCAAGTATTAATATAACTTGTTCCTACCTCTCTAATGTCGTTAATATCCACGTGCATTCGGTTTTTGGCAGCGTGCACAGCTTTAGAAAGTGCAATCAGGGAGCTACGACACTTACTTCCAGGTTGGAGATGGATAAAATTCTTAATTATTAGATGTAGACGTGATACGATTTTTTTTTTTTTAACATTCACAAAGCGCTGTTTTACAATACTCTACGGGGAAAACTGCACAATGTACTAATTTGCAAGAATAAAGTCGGGTAAGCCCAGCTTTTATTCTCCAGAGTGTGCTTACAACTGTGAACTGAATCTTGATTTTTAGTGATATTAGTTAATTGAGCTCCAGCGTCTGCATGGAACACTACTATATATATGAAGGTGTGAGGGTATGTGAATGGGTGATTAGTGTCTTGATGTAAAAATCTCCCCTACTCTACACTAAAACTGGTATAGAAACTAGATACTTATTTGAACATAATCACAAACGGGACAAAAGTGAATCTTTCCTGAATATAATTTTAGAATTGTCTCGACTTTTACCAGAACTAGTACCAGACCACATGGAAATATTTAAGAAACTGCTATTATTTTGTCTTGAAAATGAGGCTTTTCTTTAGTATTGAAATCAAGCGTGACATGTTAGCATTATAACAACACTACCAGTTAATAGGGCTGTCCAACGTATCACAAATCAGTTACTAATCAATACTAAAACGAATTTTGACACAAATTTGAACTAAATAAAATAAATCTTTTAGAAGTTTTAGAATGATCTTGACCTTTACAACAACTACAGTAAAAGACCACGTAACATAAAGAAAATACTTTTATTTAGTGTTGAAAAGAGTTGTTTTATTATCATTTTGGTATCGAAATCTGTATTAAGTATCTTTATACCTTATACCTTACCTTATACTTGAAATCTCTGTATTGTTTGAAACCTCTAGTTAAAGATGGTTAATGGTGATTTTGCACAGTGCATCTGTAATTGGCCACCATAATGAAAACGTTTACTTGAATTTGAATTTATTTGATCAGGGACAATGCAGAAAACCCTGTCAAGCTTGCACCCCCAGACAGGTTGCAGTCACAGTCACAATTACATAATCTGTGTGTATTACATATTTATCTGTGCATGATAATGTTTTCTTCTACACATTTTCTGGCTAGGGTTTTGAGGGGACCTTGGTTTGGGAGAGCCTGGACTCCGCTGGATTAACTTCAGTCAACTCGTCGTCTGTGCAGCTCAATGACGGAGGAGCAGTTCTCAAGTTCTCCTCTGTAAGTCCCGTGATAATTAATTCAGAAAGTCAAATAACGTGACGTTCATTTTTAAAGGACAGACTGGGCTCTGTGTCTTGCAGATAGCAGAGGGCATTCTGCCTCACAGAAGTGCTCTCGGCTTCCCCGGTTTGGCTGGAGGCTTCACGTTCAATATTTACGGTTTGTTTATGCCACACGAGATATTTATGAAAAATATAATGGTCTTTTAGCCAAATGTTTGAGGACAATCCCAGATGATCAAGTTCAAAAACATCGTTCACGTTGGCAGGTTTAGAGATTGGCTTGTTTTTTATTTGTTGGGGGCACCTGCGTACAAGTGAAATGGGGGGATATTTCTTCCCCTGTCGAACCCTGTGTATATTGTAATCTACCCTCCTTTATTTGCAGGTCTTTTGTGAAATGGATTTCTAGTCATTGGAAAAAAAAGAAATTAAATTCTTCCATCAGTGAATACAAACTAATGGCCCATTCTTTGCATCATCAGCGCTTGTCATTATGTATTATTTGCCAAACGGACACATTGAATTGCATGCATCTCGTTTTCATTTAGAAGAACATAAATGTAATATCAGCAAATGATTAATGGCTTTGGTTACAATTATAGAACAATGAGCTGATGTTTTCTAAATATAGCTATTTAATTACATTTTCAACAAACATTTTTCTACATCCAAGTTGTTAGTTCTGTCTGGAAATGGCACTGAACTCAATTTAATTACACTACCGGCATTGCAAACTGTGGTTGTGTCCTTGGGCAAAGCACAACTATCCTGTGATAGTGCATGAGATTTAGGTTGGTAATAATCAATGTAATAATCATCATAATCATCATAATCATTCCACGTCCCGAATGTTTGTGGTTCAAGGCCCACTCTGCTCAATATGTCCTTGTGTCCTTGGGCAAGACATTTAACCGTTTCTAACCACAACCAAAAGCAATATTTAGTGTAATTTTGATGTGACAATGATGATTAAAAATGGCAATGATGATTAAAAATGGCCTACTCCTGTGGTCTTTAGAAATTCTGATAAAGATCAAAACTTCAATGCTCGACAGTGACCACCTAAAACTTGGTTGCATTAAATAATTTGATTTATTTTTTGTATTCATTTTAATTCATTTTCTTAAAGACATTCCTGAAAATATGTATAAAAACATCTAAGGCTTACTCTGGGCTTTAAATTTAAAATCCTGTTTTATAACTTTGAAACTTTATAAACCACCAAGTTATTAAAACAATTAGGAAAATCTTGGAATTGAACTACAATTCAATTTATTTTTGTAATGCTCAAAATCCCAACAGCAGTTGCCTCGGCGGGCGTCTCAGGGTTGTTGCTTTAACCAACATAAAGTTAGAGGATCAAAGGATGAAACAATCAAAAACTGATCAAACAACGGTGTTCACAGGAATTCAGCAAATGGATGCGACTCTCCCAGAGCGTCCCCCGTCCTTAGACACAAGGAAAAAGTACAAAAAACCGCTGTGGGGAAAAAGTATAAACCTCGGGGAGAACCACAGCGAAGGAGAGATCTTGCTCCCACAGACGGACAGACAGCAGGAGCCAGAAACACTCAGGAGGAGAGAGAGTGTGGCTCATTAGTTACATCATCGCTGGTTATCCTCTGTCATGGCTTTTAAATTATTAGTATTTGAAATGATTGAAAAGTCTTTGGGCGAAATTAATACGAAATTTACTTCTGAAACCACGGTGGACTTCGAGGTGACGGAGACTGTTGAGCCCATTCATATCTGGCATTAGTATTTATTTGAATAAAGAGATTGTGAGCAGAAACATGAATAAAAACTCATAACATTTCTCTTTCTTCACGGTTGTCCCCCCCCCTTCTCCGCTCACACCCCTCTCCGCAGACGGCGAGGCTCTGGCGGGCCTGCTGCGAGCTCGGCCGTCCCGGATGCAGCGGCACGTCCTGGGTCTGCAGCAGGAGGACGTGTCCCTGGAGCAGGAGAGCCGGCGGCACGGAGACATGGTGTTTGTGGACGTGGTGGACACTTACAGGAACGTGCCCACCAAACTCCTGCAGTTCTACAAATGGTGAGTCCCAACATGGCGAGGGACGCAACAATATCCCACCCAAATTGTAATTAGTTGATACATCTTTGGGGGGGATTTTAAAGGATGTATTCTAACAGCAGCTGAATGAAGACATAGAATGGTTTATTTTGAAATTTGGGATTGGATTGTGTGTGTTTAATCTGTCTTTTTTTTTTTTTTTTTACAGATAAATAAATTGGTTAGGGCACTTTGGGCACATGGTCAAACATAGAGACACTTAATAGGTTTGAGAACGTTTGCCAGCGCCACGCCCACGACCCTTTAAGTCGACTAATTGATTTTTGTTTTGTGATATTGTGGGAAGGAATCGTGGGAATAACAGTAATTTGTTGGTGTCTGCTGCACTGAATGGTGCAGTTCTGTTTTTGGAGGCGCTGCGGCAACAAAACATCGCAGTACAGGCATCGGGGCTTCAAATTCAGTGTATTTGATCAGACTTCAGTCATTGCGACGTCACAGTTATTGTTGGAAATCTGCCGTTTTTAAAATAAAAGCAGAAATGCTGGCCTGGAGTAGGAGTTTAAGGTGCATTATATATATGTATGGCAAGGCAAGCGTATTTGTAGAGCACAATTTACCTTTGCCTTGAACGTTCCACAGTATGGCAATAAACCATCTATTTTTATGCCGTTTTATCGTAAAGCAAATCAAAATGCCTTTTGATATACATTTTTTAACATATAAAATCGTAGACTATTAATCTTTAATTTACCCTCAATAAAGAAATACAAAAAAAAAAAAAATATATATATATATATATATATATATATATATAAAATTGACAATTCATTTAAAAAAGAAAAAATTGCGCAAGTTACGTGTAAAATCTGTGCACCTAATCTAATGCTAATGTTACCGAATGTGGAGACTTTTAAACAGTTGAGTACATTTTCAGTTCTTATATTCCCATTTAAATCCAAGCTCTTAACAAAAACATGAATTCCTCTATTATGCATTTGTGAATATAACGCGGTAACGATAAATCTGCGAACGCTTGTGCTGCCCTACTGCTAATGACTCCTATTCTTTGAGTCCGAATTGGCCTGGCCTCAGAGGAAATCAGCCGTCTGAAATGAAAGTGTGTCGTTCACTCTGGGAGAAAAAAAACAAAAAAACCCTCTCTCCGTTACAATCTCCACCGCAATCACCCCGCAAAAATACAGCTGTGAGTCACCCAATCGCAGGAGCAACCGGCGGACGGGGTAAGGTCAATAATGGGAAAAGTATACAGTATTTCTATCGATCAGGCACAAGCTAAATACAAATGTCCCCTGTGCTCGAGCTTCAGCCCAGAAGTTGTGTATTGCAATTGCATTTGAATATAGTTTTAGAGTAGATGTAGACAATACAGACTTAATATGGAGAAAAACAATACGCACATTTGGATTAAGAAGACTATATGTGTGTGTAGAAATGCCACAAAACAACGGTGTAACTTTGATCTTATTGCTATTGACCTGACAAGTGTAAAACTGTTCCCTAGATCATAAAAAATGAACTGTTTGTTCTTAAAATTTGCAGTGCCTTGGCCTTTATATTTTCACTCGAAGCGTAATATGTGTGTCTAATTTGTGAAAATGAGAATCCTAAAACGATTCCTCTCTCCCAAACAAATATTTGAATTGTTGATAAGAAATCTGCGGACTCAGAGTGACTATAGACTGTACACGACACTAGAATATTCTTTTAATACGTTAATGTTATGACCAAAATGATTCATACCTCTGATACTATTTGTGCAAAGTTATGAAAATGACATCCAGAATCTGCTTGGTCTGGTGTTGCATTTTCTTTTTGAATACTTGTGAAAAGTAATATGTGAGTGTTGAACGACAACCAAAAAAATGCTGATTTAATTGCAACGTATTTGTTACTTTTATTCAAGGGAAAAGTCAGTTGTTACATCAGTAAATGGCAAAAGTAACTGCGCTCCTCAGATATCACTGCCTGGAGTGTGTACGTTTATCACGGCCGTCGCTTGCCCTTTAGAGCGCCTGGTATTTGAATGTGACTCCGCTGTGAGATTTGGAGAAGGGAAAAAAAAAATAATCAGAATTTAGACTTTTTAATTAAGGTCACAAACTCCCGTGTGTTTGCAGGTCTGTGGGAAACGCGGATTTCAATTTGCTGCTGAAGACCGACGACGACTGCTACATCGACGTGGACGCGGTTTTGACCAAGATCGACCAGAAGGCTCTCAAACGCAGCAACTTCTGGTGGGGCAAGTGAGTAACGTCTGCATTCCACTGAGGGAGGGCAAAGGCCGAGGTGGGAAGGGCTCCGGTACATTTACTTGATTGATGTTTGAATAAAATTGTACTTTTCAGAGTAGTTTTAAGACACAACAGTACTTATTTCACTGTGAGTCTGAGTAACCTGCACGTTTATGTTGAGAATTGTTGATTGTATTTGTTTAAATATTGGCTGTTTCTCATTTTTGTAGTCTATCCTCTCAAAAATATACGATTGTGTGCATAATTTTTATTTTGCCTGTATAATTGTATAAATGCTGTTTTTATTATTCGACTAATTATTTTATCAGCATTTTATATGGTCAACCGCAGAGATGTTGTAGAAGTGACTGGACAGTTTATTCTGCCTTTTCACTTGCTGTTTCGTAGTACTTCTCTTGTTTTTGCGCGAGATCCTCATCATTTTGAGAGTTGTCAGCGCCACACCCCCTTTAAGTTGATTAATCAACGCGGGGGACAAGTAGACCACAGCTTTATAATGTATAAATCAAACCTTGCGTTCAGTGCCTCTTACTTCATTGTTTTTACTTGGGTCATTTTATAAAAGTGCACACGGAACAGAGTGAATTGTATTGGCTCCAAATCGTAGTGGAACAATAATAATATATCTGGCTAAGTAAAGTGTAGTTGATGAAGTTGGGTAATTATAATTGTGGCGTAGACTTTATAGAGAGAATTGATTGGTCACAGTAGTGAATCTATTATGCAAAATTGACTTTTTTGAGCTTTTAATCACGTGAGTAATAGTCGTTTGTCCCAGTAATAGTTGGTGGTGACAATTTTAGCTTAATGGCATTTTTAATTTACTAGACTTATATAGACATCCATCCACATACTTTTTTTTTGAATTAAATTTGCAAACTCATGTGAACTTTAGAGGGAGAAGGCTGGACAAACCACATGCATATTTCACAAAGGTCAGGTGAATGGGCAAATGTGACGCTAACTCGCTGCGTCTGCCCCAGTTTCAGGCAGAGCTGGGCAGTGGACCGCATCGGGAAGTGGCAGGAGCTGGAGTATCCGAGCCCGGCCTATCCCGCATTCGCCTGTGGGTCCGGGTATGTGGTCTCTCGTGATCTGGTCCAATGGTTGGCCAGTAATGCGGAGAAACTCAAGGCTTACCAGGTATGAAAGTAAGCAAACAACAGTTTAAATAAATGGGTTTGCGAATTTGCCATGACTAAGAGTGTGGTGGTTTTCAGGGGGAGGATGTGAGCATGGGCATCTGGATGGCAGCTGTCGGACCTCAGAAATATCAGGTAAAGCGCTTTTTAGAGATGTAGTCCGTCATCTTTTCCATTTGCATTACTCTGAAAAACTGCTGTTAACTGAATCCGGCTGCACACTAGAGAGTTTTAAACCATCTGCATTATAAGATTTGACACAAAGTGAGCAGACCACAGACATGAGGACATTTTGCAACGATTCATTATTAAACGCTCGCATGAAGGACGGCAACGCCACAACACTTGCTGGTTTTCAATGAAAGGGTTGCTAAAAGCAGAGGCCTGTGAAGGTCTCACGTGGTCGAACTGGATGTCTAACGAACACAAATGCACAAGGATGCGAGGCGAGCGGCGTCGGCTGCCCTTCCCACGTGCTCTTATCAACAGCGAAGATGAAACAAAAGGAAACGTGCTTTTAAAAAGGGGAACGTTGGAGGTAAGGAGCCTTTCACAGTCAGCGTTATCTGCGTGCATGTGTTCTCCACGCGATAGACAACTTTAAAACCCTATCGTTTATATTTTTTTAAGAGCACAATTCGTAAGCAATTTCGGGATCAGAGAAACTGTCGGAGCAATGGCGTCCATGGCCATTACTCCAAACATGCACGAGTCACTCTAGATACGACTTCGACTGGTTTCATGAGAAGGGGAAATGATCGCAAATATGGTTAAAAGCCCCTAAAAATTGATCCCACGCGATGTCGTGAAACCTGTTGGGAACCTTACAATTGCAGGTTTTTGGAGCTGCGACCCTACCAAAAAGTAATCGTCACAGAATAGCATATCACTTAAGAGAAGCGCTACTCGGGCCACACCTCCCTGAACACTTGGAGAGACAAATCAGGCTGAAAATTGAGCTGAAAAACCCTCTAGTGTGCAGCCGGCCTTAGAGTGGTTCATCAAAAATGCAGTCTTATTTATTTCCGTTCTAAAAATGTTGAGGTTAAAGAAGATTGGACCATGGACAAAATAATTAGTTTTGGAGCTTGGATCCCAGAGAGTTTAATGGATTCTTGTTTCTGTATTTTTGTCAAAATTAAAAATACATTGGACCTTAAAATGGTTGTTATGAAAGCAACAAGTATTAGTAACCGTAAAGGAATTGAGTACTTGCATTAATACTTTTACTATTACAAGTATAGGAAGTAGAATAGAGGCTAGTTACACTCACTAAAAACGATCTGTGGCTTATTAGAAAGACAAAGTGGGATGCTGTAATTATCATATTTCCTTTTTAACTATTTATTTTAGTAGGCGACCAGTGTGGATCATTTATTTTGATTAGTCGATTAGTTGAACCATTTTTTTTGTGCCTTAGAAATGTTTCAACATAAAATTGAAACTGTTTTGGCCAAAATATGCCAAATGGAGGCTTCTTGAGAATATAAATATTTATTGTTTTGCTTTTATTAAAAAAAATCATTTTGTCACTTTTTGCTCTAATAACGGAGCTGTCCTTGCAGTCAAACCAAACAAATGTTTTTGCTTTGCTCTTGTTGCATTGTTGGTAAAGCTTCCTAATTTAATAAACAATTATACAACAATTAAACTGGATAATAATTACAGCTATGCATTGTCTAATTGAGCGTCTCTTGAAACTTAATTGAATAATGCCACATGTTGCTCTCATTGGAGGGCAGAACAGGCTGATTATTTAATCACGATGTATGCTGAGAGAGGTAAAGGTAATCATGAATAGGTGATTCAAATCAATACACTTTCAAGTTCAAATCTCTAAAGGTTTTAAAAGTGAGGTCAGGCAGACCCGAGGTTGGACTGATTTCTTGCTTCACTGACACAAAATGGATGTGGTTACCAACATATACATTCTCAAAAATGTAATACAGGGAAAATGGAACTTTGACAACAGTGAAAGCAAAGACCATTCCAAGTGATTTCTAAATCCAGAAAAATGTTTAAAAGAGCGTACTTCAGTAAGATAGTAAAACTTTATTTATAGAGCACCTTTCACAGAAAAAAATCCCACGCTTTACAAAGGGAAAGAAAAAGGACCATAAAGACACAACGACATCAGTCAAACAAAAGTTTGTCTAAATAAAAGTGTCTTTAGCTGCTTTTTTAAAAGAATGGACAGTCTGCCTACAGAGGGCCAGGGGCCGGGCTTTCCATAATGTGGGGGCGACAGCCTGAAAGGACAGGTCCCCCCGGGTTTTAAAGCAGGTCTTTAGGACCACCAAGAGGCCCTGACCTGAGGACAATGATGTTCTGGGGAGCCTCGTACACAGAATGAACAATCGTTTGACAACTCAGTTTAGAAATGTTCCGTAAACGGGTTATGACCACGTGACTACAGTGACCATCTAAAGACAGATTTGTCCAAAAAGACTTCCACATTCCTGATGCTCGTACAGAAGGGCCCAGAGTTTCTGTTTATCCATCATTAAGTTGCAGAGCCTTTTCAGCGAGCCGATTTTTGATATAAGACAGAGACAAAATTGTGTGCGAAAGAAGAATAGACTCAAACTTACATCTCCAGAATAAAAGATGAAAAAATGAACTCCGCAGCTTAAATGGGCCCAAACAACCTCTTTCACTCTTCACTTTTCTTGCTGAGGTCAGTGGAAGGAGAGTCATTGGCGACAGTGCATTTCATTTACTGGACAAACAATATCTGTCTACTGGGACTTATCCTGAAACCTTTACCAAAACTTGCTGCTGGAAACGTCTTGATACATCTGAGGAAATACTGAGGTTAGATAAAGGCCACGCTTAAAGGTGCATTGTGTAACTTTTCTGGTTCAAAGCAAAAACACTTCAAGGTATATTTTGATATTTATCATTAAAACATCTACAATTCGCGTTTAATGCCATTGTATGGAATGTTCCACGAAAAGCAAAAACGTCTCCAGGACAGGTAGTATTTTTAAATCCTCACAACCAAGTAATTACACATACGAGTTATAACAAAACACACACATCGACCATATCATAATCACTAATACATAAATTTAGCAAAAATGTCTTTTTTTAAATGTTGCCTTTATAAAGTTTACATTTCCAGGTTTTACTCCATCCCAGAATATCTAAAATACAGCAATGTTTTGGTCCAAAATACATGATAAATATATTTTACAAATCCAAAGTGGGCTAAGGTTGGAACAGGGGAGAGCAGGCAGGTTTATGAGCTCTAATTTAGCAGGTATACAGTGCTTAATATTATTGTAAAGATTTAATAGAAATGTGCCAAAATGCAAGCCATGTTTGTTGTCATGGGGCTGTTTATTAGACGGGTGGCGCTAATGTTATCAGTCATTCAAATACTGTTCTGAGAGTATTTGTTTTCATAAGAACTGACGCTAAATTGACACGTGTGGTATTTTACCATTGTCAAACCCCAGACATCATAGACGCCCAGAAAAGGCATTTTAACGTTCACATTTCCCTGTTGATGAGTTATGATGTTGCAATGTATTTAATTTGTTCATCGTCTCTGCTTCTCTTCTTCCTCTCCTCCTTTTGACCGTCTCCGCAGGTTTTCATGTTTGTCTCATTATGACTTGGCTTAGTGGGATAGTCCCTGTGGTGGGATTCATCATAGTCATCAGTCAAGTCGCAGTTTGTGAAGAAAACTCTAAAATGTTATCATGAAAGTTGACTATCTGTCTACGGCATCAATAATCGACGTACGGACACATGTTTCTGACAGTTTAAACATTCATTTTACAAAATAAACGTGTTATTTAGGTACTTTTATTTGTTAAATCATTACTATTGTGTACTTTATATGGATTTTGGCCCTTGTTTACAGTGTGGTTGCTAGGTAAAAGTAGTGTAATTACCTCTATGTCACATCTGCTGCTCATGTCCAACCAGGAAGTAACATTATAAACCTAAATTGTCAAACTGGAGGGAAATGGGCAACTTTTTGTGTGTGAAATCTAAAATGTAATCCTGTTCCGTATGTGTCAGTGAAACGTGTAGTGGAATGTGTTGTTTAGCGTCTCCTCTCGTCTGTTTTGTCAGGACGCGGGCTGGCTCTGTGAGAAAGAGTGTTACCTGGACATGCTCTCCTCGCCTCAGCACTCGGCCCAGGAGCTGCACCAGCTCTGGGACCGGAAACGGGCCTGCGGGGACCCCTGTGGATGTCCCTGGGGCCACTGAACCACCCAACATCACCGCAATGCACTGTGGGTAAAGAATAATAAGCAGGCCACACCGGTTCAACCATTGTTTAGGAATGAATTAACTAGGGCTGCACAAAATGACACGACTTTTGGTTCAGATGTGTCCGAATGGGCTTCAGTGGTAAAGAAACATGCAAGATTATTTCAGATAATAAAAAAACATGTTGCTCCAAAAGTTCATAATGATAATATAAATGGCCAGGTGCAATATGTATGGATTTTAAATGCATTTTTCAATTTGAACGTTCAGTTTTTCTACATTCTTTTAGTGCTTTAGTGCTAAAATGTTCGGTAAGCGTATTCATTTATATTTCAAACTTCCTTCCACAACTTCTGTGTCCCAAATTCCTCTCCACAACTTGAAAATGACTCCTCAATAACACTGTCTTAATATTCTTCTGAGAAAATAAGGCTCCTGAATAATGTAGGAGTAAGTCACAGCTCAACAAGATCTGAACCAGGTCAAAATGTGGGCTAAAATTAGGTCTGAACCAAGACCGATCCTCTGGGGCACAAGACTTACAGTAGCGACTGCACAATCGAGTCCAACTGAAATGGTGACAAAACCTGCTGATTTTGTCACCATTTTGTCAAGATTTGTAAATCATTTTGCAAATGTGTCACATGTTTTATGTCAGTGGTTCTTTGCACGGTCTAACTTCTCTGGAGGGTACGTCGCATGCTTGTCTGTCTTTGCCTGGCATGTTCCACAATACGGCGTCACACTATCTCCATAGAGACGAGGTACACAGTGCACCTGTTAAAGGAGACGCACACAATTTAATTTTTTGCACTTTTAACACTGTTCCCTCATGAAAGACACACCTGGAGTAGCATTTATCTTCATTCATGTTAGTTTGATGAATCTGTTTTGAACGTTCTCTCCCTCCGACCGTCAAAAATAGTTTGTTCTGAATCTCCTCGATAACTGGCGTTTTCTCGACCTTTGACTTGGCTCTGAGAATAGTCTCTGCCGCGTTGTACTTGTTCTGGATTTCTGCTGTCAAATCATGATCACGACAGATGTTTTTCTGTAAAAAAGCAAATTTTTTGTTCTTGAACATAAAATGCCAACGTAAAGATACTAAAGATACTAGAGCATGTTTAAAGCCTGATTAAAAACTCAAATAATGCATAATATTAAAGGAACAGCATGCAATTTTCTGAGTTGGTACGCCACCTGCATGATTCCATGGAAATAGAAAGTTAAGACCATACTTCTGAACATTCTCTATAGAGATGGAAGTTTTATGCCATACTGTGGAATATATAGCCAAAGGAACAACATTTCCATGGAAACAAGCAGGTGGAGGCTCCTTCAGGCAAAGTACAAAAAAACCCCCAAAAACAACCAATGAAAAGAAAACCCATGCTTTTATTTATTTTTGTCCAAGTCCTGATTCAAAACTGGTTAATCCTAACTATTTCCTATTTCAGTCCGGTGTTATTTCAAGTGAAAATTGTAAAACTGTAATATATTAGTAGTTTGTGTGAAAGAAAATAATCAGCTTTTGATACATTGTGCAGCCCCAGTTAATTGCAATCAGTGGTGCTCATCATTTGAATCACGCTTTGTTAGAAATACTGTAAGAAATGCCACAGAAAGTTTCTCTTCTTGAAAACTGAATTGTTTAGACTTACAGACTTTTCATGTTTGTAGCGTTCTACATCTGTAGCTCAAAATGCACATTCGACTGTACAATATGAAGGAGCTTTGTGCCATTGACTTGTAAATACAGAACAATCAAAGAGGAAAAAGGAGATGTCATTAAGCTGCTGTGAAACTTAATGGACATTTTAGCATCATTTCTTTGAATACTTGACAAACTTTGAAGGTATTTTTGATGCCATTTTGTGTATATCGTTCAGCTTTACGTTTCACATTGATGAGCCTTCTCTCACAGATGTTTGGTAGCTTTCATTGTACAAATGGTGATGTGGCCTTATTGTATTAGACCTTCGAGCTATCATTAGAATGCTTTTGTCAATATCTTAAAAAAAAAACATATTTGCAAAGATTTGCGGGGGATTTTGGGCTTTTCAGCAAATCCAAAAGGGTTCAGTTAATCCTCATTTTACAAAGACGTGGACATTTTACTCCAGACATCTCCCCCATTTTAAGATTAAATACTTATCTAAAGTATTTCTATTTTTGGTGGGTTTTTGGACATTTGCTCTTTAACACATGGATCAAAATGTATTGCATTTGAAGGATTGCACCAACACAACACGCCGAACAAACACACTACACTACAACCAACAACACAAACACAACAACTACACTACAACTCACTACACAACACACTACAACAAACACACTACAACACAACAACACTCTAAACACACATACTACACTGCAAACACACTGCAACACACTGCAACACACTGCAACACACTGCAACACACTGCAACACACTGCAACACACACTGCAAACACTGCATACAACTACACAACACCATTTTCAGAGTCCTAAAATGATTTTTTTTAATTATTTATCATCATAAACATTTGATAAACCTTATTTAATTTATAGATGACGTCATATATTCTTTTAATGTTATAGAAATGGCACGTTCAGGAACAGGCCACAATAAAAGTATTATGAAAATGTGTGCATACAGTGCTAAACTGCTCGTATAATTGTTACAGTTGTAAAATCTACTGTTTTGGAGAAATATGCCCACCAATGCCACACTTGTTTCTGTATTGTTTTGTAAATGCTTTCAAACTTCTCGGGACCACTGGGGCTCTACTGTACATAACTGCTGTGTGTTTCACTGCACAAAATGTACAAATCTATGTATTTTATCACTACATTTTGAAATGTAACAAAAACTGTGAAGCCACTCTTGAAACGATGACCCTTAGTTCTGGACACGTCCACTCAGTTAATAAAGACCTCTTCAGTGCGATGAACGACAGCGGCGTTGTTTACTGTGGGCAAAGCCGCGCTCGTACCAATTGGAAATCCTTGGTGACTTCCATCGCAAACGGGCGCGTAACACAACAGACTGTGGCCAAGCTGTTGCACGGATGCGTTCCTCGTACTTGAAAGGAATATAAAAGCCCTTTGATCTGTTTTTGTTTTGGATGATGCGAGCGGAGGACAGCGTCGGCATGTCGAGCGGAGAAAGTTCAGGCTTAAGCAGTGGACTGACCACAAGCTTCAAGACGATGCAGCTTTAACGTATAGTACAAGTGTGTTGGAGGAATGGCATGTTTTATTCATCCCCAGCACAGTATGGAAAAGTACAGAACAAGAAACAAAACTAAAAACAGGTGGCCAAGTGCAGGGTTTTTGAGCGAAGACGATACAGAAATGCTCAAACATGCATGAATCAAACAAACAAAAGAAAACATTTAAAAACGTTATAACATAGTCAAGTTTTCGACATAAAAAGTCAAATTTATTCATGTTTTAGCTTTGATCGCAGCACACATTCGCTGTGGCATATATTCAGTAAGCTTCTGCAATATTAAAAGATGTATTTCCATCCAGTGTTGCATTATTTTTCACCAGTTGATCTTGTATCGAGGATGTGAGAGAGTGAACGCTGCACAGAGTCTTCTCCAGCTCCTCCCAAACACTCACTGGGGTTCAGATCAGCAGTAGATTAGGTTTCTGCTTCTCCTTAGATGTTTTCTCCTGCTTCGATGCCAATGATTTGACCCTTCTCAAACACATCTTTTCCATGACCACAGGATTTGTCTTTCCACGTGGTTGTTTCAGAATTGAGGATCCACTCACGGCATCATTCGGGTTTAACTCTGTTGCAGCTGGAAGATCATCACCTGCAGCAGTTCTCCAGGAGCTGGCTCGGACTGAATTTGCTTCGTTGACTCTCAAGTTTTTTTTTGACAAGCAGTGTAGTATAACAATGTTTATTTTTATTTTTTTATATTTTTTGAGGAACCATTTTTTTAATAGATCTCCATGATTAAAAACGATTATCTGCTATGTATTTAGATTAGATTAGAGGTGCAGTCCTTGTTTGAGATCTGAAAAATTAGAATATAGAGTGAACTGTCAAAAATGACCTCAAAAAGAGACGCTTGTGTAATCCCCCAAACACAGGTAGAGGGGTTATATTTCTGCGGTTTAGTTTACGGTCTATTCATGTTTCGCGCGATACGTGAACCTCAACCAAGACATTTACAGCCACATCTTAGTACATTTATGATGCATTGTTCAAATATCTTCGGGATATTGTTATCAAGTAATGCAAACGAATATTGGGAGATTCATTTATGTCAATGGCACCACCTTAACCAGGAGTGGGTAATTAAGAAGAAAATGAAATGTATAGGTTTGATTTCTCCCCGGGGTTATAGCCTTGTTCTTCAGCTAAAACCCTTCTCCAAACAAAGACCAGGAGAAGAGTGTTCGGTAGTTGTAGACATGCTCACTACTCCAGATACGTTAGCTTAATGAAAGCGTTGAAAGATGGGTCAAATATACGGAGGTGGTGATTATTTCTCAAAAAGGTTTCGATTAGTTTAAATTGCTAAAGGAATGTGAATGAGAGTTTTTAAACTAAATTAGCCATGGCTGAAGATTAAGTGAGGCCACTTGAGGCCATCCTGATCGAGGACATGCACACATTTCGTGCCACAACATCTCTTTTCTTAGCACATGTTTTTAAATCTCTGAATATAGTCCAGATAACGATTAGCCTACTTGTTTTCTAAATGAGCTGATCATCTAAATAATTGATTAGTTGCATTTAATTAAGTTGTTTCTGCCCTACAGTCAAGTGCACGCTCCAGCACTCATTCATTTATGTATTCTTACACCTTGTCTTGCCATTTTAACCTTCGTAATAGTTCATAAATGTCATTCAATGTTTTTTTTTCCCTTCTAACAATACATGGCATGTCCTCCGCCTTTAGCTTTCTGTTGCATCACGCCCCACACGTCCCACAGTCTCCAATCCATTGTTTTGTTTTAACATTTGGTGATACATCAAGCCAAAAAGTCCGAAGTGTTTTCAGCTCTTTCTTCCACTTTGCGAACCCTCCCAGGAAAAAAAATAATCATAAAAAGCCTGCAGAGGAAGTTATATCTGTTGTTTAACCGGTGCCAACTGCAAAGCTCAAAACAACCTGAAATTACCGTGCCTTTTTCTGTCTCTGATTCATTTGCTTATTTCAATATGAGAGCTGCAAAAACACCCCTGTCAAATTGCCTCGCTGTATATTTTTGTAAATAATGAAAGATGATGCTGGGTATTTTCTAATGCATGGTAAAACGTGCATTTTTTTTTTATTTTTTAATAGGCCTCTGCTTCCTGCCAAGAAATCTGCTCATGCAATTAACCTAAAAGTGAAGTGCGTGTTGTTATCTCGCCTCGCTCTTCCAGTCTAATGCATGGTGGTCTTTTCTGCTTGATTTCTCACAACAGAACATGATAAGTAAAGATGTGAACATGATAAGTAAAGATGTGCATTTTCACAATGTACAAGACACTTCACTGTCCAGATTTAAACTAACAGTATGTTCTTGTGTAATAAGAGGCAGTCTACAGAGTCACAGAAATACTTCTTTGCACTTCTTTGCAATGCTAGAGCTAAAAGAACAACATTTCAATGGAAACGAGCAGGTGGAAGCTTACCTGGGATCCAGAACACACTTCCATTCTTTATGAAGTCACTCCGCCCTCCGCCGCACTTCGAGCCAAACTCAAACGTTATGCAATCAGATACGTTTGCCGTGACGCATGTGAAACGAACACAAGTTAACGTTTACAACAAAATCAACACTTCTCTCCAACCTCTGGTTAAACCAGCGTTTTGTGCTTCTGTCCTCTCAACCAGCCATCAATTTGTTCTGAATGGCCCATGTGTGTCCTGATTGGCTCCATCCGCTCTGTCAATCAACGTGTCCGTCTAATTTGCAGAGTTTCACGGAGTGACAAAGATCAGTGTTTTTAAATCTTTTTTTTTGTGTACATATACAAATGAAAAACAATAACAACATGCTTTTATTTTAGTTTCAACAAAAGTTATGTATTTGCTGTTACGCCATACCACACTGAAAGAATATTTTAGATCACTTTTATTTTATATTTGGCTCTTTGTTGAAGACCATTGGTTCTGTTTCCAGATGGGCCGAAAATATAATTTGAGTTCGGGAGCATACAGTAATTGAAGCATTGAACTGCTGTTGCTGTTCCAGTGAAGCAAATAACCGATCCACTGCCACAAATATCATTTTGCAACTTGGCACTCCCGGAGCAGTTGCGGTGCGCCAGTGGTTCGCCCATCTGCCTCACTGCCAAGAAGGTTTTATGTTTCAGTCCCAGATGAGTGGGGCCATTCTGTGGGTCCTTTTGGGTTCCACGACCACTAAAATATGCAATACATATATTCTCTGGGCCAAGACTCCCCAGTTATGTCCCGAAGATATCCATCCATTGTTTCCATGGCTGGGTTTTGAGGCCCAAATACAATGTTCTGAAATTGAGTGAGATGGTGGTGTCTAGAACAATGCCTTGTTAAATTCTGTCCAATATTTTTGGTTTAAAATTTTGGTCATGCACCAACCAGTTTAAGATTTTAACACTTACTTTTGTTTCGTTCATATGTTTTGCTTAGCGCTTTCTATGTCATAACGCACAGATTTTACCCAGGATTCTTAACTTCCTCAAAATTGACTCAACACGTCATCCGGCACCAACTTTAATCTCCGCTGAGCTTCAATTTCTGAATCACACCAGTTTTTGACCATGCCATGTACAGTAAATCTTCCCGTTGGGGATTGGAAATTGACAGCCTGGAATAGATTGCAAATCTGGGCAAAAACAAATTTGAATAGTTTCAGACTCGAAAAATTAAATAAGGTTACATTTTTTCAAGGTCTTTTTTCATGGCAGAAAAAGAAAAAAAAAAGAAAAAAAAAAAAAGCATGTTTTTAAAGGTAGTTTTAGCAATAAAAACACATAGAAATGACATCGCCATAGAGACCAGCAGTTAGTACACCCCCCCAAGAAAAATTACATGGAGCACCTTAAAACAGAAGTGAATTGAATTAAAACTTTACAGGATTCCACTTTACCATGTTCCCTGTTTGCTAATTAGTCTTGAAGGTTTCATCAGGAAAATATTGTAGCCCACATAAATGTACAATGCTCCAAACAAACAAACAAATACATACATACAGTATTGTTGTTTATACATTTCTGGAAACATACTGGCAGGACATGTTTTGTGTAGACGCTGATGAGGGGCACAGAACAGATGTGCTTCTCTTGTTTCAAGTCAGAAAAAAATCCATCAGCGAATTTCAGCTCGAAGTCTGCAGCATCTGGATCCTCGTGGGATTTATGAGTTCAGAAAAACATCTGACAAATCTATGTGGCCCCTCACAACGCCAGGGAATTTACATGGGCTCCCACCAACAACGCGGCGGTCCTGAAAGTTAAGTTACCAAGAAATATGTGGTAAAAGTATATATTCCATTGGCTTTGCGCGATAATGAGGACCTATATACTTCTCAGTGAATCTAATGTCGTCTGAGATACTTTATTGTGAAGATTTGTTCCGATCTGTCAATGAGTATGTTCATGCTTTTCACCAGGCACAGCTAAAGTACTGGAGCTTAACCTTGAAGCGTGCTCTGGTTCAACCCTGTCATGACCTTTGAACTCTTCATATTTGACTTTTTCAATGGGAAAACTTTCCATCTTTCAACGATAAATTAATTGAATTTCAATAGAGATTCTGTCAGTTCTAATAGTCGGCGATCAGCTTGGGTCTTTCTTTTTTCTTTTTTAAGCTAGAGCATCTTCTGTCTGCTTTTTACATGTGGTTTGGAGCAGAATTCAGATTTTGGAGGATTAAAATTTGACGATTGTGTTAAACGGCAATGGTCATTTTCAGGAAATTAATTCATATGGAAAACCATTTTTTGTTTGCTTTTGATAAAACAAAATAAAATGAAATTGTAAACCATTTGAGGGGGAAATAATATAAATGTTCATAGTGCTGCAGGTCCAAATGTGATGCTGACAAATGTATGAATGTCACGTATTGAGCCTATATTCCAAAAATTCAGAAACAGAGGACACAATCAAAATGAAGGACAGATCCGCTCCCATTTTCTGAACACTGGGCGGGCTGCAGATTTGTCCCGAACTGAGCCATTTGCAGCTCAAAGTCTTCAAGTAAACTACAGTGGGGACATTTTATTCCAATCAAACTAAGAGTGCACTTTCAACTTTCACTCGTCAACACGACAGCACAGTTTACTTTGCAACTCGTCAACCTCCAAAGTATAGTGCTTGAAATGTATTCCTGTTCTTGGGCTGTCCCCGCTGTTCTGTTTGCCTCCACTTTACAAAATAATGCGTTTGCTCAGTCAAATCAGTTTGTGGCAGCGTGAGCCGGAGTCGTTGGTGTGAAATCGAGTGTCAAAGAAAACACTCCTCAAATATTCCTCTGTTCTTCCCGAGATCAATATGTGTTTACATTTTCAGCGGAAGAAACTGGAATCTAATCACAAACTACAAAGCCTGGATATAAATAAATCTTCATCTGAGAATTGTTTTGTCCATATGCTGGGTGTGACGGTCTTTTGGTATAAATACTCTAGAGGTGGAAAGAAAGAATTGTCCTGGTTTGACACTGCTCTGAGCCCAGTTCAGTCCAGGACAACGTGGACTTGGTTTGGTCCTGTTTCATTGCTGGTTTAGTTTGATGTGGTGTGTTCAAGCGTGAATGCACCCAAGTTTATTTATTTATTTTTTGAGGACACCATAATTAGTAAAACATCAGATTTGATCATCAGACTTTACATTTGTATTCTTTTAAGTAATACATTTTATTAAAAGCAAGCGTCTGATATTGATCCAAACTAGCGCTCGTTGGTGCTACTGTGGTTTATGGATTGGTTTCCTGATTGTCTCAACCTTCTCTCTGCCCCTTTCGTGCTGCAGCTGTCCTGTCAAATAAAGAAACATTTTTGGAAAAAGAAAAATCCAAACTCTAAGTGGCCAAACATGAGTGTAATAATATATGGTTTTCTTTGTTAATTATAGTGACATTCATTAAACTGACAGACAATATAAAATAAGACAACTGTCTGACAATATAAAATAGAAAAACATCCAAAATAGTATGTAAATCCAGCCGTTTCGGAACAATAAACTACATATAAATGGCTCAGTGTTTAGAACACTCGTTCACCAACAGGGATCGATCCTAATTGCACCAAATGCCAGTGTGTCCTTAGGCAAGGTATAAGTCACCCACCTTCAGATCTATTTGTTTTTGTAAAGCCCAAAGTCTCAACAACTGTTACCTTTGCAAAGCTGCACAGAACTGTTGATTTTACCAGCAGGAAGTTAGAAAAGGTTTGTGAGAGAGAAAGATGGCGCAGATCGGCAGCCTAGAGTCAGTCATTTGACATCAGGGCAGATGTTAATTGTCTTTAAGTGGCCAAAGAAGTGCTATACAAATAAAATGCATTATTATCATTGAAATAATCTGGACAAGACAGCCAATGTTTCTTTTTAATTACCATTTTTTTCTATCTCGTGTTATAAATAGCTCAGACAGTTTCATATCTGCCCTAAAGCCTATGTAATCTTTCCTGCAATTCCCTGGGCCGCCAACTTCCTTTGACTCTATTAATATTTAGAAAGTGCAATCATCCGTTTAGCCCGGTGACAAGCGCCGCTCAGAGAAAACCCACACGACTGGAGCACGAGAGCTAATTTTATTTATGAAACTCATCTGCGGACTTACCTCTCTCCACCAAAAACTCATCATCTTTTCGCAGAGTGATTATGGAGAGTGTTGACGTAACAAACGCGAGTGCTTTTCTACCCAAAGAAACTTAATTTAGCTCGACAAAGTGTCTGAACAAGTACAATTTCAGGTTTTAATGTAACATGCCATTTTGTAAACGATAATCGTGTTGAGATGCAGAAGAGGTTTGACATCAGTGTAAATGATATTAGAAATGCATTACGGATTTGTAACTTTGTGCCGGCTTCATCATATGTTTTAGTGCAATAAAAACACCTACGTGGTGGGGCTTTACTCAAATTTATTTTGTTCAAAGTATATTTTAATAAAATCTTATCTTAATCTAATCGTTTTTTATCGTGATTGCATATTTTTCTGCTGCAACCCCACTGTGGGACAAATAAAGGTTCTACTATCTTATCTCTTATTTGTATAAACTAGAATATTAGTGACAAGCATTTACTGTATAACTACCACTACATGATTACTTTTTTTTTTTATAAACACATTTCTCACTAAATATACTAAAATGTGAAAATAATTGGCTAAACAGATATCACCACATCCTGACCCAGGTACGAAGGCACAGAAGAAACCAAAGATTTTAGGCCTAAAAGATTTTGGAAAATATTTTATTATTCTGACAAGATTTGCAATTTGTTTTTTAATCGTAGGATTCCGTTCAAAGGTGACCTTAAACACATTCAGGGGCATTTGAGAGAAGGCTGAAATACGAACTGAAAAACATTAGAATTACATGCTTTTCAGAACATGTTTGTAAAGGTCTAAAGGGTTAGCAGGTTTTAAACATAAGACAGGCTATTTTGCATTTGCAGAGGAAAATATGTAAAATATGTAAATAATTGCAGTTGATTCAATTTGCTATTTCAAGTCATTTGCAATATATCTTGCAGCAATAGATTTGTCTCTAAAAATCCTACAGAAACAATGCAGAGGATCCAGCGAACCACCAGCAGAACCTGTAGGAATGCTGAACTTTACGCAAAATGCACTACAACTACTGCTGCTACTGAGGCTATGACCTTAACCTCGAACAAAAAGTGCTGTCACATGTTTAGAAGAAGCCCCAGCTGTTTCAGACAGATACATGATATTGCTGCTTTGACATTCTCCATCTGCAGAAACTCATTGAGCTCAATGAAATGACGCAAATTTGTCCGACTCCCCTTCTCCCCCCCCCCCACTTCTCCTCTGCTGCCCCCCCCCCACTTCTCCTCTCGCTGTCAATCAAGCCATCCTCCTCTGAGCGCCACTGAAACCAGCCGGAAATCATTTATTCATATCCCCCGCTATCCAAAACCTCTGCCTCCCATTCACAGCAAAGGCGGGATATTATTAGCAGCACCACTATGCCCTAATGGGACGCAACGTTTTGAGCACTTGGCGCCCTTCTCATCTCCATATCTGCTCGTGGATCTGGGTCTATTTGGGGTTGTGACTGTTGCTCTATGCAAACATTTGGAGAACACAGCTGCGTAATTGTGAGAAAGGTGCAAATTGAGCTATTAAATATGGCAGATAATAACCTGTGTTTTGAAAAAAAAGTGCAGTTTTAAAAGCCAGTTCGACCCGAAGTAACATCGGCAACGATTATGTGTCCGAGTGGTAATTAAGGGGGCATTAGAGAGTGTTCAGAGCATTAGGAGTCAGCGGTGGATTCGTGAGGATGATGACAACTTATTTATACCAGCAACTATGGAAGAGCTACAACCGATCAGTGTGTGGATGCACAACAACTTTCTCCAGTTGAACTCAGACAAGACTGAAATCATTGCCTTTGTTCCACAGAAGCAGAGAGAACGTGTCAGCAGTCACCTCCAGAGTCTCGCTTTGAAACCTACAAACCAAGTTAGAACTCTACTGAACTTTAACAGCCACATCAACTCAATAATAGGGCTGACATGATGAAGTCATTCAATTAAAAAAAAGCTTTATTGCCTTGATGATGAGTTTGAATTGCATATTTACTTGCTTGTTTCACATGGAGCTTGCGGCGCCAAAAGCACAATAATAGATCCATGAGCACAACTGAGGAGAGAGCGGCGTATTTTAAACTTAAGAGTGTGACTGGGAAGTGGACTTTTGTTGTGTGAAAGAGCACAAAGGACCACGATTATGAAACAGAAAGGCAGCGATGACAGGGCCAAGACACAGAGGCTAAAGTGACTGGCACACGGAGCTAATGCTGCAGAATGACTCGACCGCCGTGAAGAATCATCGCAACATCTGCAGAGTTACAGCTCAAACACACAAGGTAAACCAACACTGACCTCACATAACGTTTCTTATTCTAAGTGATGTGACAAATGCAAATGAATTCTTAGCTCCTGTAACTTATTTAATCTGGCCTGTTTACAACACAGTCTGCTGACAAGGTCTTTTATATACTGTATATTCTAACAGAACTATTAAATCTATGTTGTTTCTTTGTTAGACCAACATTATGCTCTTTCCATGGCTTCAACACTCAATATCAAAGCGACTGAAATGTGGCAGATGCACTCATCCTGGACATTTGGACTTGTGAAGTGAAATGTTGCCGTTTTGTAGACAAACTTATGTGAAAAAGAATTAAATGTGTTATTTTAATCAGAATCTCCCCTCGGAGAGTGGTGCTGTTTCAGACAGTGCCGATGCTAACCTGTAGATCCGGCTGCTCCTCAACGGCCCGGAGTAACGGTCTCTACTCTAGATGAATGGTTCTTCATCTGCCTGAATGAACTGTCTTATTAGATGAACCACCCTCTCTCCTGCTAAGTGCTACTGGCTCCACAGTTTATCTGTAAATGGAAGCGCATCCGCCTGTCCATCCCTTCGAGTACGATCTCCAAGAGGTTTCCACTTTCTACACTGTTTAATCTGTGGTGACAGTTGTTGGGCATTACAAAAATAAAGGATCAGGGTTTGTATAGATTTAATTTAAGGTTTTCCTTGACTTTCCATAACTTTTTCACAACCCTTTCCCAACGATCCATGACCTTGAACTTATTAGTGCACAACTTTCAATACATTTTAGATACATTTTAGATACATATATATTTTCGCAGGCTCAGGCTCAATGACTTACTACACTGCCTTGGCGCAGAAGGACAACGCCTTTTCTACACTTTACCGGACCAACGTGACACCATGGCCGCATCAATCATCGCGTTAGAAAAAAATGTCTTCCCAAAAGTCAATGTCATGGCCTGTAGACACACGCTCAGACAACGTGTTCAGGGCCCAGACAAGATGGGGAGGGGACCTCGCTGCCTCATGGAGGGTGAGATGATAAGAGATCAACTCATTTCAAATACATAGCTCAGTGCTCAGTGCGAGATAAGCTCCTGTAACTATCGCTACACCACTTGAGGCTGCGGTGAAGAATGCCACGCTGCTAACAGCTAACAGACAAGCCCCTACGGTGTCAGTTCAGGCCGTTGGGCCGTCCCGTTCAACTTTCAGGGGAAGAGAAGATTCATGTTTCTCCAAGCCAAGTGCCCATGACCGAAACAAGCTAAAACGACAAACAAAACAAATGTTTCAGATGTGGATCAAACAAACACATTGTTACGGACAAAAACAGCCTGTGTGCTTCAATACAGTGTAATAACTATGGAAAAAGAGGACAGTGCAGATTAAGTTTTGAGTTAGCTATTCTCTGTGTTGATAATGTTAGAATCATGATCAGATGGCAAAACACCATGCCGATACGATCAATAAAAATGAGTAAGAATAGACAACTTTTTGCTGCATCTTTACCATTTGCAGTATAATGCAAAGTTACAGTGTGGCTTTAAGGCAGACATGGCTCTTCTCTTTTCAAATCTTGGTTCTACAGAAATCCTTTATAAAATGATCCTGCCAGCAGCTTCCGTGAAGCCAACATCCCCAAAGCCTGCAGCTGTCAGACACAAGCATATATGTCCAGAAAACTTACGAAAGACTTCTTCCACAGAAAAAGTGTCATGTTCACCTCCAACTCAGCTTCAAGAAACAAACAAAACTACTGTATCTATTTGTATTTGCAGCCATAAATTGGGTGTTTCTTGTTTCAGAATATTTATGAAGTAGTATCCCGCGGAGAGCTCCCAAATGTGCACAGAACCCCAGTGATAAATAAAGCGGGGTGCGCAAAGAGGCAGAGGAGGAGAGAGTGAGAGATGTCGTTCCTCATACAAGGCCTATTCTGTTTGGACTCTGTGGGAGGGGAAAATCAATCTGGTCAAAACAAGATGGAAGACCAGGACCAACAACAAATCCGGAACGAAACCAGCACTAGACCGAAGGATTTCAGACGCTTCCTCCAACCATTCGGCTGCACAGGTGCAGAACAATAACTGGACACGATGGAGCGGACACGTTCTAATCAGTGCAAAGTGTATCAGGGAAAATACGGGTTCAGAATAATCATTTGAGTAACTGTTCTGGTGCAATCACTATCCATGAGTGAGTCCAGAATGAGAAATTTGCACCGTTGCCATGACGTCTAACAATTTACAACAAAATACCATACGTTATGAAACAGACGTCTCAATACATTACATACAAAAACAAAATACCATACGTTATGAAAGGAAAAAAAAAAAAAAAAAAAAAAAAGAGTCCTCAAAAGTGTTGCATGTACCAGTGTGAAACCCATGACGACTGTTCCTTTCCTAGAATAAAAATTATACACCGGCAGTTGATCACGCAAGTAAAGGCTTCAAGCTGCAGGGCATTAGTGAGGAAAGTGGAAAACACGGCTCTCGTGGTGATTGTGTGCGCGATTTGTTCTTCTCCGATCACTGATAAATAAATACAGAAGAAATGGTGGAACAAAACATGAAGCCGTTTTAATCCTATGTTGGCATTTTTATTCCCACTACATAAATCATAGATGAAAGTCCAGTGGTAAAAGCTATTCACGAACTTCACAATGCATGCAGAAGTATCATGACGTGACAAACGACAACGTAATTGCTGGTAGAAACTAAAGAGGCTACGACCCATGTAAAGATCAAAAACCTGCGCAGACACATACTTGAGGCTTCAATTACATGTTACGCATTTAAATGTATTCTTCTACGGTGGGAGACGGGTCCTTAATCGATAAAGAGTCCTCTGCCTCCTTCCCTGTTGTTGTTGTTGTTGGTTCAGAAATAAACAATTTAAAAAAAGGTGACGTTTTTGGGCTGAGTCTGCATTAACATATCTAATCACTGATGGCTCCATCCAACCAACTCCACCAGAAAAGTGACATATGTGCTTCCTTTAAATTCACAAGCCTGCAAGTGAAATTTCCAAATCATTCAAAACTGTAAACAACAACACATACAAAACAACAAAAAAACAAACACAACAACAACAACAACAACAACACACACACAACAACACAACACAAAGACAACAACAACAAACAACAACAACACAAAAACAACAACAAACAACAACAAGCAACACAACAACAACAACAACAACAACGAACAACAAACAAACAACAAACAACAACAACAACAGATAACAACAAAACAACAACAACAACAACAACAACAACAACAACAAACAACAACAACAACAACAACAACAACAACAACAACAACAACAACAACAAACAACAACAACAACAACAACAACAACAACAACAACAACAACAACAACAACAACAACAACAACAACAACAACAACAACAACAACAACAACAACAACAACAACAACAACAACAACAACAACAACAACAACACATTTGTCCTTTTTGTATCAAGATAGTATATTATTAGCCTTTAGGGATATTTTATTCTTATCGTTTAACAGATCTAGTTGTGAGTGCTGCAGAGGGAGTGAGCCGTGTCGCTTCATATAAACCCTTCGTGAGGCTCTGAACGGGGCTGAAACGCTGGGGGCCAAAGACATCGATCTCACTCAACCAGAATTAACAAAAAGGCTGGGAAGAAAATGAGAAGCTGTGATTATGGAGACGGACCGCAGTCTGCAGAAACAAGAAAAGACACTTCACACATGCGCCACGCTTTCAGACCACAAACGCTTCAGAGAGATAAACACAAGTAAGATTTGTCGGGATTTCCAGGTATTGACATTCTGAAGAAGATGATTTTGTGGTGAAATGCTAAGCTGGATGGATTGCAGCTGTCAAAACGGAGGAGATCTCCAGTGCAAAAAAATATACGGCTGCTTCGTTTGGTGGGATAGCATCTGCGGTAAATATTTATCATAGTTCAACATCGATAAAGTGGATGCTTGCGAAGAAAAGTAGAGAAAATTCTAAAGGAATCCTCCAGGTCGTCAATACACAATATATACACACAAGGATCACATTTTTCTGACAATTTAAATGTTCAATCAAACAAATAAAGGCGTCGTCATACATTTGTATTTGTTAAATATTGTGTAAATTAGATAATACACTTGTAAGGTAACCTTGATTTACATAACCAGTAAAAATCTGATAATCCAATCATTATGTTTACATGCACAGAAAGAAATCGGATCATCAACACTTGGTGTCAGTTAATCAATGTTTTTTTTAGAGTAACTCTTGTATGAGGAAAAACAACATAAAATTAAGTTTAAAATAACTCTTTTAAGCTTTTTTGTCTTTACATTAGTTTGCCCTTTTTTGGGATTTTTTTCACCGGTCAAAACCTAAATCAGATTACGTACGTCAAATGTAAGTGTTTCCATCATCATATTTCAGTAATCTGATAATGCCAGAAATCAGATAAGGATCAGATTTTAGACGTGCATGTGGTCAGTGATGAAATTATCTCTACGTGGCCCATCTGTATCCAAAGAAGAAAAAACTATCTACACCAAAAAAACAAAAAAAAACCTAGAGAAAACTAGGCAAAGACACAACAATTATTAACTAAACAATTGGGAGAGCGTATAATGTAACAGTGTATTCAATAAAATCGGCCTGTGATTTACACATTGATCACCACCAGAAATCACAAGTTTCTCTAAAACATTTAGCCATCAAGTCTTGCTCAGGCAAAAATGGTTATTCTCTGGTATTTGTATTCATAATATATTTAGCAAACAGACAAAAAAACTGCTTTCTCTTCTTGTCCTGACACTGCTGATGAGACTCAGACGCCCCAAGCCAGTATTTCCTCACCAAAAGGAGGGTCTAAGGACGGGGGACGCTCTGGGACAGTTATCCATTTGCTGAATTCCTGTGAACATTGTTTGATCAGCTTTTGATTGATTCATTGTTTGATCCTCTAACCTTCTGTTGGTTAAAGCAACAACCCTGAGACGCAAGCCGAGGAAACTGCTGCTGTGAATTTGGGCATTACAAAAATAAATTGAATTGAATGAATACGCTGTACAACACGGACATACAGATTTACCACGTTAAGAATACAGATGTTACGGTCAAATTCACACTCTTTCATCATGCACAAACAAATACACCCACAGCATTACAAATCCATTTACAGGTCTATATACAATTTAAAAAAAAAAAAAAAAAGTTGTCTTTTTATATAAGATTCCAAAGTAGAACAAGATTCAGTTGCATCATCTGGACTCTGTTTTAGAAAAACAAAAAGTTTCGACTCTAATCCAAGAGTCATTCTCAATCTGTGGGTGGGACAGGGTGGGACCTCCTGATAAAGGGAGTTATTGGTTTCACTTGAGCCTAATCTCTTTGTTTACTAACAGCCTTGAACGAGGGATTACGCCGGCAAGATTCCAAAGTCAAAAGAAAATCATATGAAAAGCTTTGACATGTTGAAAGAATCCTTTGGCTTGGAGAAACAGGACTTTCATAGGTATTTACAAATAAGGAGTTATTATAACCAAGAAATTAAACAAAGTAATGACCATATTTATCAAGACCTATAAATCAGAACTTTCAATGGAATTATATCTAAATCAATACATTGCTAATTTGGACAGCTCCTCTACTAAATATAGCAAAAGCAAATGGGAGAAAGTAACCTCGTTTTGACGGACAAAGAGTGTGAAAATATTTGTACATCCCAGTGGTGGATCACAAAATCACATTTTGTTGGAAAGATGTGTCACGTTTTTCATAACACTTCAAAAATGTCCATTATTCACAAGAAAATGCAGACTGTTGGAGAAACTGTGGCAGCCAGGAGGCAAACCACTATCATGTGTTTTGGGACTGAATGCACTGCAGACTATGCCGTCTTCTTAAATTTTAGAACTATGTTCTTGGGCCTCAAACCCCTGCTATGGACACAATAAATGGATACCTTTGGAACGTACTTTTGACAGCATGAAAAAAGGTAATCATAAAGAAATGGCTGACGCAAACCTTACCAATTTACCAGACTTCATTTGGAAATGGACAAATTTGAAGGACTTTTAACAGAAATATGCCATGATTTTCTTCGGATGTTTTGTGGATGCACATTTGTATTTTATTTCCGCTCTGTTGTGTGTTGTGTTGTTTATTCTTCTAAAAAATTTAAAACAAAGTTCTAGAGTCGACAATCCCTTTACCGGCAGCGCTCCACAGCATTAACAGAAGAGATGAATTTCAACAATATGTGGCTCGTACTTGAGACAACACTCGGAGTAAAACATCCCTGCGTCCATGGCAACGGAGAGTACGAATTTCGAGTCAAGGTTTTTCAACAAAGAAGCGGCGAGGCAGAAGTTATATCTGCACTTATTAGCTGTGGTTTTATCAAACGCATTACACACTTCTTAAATGTTGCAATGGGGATTATGGGTAAGATTATTTGTAAGGTGCATCTGGTGGTACATATCACTGCGTTTAAAGGGGCACTATGTCACTTTTCTAATGGAGAGCCATTTCATGTTCTACAGTGCGGCAAGCATTTATCCAATTAGACGTTTTTATTGCCAAAGCAAAAGTTATGTCCAATTCAGTGATTTCCAAATGACTCCAGATGTAACAATGTTTAAAGTTGTTTTTTTTGGCAATACATTTTTAAATTTGTTTTTATTTATTTAAATAAAAGCACAATAAGTATACTTTTAATGACACACTGTTGAACATGTCAATTGAGACCAGCAGGTGGCGGACCTTCCAAAGTGACAACTTTTTAAACTTGTGTTAATTGTGTGTATTACTGGGGAAGATCATAAAAACAGACAGACTCAGAGTTACCATGACATTCAACAAACTGAAATAAACAAGATCTTACAGTTTTACGATATATTCCTGATTGAAAGGTGGCTGGTTTGAGTTGTCATCCTGAATTATACCTGGTTTAATCCAGATAATTTAAAATAGGATTTGGATACGAACAGAGGCAGCGGGTTACATCACTGTGGTCGGTTTAGCAATGATTCACACACTATACACTGAATGGTGCAATAAGGCTTATGGGTAAAAACGGTAGCTTACATCAGCTGTCAGCCATGAAAAGTGAAATATTTGGTATTTATTCAGTGAGGAACGTTTGTGGTATTGAGGGACTCGCTTGAACAGATCTTGGCTTTTTAGTATTTAAATAACCAATCAGATTTTTAGGTTTCCTCATGATTAGTCAGAAGGGCTAAGCGGGTTAAATGCAAGGGTCTTGACAAGGATTTCACGCTGTCAAATGCTTTGTGTCGATATTATTGAGAGAAGAAACGTAACAGAAAGAAGAGAAATCCTTACTTTCAAATCATATTTTCAAATAATAAAAAAAGACTGTTCTACCATCTAGTTTCTTGTTACATTTTCTGAACGATAAAGTTAATGTGACAAAAACCGTCAGAATAAAAAACACATTTAACATTTAGGCTTACATACATTACCATGAGCATAAAACATTCTCACAATATTTTTTTTAGTTCATGTAAACGTGGAACCCGAATTAATCACAGTAAATAATTAACAGAATAATCTTCACATTCTTACTTCAACATAACAGATTGAAATGTATGAATATGATTAAAATGTCCATCAATTTCTGTTAAATTCTGTTTATTTCTGGCATAACTGACATCACATCAAGGCCGTGCTCCACTTCAACTCGGCTCCAGTGTCTCTTTAAAGTAGAACGGAATACATATTTGATGCACACACTTTGCATAATAAAGTAAGATGACATAATGGAGGTAAGAGTTATAAACATATCTGCTGGATTACAAATGAACTGCCATGAACCCCCGTGAAGCCCTACATTATTAAAGACGCACTATGCCACTTTCCTGGTGGGGAGTCAGCCACTTTCTGGTCTCCTTCCCCTAAAATGATCCACAGTATGGCATTAAACTCACTTATCCTACATTTCCCCTCCCCATTTACAGCTGTATTTATCACACACACACACACACAAAAAAAACCTTGAAAAGCATGCATTCTTACTGTGAGCGGCGTCGCCTCTCCGCAGATCTGACCTGTAACTTTGCTTGGTGGCGTCATATTTTTGGTTCCATGGTTTAATGCCAAAAAGATAGGATGTGGGGTTTTTTGTTGTCTTTATTAATTACTCAAACAAAACAATGATAAATATAGATCAACCTCAGCATTTGTGAATTTACCTTTTGAAGATTTCTTATGCAAGTACAATGTGTGTATAATTGTACTTGTGTAATAATTAATAGTGAAAACTGTTCTAGCCCAAATCTGGTAGTATCGCGTCATAAATAAGATTCTAGTTCTAATGATTTGGGGGGGGGGCTCACTTCTCTGCCCTTTTGCAGAGCAGCCTCTTCACAAAATCCATAAAGACAAATTGTGAGTGCCACTTGTGAATGAAAATGGTCCAGCTGTGGTAATGTAGTCATCGTTTCAGCTACACTCGTTTGCTCAGTAGATGGTGCTAGTCTTCTGCAATTGATTTCCTCGCTCTCAGTGCTGCAAAAACCACAGCCCATTGCATTGAAATGATATGTTTATTTATTCAACATATGGAAATTACAATGCAAACTTTATATAACTCAAAAGAAGAAAATATGAGTTACGCAATCGGATTCAGAAAGAAAAGGTGAATAACCCGAGTGAACAAAGCACTCGGTGGAGCGTGGAAACTACTTTGCATATCGCCAACTTATTTCATAAGAGCGTTTCTCCTGCAGGATTGGCACCGTGGCGGTTTAATGATTAAGCCCCTCCCCAATCGCACTTCACACCATAAAAAACAAAACAAAAAAAGTCCCAGACAAAACATTTCAGAGGCATCACTCAAAGTACATTTATATGATGATAGTCAACATTTTAGTCTTGAACGTATCGAGACTTTAGTTTCAACAGTCGCACTGCACTTGTGGCTAAACCAGGGCTAAACCAGGTCTAAACCAGGGCAAAACCAGAAATACCAGGTCCAATCCATCCAGGGTTCAACCAGAACCAAACCAGGGCAAAACCAGCACTAAGCCAAGGCTGAACCAGGTCTAAATCTTACAACGAAGACAGGCCCAAACCAGGCCCAAACTATACCAGGGCTAAAGAGAGTATACCAGGTCTAAAGAGAGTATACCAGGTCTAAAGAGAGTATACCAGGGCTAAAGAGAGTATACCAGGGCTAAAGAGAGTATACCAGGTCTAAACCACTGAGGCTAAACCAGAGCTAAATCCTCTCTCGATCTACACTCATCCAAATTAAGACAAGGGTAAAGAAGGACTAAACCAGGATTTAACAATGCTCCAAAATTACCCACGGCTAAACGGTTTTTCAAACATTTCGTGTATAATATAAAACGTACAAAAGTGTTAAAAGTCCACCACAGATAAAGGCAACATCAGGAGTCCACGTTCAGAGCGGCTTCCTCCGGTTCAAGTGTAGCTCAGAGCTGTAACAAGTGTCCAGGAATGTAGAGGCCTTTTCAGTGCCAGGAAAAGTCTTAGAAGCATTCCACACAAAGACAAGTGAGACGAGTGATTCTGTCCTTTGGAGGTCTTCAGAGCAATAATGTAAAGTCACGGGAGTTATTCGGGCGACTGGACACAAAAAGATGAGATCTGGATTTTGTTGCACACTTAGTCTTCCAAACAGTAGAAGCTCATAACATTCTAGTTCTCATCATGTTCTACTGTTTAAGCAAGTTTAAAGTGCCTTCAATTACATTTGCAAAGATATGTAATTACATTTGGTTTGTATTCAAATTAGTTATTTTGCATCGCCAATAATGTTTCATTTAGTATTCATTTCACTAATTGGTTTGTGTCATTTTCGATTCCCTTCAATTTGACAGTTTCTCCCTCTCTATAGACCAAACTATCAAAATCAATTCCATGCTGCAGGGTTTTTATGTCAAAATTGAACTTGTTTCATTTCACACTTTGATTACACGAATTTGTACATTGTTGATCATTAAAAACATAAAGTCATTGAATAATTAAATTGATTGCCGAGCCAAAAATGTGACATTAAAAACGCACATTAATGTAACTTTATTCAGAAGCAGGTCCGCCATGTGCTTGTTTCTCCGCTTTGTTGAACACCTTGCCAAACCTGCATTCTTACTGCGAGCGGAGTCGCCTCGCCACAGATCTGACTTGGAACATGACCTGGTGGCGTCACTTGCTTTGTCTCCATGGGGAAAGATAACTGTAATGCCTGACTTTGGAAAATGACAGGCAGGGCAACAACATCTCCATGAAGACAAGCAGGTGGCAGACCCTCGCACCAGAAAAGCGACAGTGCGGCTTTAAAAATGTCGCGTGGATCAGCACAGGTGCAGCTTCTATGACACCAATTAATTCAAAAATATTCACTTGTGTTGCACGTCGGGCTCGTTCTTCTCCGTGTGCACATTATAAGCGATCCGAGAGGTTTTTTTTTTTCACACCAAACTCGGCAGGTGTGAAAGCACCATGGAAACCTGTATAGAGGGAACAATTCTTATCTGCAGACTTTTAAAATCTTCAGTTTTATTTGGCCTTCAAGTGCATTTTGATCATCCCACAGACCTGAGCATTTTTCAACTAGGCTAAATATTGAATGTCTAGTTTGTATATGAATTTAATATATTTCTGTAGCACTTAATAACTACTTTTAATAGACTTAATAAAGCATGAACAAAGACTTAAATTCATGATGAACTAATGGTTTCTTAAGAATGATTCAATCTTAGTAACTCAACTTCTAACCCAATCTTCTTAATTATTGTGGTAAAATATAGTCAATTCATTTTATGCGGTTTTATCTTGTTTTCATTGAAGGTCAAAAACAATATTGTTGTAGGTGACTAACAATATTCACATGATAACTAGTCTAATTATAAATGTTTTATCTGAACACGCACTTGTGATTTCTTGTGTTACAACAGTGCCGTTTAAGGAGTGTGAAGAATGCATGGTTTCTCTGAATATGGTCAGAGCTTTTCCCGCTCAGTGCTGCCCCCTGCTGCACTGTCCTGAGCACTGGCCTCGCGGTGCATCTGACTGAGCAGTTTGACCAGGCTCTCCAGTTGTGGGTTCCCTCCGAGCGCTTTAATCAGCCTGTACGCCTCGGCCTCCAAATCCCACAGAGTTTTCCTCGTGTACTCAAAAGAGCCCACCTTCTCCAAATAATCCACACAGTACTTCTTTATATCCATGTTCTCCGTCCTCTGTCGTAGAATGTTCTGAACCTGCGTGCTTTCGGGACACGACCAGATGGCGTGGATGGTCGGGAAGGAGAACTTGCCCTCGGTCAAATCCTCACAGAAGCTTTTGTTTTCGCTGTACTCCTTTGAGTTTAAGTTGGCGTAATCGTCCCGTATCTGGAAAAACAAGCCCAGCGTATCCAAAAGCGGTTTAAGATCGTGTTTCCACTCAGAGAAAAGCTGCATTAGCCCGACAGCTAAGCCAAAAAGCCCCCCAGTCTTCTGCAGCACCATGTTTCGATACTCTTCTTCCGTGGGACAAGTGTACGTGTCACGCCAGAAGATGTCCAGCCCCTGACCTCGGTGCAGCTCCAGGAGTTGGCTGGTAAATACCTTGACGGCCTCTGGGTGCGCCAACGTCAGGACCTTCTCCAAACCCAGGAAGTAGACGTAGTTGGCGGAGTTGATGACGGAGGGAATGCCGTAGATGCTGTGGGCCACGGGGAAGCCTCGTCGCAGCTTTGAACTGTCCTCGATGTCGTCGATCAGCAGACTGGCGTTGTGGAGCATCTCGGTCACTTCTATGATCACCTGGAAACAGAAAGTTTCAAGTTTATTTACTTGTTTTTATCTGGAAACATGTTTGGCACAGGGCTGCTACAAAAGGTTATCAAAAGTATCTACAAATACTAAAACTAGTATCAAAACTACTTTGAACTTGAGATTTAATCAGAACTAGTATATGACCATGGTAACAAAGACAGAGCCATTATTCTGTGTTGAAAACGACGTCTCAAAAAGAGCATTTCGAAATGGTCAATGCGGTATCTGTATTGAGAATTGAGCATATTCCTTAGTTAAAAGTTGAGCCATCAGTTGAGAACTACTTTTGAAACAAATTTTCATAAATTTGAACATTTTACATGTATCCAAACACTGAACCAACATAAAATGACAAATACCATACTATTCAGACAACTACTGAAAAGTACGGTAACTTTAAATAACAAGGCATCTATAACACCAATGCCAAAGTTGCACAATTAAAAATACATGATGGAAAGACAAATCAGAATCAATGCCAAAGTTAAATAACTGATTATCATACAAAACATTGTGAAGAAAAAAAGCCATCTCTGAAGACTGTGACCTCACTTGCACTTGTCTAATTATAACAGTGTCATCAGTTACAACACTGCTGTAACACCATGCATTACAAATCCAGTCCAGTAGAGGGCGCCACCTCAACACTGTGCTGCAGCCTGTTTGAGGGAGTCTCCAGCAGCAGCAGCAGCAGCAGCAGACCTCCGAGTTCACTCACTCACAGACAGATGGAGCACAGGCCTAATGCAGAGGGATTCAGTTACAGACACTTCCACTAGAGTCTGCCTGTAACACAAGCGCTCAAACACCAACCATTTGCCACGTCTCGTCAGTTTACCAAGAATGTAAAACTCAGTTTTGATACCAGGGAATAGGCTCGATAGCACAATAACATGAAAGTAGACAGTACTTTTCAACACAAAATAATAGTACTTTATGTTACCATGTGGCCTCGTACACGTTCTTATAAAGCTCAAGATCATCTGAAAACTGTTCAATTCTGTCCTGGTTTAGGTCCACTTTACACCTGGTTTGGTCTGTGTTTGATCAGTTTAGTAATTGGTTCAGTCACAGTGTACAGTAGACCCACTTTAGTCCTGGTTTCTTCTTATTTTAGTCCACTTTTTAAAGAAATTATAAATCTTGTTTAAATCTGGGGTAGAACTGGCTTGATCTGGATTTGGACCTGGTTTAGTCCTTAATTCACAATATAGACATACTATAAAATCCTCTTTAGTGCTCCGGCTCCGGCAAGAGTACGACAGTGAGTAACAACACATGGTTGGGCAATCAAAGCGACGGAGCATGGCTTTGTGCACTTTCACCTCCTCCAGACAACACTCGTAACAGGAGACCAGTGATTAACCTTTGCCAACTACACGCTCCAATGGCTTTATTAAAACACGAGTATCAATCTACAGCGAGTTCACTGCACCAGCGAGAACGGAAGACGACTAGCAAACTTACATCAGGAGCTGAGACAGTTTATGACACAACTTTTGGCTTGGCTTTTCTCATTAGCTCTGTTCCACTAAAAGAAAAGCCATGTGATGATGTTCATGTGGGATTGTCGAGGCCTCTTGGATCATAACAGACCACCACTGTGCGCTCAATCTTTTCAGAACCAGCACCGCCTTCATAAGCAATTTGAGTAACATTTTCTGTGACTGGTTCAACACAGTTCTCTCTTTTTGATAGATCCTCCTGACCACTGCAAGCAAGGGACACCCCACAAGAGCTGTTGTTTTGGAGATGCTGAAAAGGTCACAAAATGGGTGCTTGCAATTACAAAATTGTAAACATGAGCATGAGGTCTGTATAAATCCCATTGGGTGTGTACAAACTCTGCAGTTTGGACCTCTAAAATGCTTGTGATTTTTGTATTAGTCCAGCGGTTCATACTTCAATCTTCTTGTATACGAGTTAATGCACCTGATGAGTTTAACATGTGCACCGTTTAAGGGACTAAAATTGACTTGTAAAGAGGGTTTAACCATGTGGAACCATTATTCATGTTGTTCCCATTTCCCCCAACTCCCTGTACACGCCCACTGCAGTGTACCCACTTTGTTCTCCAATCCCTCTTAATTGGTGATTAATGTGGGATTCAGTAGTCATGTAACTACAGTATTTTGGCCAAATAAATACAAAAATGAATCAATTGCCTTCTACAGTGATCTGCAGCTCAGTTGGGGTCCAGCATTTTCTGTGATGACGTTTACCGTGACGTACAGACACCATAGGACTGACCATAAACCTTAACAAATAAAACAACAAATATATTTTTTGGTTGGTGAAAACTTGAACAAAAAAGGTAATCTAGAAGCTAAAATGCATGGACAGGGTTTTTACGCCACATAAAATACTTAGAGGGCTGTGTTAGATTTCTACTAAAATCACATGATTTAGGTTGCCTTACAATAAATATTTTCTAGAAGCAAGTTTACTCAGCCGCTTATGTGAGCTTGGACCAACTCCCATAGCCATCAAAGCACAGCAGCCATCTTACTTTTACCACAACGCAGTTTGACCTATATAGGCATGTTATACAAATACACCTCTTTTAAAAGCTGAGATCCTTAATTGACCATTTCAATTAAGCACCAGCACCACTTCACAATGTTAACTGCTACTATTGTAAAGACAAGCACTGCTGATAGCATTGCGAACAACAAAAACATTTAGTCCTAAGTGTTTTCATAGTTCATGTGACAGTCATGTCTGATTTAGGTGTGTCAGAAAGCAGAGCTTAATGTGCCTCTTCATGGTGAACTCACTGCAGCAGCTGAAAGGCCCCGAGCGTCAAGTAAGACATTGTAATGAAGATGTACAGCAGTGTTTTATTTCACCTGTGTCGTGGTCATAATGATCTGGCTGATCTGTGTGCGTCTGCTGTCTAGAGTTGGCTGCACACCCGGTTTGGAGTGCGTCGCTGGTTTGACACACAAGTGTGGTGTTTGTAGTGAAAGCTGCTGGTGCGATTCCCGGGAGCACAAAGAGCGGCTCAGTGGGTCAGGCAGATGGCCAAGGCTGAGGCGCTACAGCAGTTCACCCTCCGAGCACAACCTTTTACTGAGAGAGCCTGAACGCATCACGGAAGACTGGAGGGCTGGAAAGGAGTTCGAGCTGGGAGATGCATTAAAATGAATATCAAGAGTGCTGTTTTAGAGATAAACTTGATATTCTATTTTTACATATCTTTTAGTAATTGGCAGCTTTTTGTCGCTATATTACAGAGATTTAAAAAATAAAAGCAATTTTGCAGCATTTCAAACAGGGACATAGATATTTTTAGTGGCTTTCTAAAAATATAATAATAATGGTCTAACACAGAATAATGATAAAGTCTGAATATTGTGGGTGATAATAAAAATATGGAATTCCACATTTATCAGTATTGCCTGTAAAAGGAGTACAAAATATCCACAGAGAAAACCGTCTAGACATGTGACATGATTAAGAAATATATCAAATCAAATCTACACTTTCTACTTGGAAAAAAGTTTTGCCAAGATGATGCCAAACGCAGGGTCCATATTGTTCCCATGTTTGATGGAACACATTACGTTCCTCTTGATTTTGAGTGTTAAAAGGACGCGAAAAATAATTTGGGTGAGTTTCTGCCCGTTTGCCAAAATGCCCTGGCCAAATGGTATAGTTGGTGTAATTATAACAATAAAAAGTGTTAGGCTTGACCATTTTAGGACAGTGATGCTGCCAATAAACTATAAATGTTAATGATTTTCTGTAATTTTGTGCAAACAAACAACTATCCTGGGCTATAGGACAAAGAAATATGCAGTGTCACTTCTTGGCAATCTTGACTCAACAGGAATTATTGCGATGGACTTTGTAGTCTCTTAAGACAGGACTCAGGACGTGGTCACAGTGTGTCCCCTCTACGCCGCAGACTTCATCGATTTTCTCGGCGGGAAAATTGGAGCGAGCGTGTTTGCCAAAGCTACAATCAGTGACCCATTAGGAATGCACCGACCTCTTCACCGAAAAGTCCCTCGAATTGATGAACAGGACATTTAAAAGAGGTCAACAGTTCTGGACAACGACGGCAATATTCTATCTTCACTACATCAATATTGCGACCAACATAACGCTAGATTACTGAATTGTATCACACTTTGGTTTGTGTAAAAAAAGAAAAATGTAGGTCCTTAAATTAAAATCCGGAAGCTACAATGTTACTCAATTAAAGGCGCCATTGTAGAGTTGCTTATGAAAACCTTAACACTTGATCAAAAAGTATTATATTTGATTTACTAAAACTATAAATGAGTTGAAGACCACTGCCATTACCACAGTAATAAAATACTCCACTGCTCATTAGTACTCCCACACAGACACAAAGGTGGGAGCTAATGTACATGAACTATGGGGCAATTAAAGGTTTGCATAAAAAAAAAATAAAAAAAAAGCTATAGAAATAATACATATGAAATATAAATGAAGAAAAATAAGTAG